>CM068590.1:17412273-17557273 GCA_035048485.1 Pteria penguin
GTTTTGCTCTTCTTGACAACACTGTAAGCATATCGTTTGATGTAGATTTTCTAGGTCACACAATATAAATATTTTTATAATTAAGATATTTACTTAGATTTGTATTGACATTTCAAAGGGCAAAATTAATCTGCCAGGTAGTCTATTAAATTTATTAATTTGTGTTGAAAGAGAAAAATATATAATGAAACAGGGTACAGTTAAATACAGTTATAAAATCTTCCAAAAACATGAACATAGGAATTACATTACTTTCTTCCGATTTAATCTAAAATTCGACGTTTTAAAACCTCCCTAATGAATTACCGTAATCACTAACTGGGTTCATTTTCAGGAAGCGGCAACCCCATTATCCCCTCTGAATTTTCTGTAAAATTTCTTTAAAATCCACTCCTTGTCGTTCAGTGTCATTTTTAAAATTCAGGTTAGGGTCAGTCACTTATCATGTGCTCTTTTTTCTGTCTTGCTCGTAATGAGGCACCGTCAGCCATGTTATGTATTTCACACATGAAATATGATAATATACTTGTACGCAACGAAATTGCTCCCTACAAAAAAATCAATAGTCAATCTCAAAATGATCTTTCCTGTTAAAACACGCAGGAAAATAAAGATTTGATGCAGGACAAAGTCCAAAACTCTTAATTACTAAAACATAGATATGTATAAATTAGAAAGCTGAGGTCTGCCTTCACCACCTCTAACGAACTTACCATGTAGTCCATACCCTTGATGCATCACCATAACCATTAAACATATTCAGACTCTTGTACAGGCTTTGGTAATGAAGGCCATTTAAAAACAGGAAACCGAAAGTACCATGCGAGATTTTAACACAAATTCGGAAAAGAGATAAATGTATGAGTATCATTTACACACATAATAATGACTTATATATTCATTTCATATTTACCTTTTGTAAAGAATTCATGACTTCCACAGGCATAAATACCCATCGAGAATCTGTTATATTTATGCTCGAGGAATGTAGAATATGAAGGTAAACCAGGAAGATGAATCATCGATAGTATTGTGTCTCAATGTATGTACAAATATACACTTGAAATATCATTTCTATTTCAACGTATATTTACATATATACTGTTAGCATATTAACCGTTCTTTTCGTGATCTTTCAAAATCTTGTGTACCTCTTTCTTTTCCACTGTTTGTGGACTCCCTTTAGTTAGCGTGGTGATTTTTGATATTGGTGTGCATTTATTTTCCTAACTAATTCTAATTTATGCAGAAGCAAACTTATACTTTTCATCAAAATCATTATTCGACTATTGGTTTTATTAGAAAAGATTTCCATTTAGCAATTTAAGCTGCTTCTGTCTGGGTATCAAATGATGAATAAAGTCGCCTGTTTCTAGTCCGCTGTTTGTGCAATTAGATTTGTTTCCGACATGTGACTGAATTCAATTGGAAAGCATTTAGAGAGTTCACAATTTAGAAAGAGATTAAATGCGAATGATAACAATGATGAATGGATGAAATTAGTTCATTTAAATGAACAATTATACAAAACCAGTTTCACAGCATCCATCCCAAATCGTTCTGTTAAGAAGTCTACGTTGTTTTTTCTAGAAAATCCACAATAACTAATACATCTAATACATAAACAGAAAATAAGGATGACGTGTTTGAAAGCTATAACTAATTTTTTCTATTATGATATGTAGTGACTGTGTTGGTTTCTTTGTTTCATGATTTCTATCATAATAGTTATTATTATTATTATTATTATTATTATTATTATTATTATTATTATTATTATTATTATTATTATTATTATTATTATTACTATTATTATTAAGATTACTTAAAATTTTTAAAAAGATCCTTACCTCCGAATAAATAATGCTAGTGATTTTAATCAAATTCACTTAGTGGTGATTTAATGATATAAATGAGGAAACGATGTAGGATGAGGCAAAAAGGACATTCGGGTTTTTTTATTTTCATAATACAAATTCAGTTTTAGTCATATAATGCACTTTAAACCTTTATTGCCGATCGATATCATTTTCTCTAATGTTTGAGGTACCCGTCGGCTTCAATGATGGTTTATATTTGATGACGTAAATCCATGTCTGACACATTTGTGTCATATTGTCGGCATTACTCAAAGTTCCCGCTAAATTATCTAAACGTTTATTGCCAGATTAAATTGCTTATGAAAATTCAAATTTTTGCGAAACTTTTCCTTTGTAACACAACCCACACCTAATTACTTTTCTTAACATATTGAAAAAATAAACCAATAAAGGTATAATGAATACTAAATTAATTTATCAAAACATATTGACAAATTGAAATGAAATATTTTTTAGAAATTTTCCTCATATCACAAAACATAATTAAAGTAATTGTTATTAACATAAACCTTCAAATTTTGATATCAAGTGGTATGCCATAATATTTTATTGTTTTTGTTGTTGCTGTTGTTGTTGATATGTCGTATGCATATTGTTTGTAATAGCTCTTTATACCTTTTAATGGAATAATAATGTTTTTCTCGCAACAAAAGCCCAGTTTCATAGACACTGTTTGCAAATTTTAGCTTTTTAAAATATTTTTATTTGATTCTTCAAAGTCAGTAGACATTACAAATTGTGATTAACTGGAATTGTAATTTTCTAGGACGTCTTTAAGAGACATGACAATCGATAGTTTATTGTTTGTTTGATGATGGAATTGTAATAGCTTGATCACGCTCATTTACAAGTATAATCAGAGTATGAATGTAATGAAACTTTTTTCAAATGCCAAAGTGTGACATGCCCAACTTGTCCAGTATCTTAATTTTGTAAAAAAAAAATAATAATAATACATAAAACTGTATATGCATCCGGAACTACTAGATAGGTCAACAAAATTAAAAATATATTTCCCTCACTTAACAACAATTATGGGTATCTGTATTGATTTATACTTATTTATTTATTCATGTATTTATTTCTTTATTTCTTACTCATTAAACAATATTATGTTATTTTGATACATGCATTTATTACACTTAATGTTATAAATGTGCTCCTTTCAGAAGCATTTAAGGTTTATTATTATTATCGCATATCATACGATGCAAATTAATCAATTTATTTATTTCTTCTTATTATTTTTTATGTTTTATTTATTATTAATAAAAATAAATCATTTTATCTTTAAATATGCATTTAGTGCACTTAATAATGTGAATTTGCTTTTCTTGAAAACAGTGTAAGTATATATTATCAAAAGTTCACTGCTAAACTACCAGGTAGTCTTTTAAATTCACCAACTAGCGTTGAGAAACACATATAGTGAAAGAAGGTATAATGAAACACAGTTTCCAGAACTAGGAACCAGTGAACATAAAAGTCATAATATGTTTTTCTCTGTTTTTTAACCAATTTACTCCAACTTACAACATTAATGAAACCTCCCTAATGAAATACCGTAATCACTAACGGAGTTCATTTTCAGGAAGCATTATCCCCCCTGAATGTTCTGTAAAATTTCATCAAATTCTAATCGTCGTCGTTGTGTCATTTTTTAAATTGAAGTAGGAGTCAATATCATGTTTTCTGTGTTCTTTCTTGCTCATAATAAGGCACCATCAGCAATAATGTGTATTCCACACACGAAAAGGGCAAAGTCCCAAATTAATGACCATAACATAAAACTGCAAAAAATAAGGAGCTTAGGTTTGTCTTCTAACACCTTAACGAACCTACTATGTGGAACCATAATCATTAATCATATTCAGGCACAGGTATGAACTTTGGAAATAATGACCATTTCTATAACAAACCGAAAGTACCATGTGAGATAATAACACAAATTTGGAAAGAGACAACTGAATGAGTTTCATTTAAACACAATAACATATTATACATTTCATATTTACCTTTTTGAAGAATTTAATGTCTCAAGAGGCATAAACATTGAATATTTTGTATATGTATGGCTGAAGAATAAACTCTATGACGGTAAAACCAGGAAGATGAATTAACGACAGTACTGTGTATCAGTGTTACTGTTACACATGCCGGTGTGACCCACTGAATGAGGTACTCGGCTTGTGACCGAAAGGTTCGACTCCCGCCATGGGCACACCGGTGTCCGGTGTCAATCAATGGGTTCGT
Source organism: Pteria penguin (assembly GCA_035048485.1). Taxonomy (NCBI): domain Eukaryota; kingdom Metazoa; phylum Mollusca; class Bivalvia; order Pterioida; family Pteriidae; genus Pteria; species Pteria penguin. The sequence goes on from CM068590.1 coordinate 17,416,407, forward strand.
TTTTGTACTGAATGATAAAAGTTCACATATATTTTTAAATAAATCCCTAAAACTAAATCATGTACATAGTACTTTAACATGGAAAATTAGTTCACTTTCGGAATGAAATGTTAATCCTATTGTTAACGTGCAAGTATACCACCAGCATAATAACAGCTTTATTGTTATATTCCAAACTATATCATTCCTCTTTTTCTACTGTTTTAACACCTTTCACTTAGCATCGTGATTTTCGAATATTGGCGTGCAGTTACTTTTCGTACTAATTGTCCCTTTTGCAGGAAAACTTATTCTTTTTATCAAATCATCATTAGACTACTGTCTCCTGCTGGTACAAGTAGGTTTGTTTCCGACATGTTGCTGAATTCTCGATACGGAAACATTTAGGAAAATCCAAAATTAATAAAGGTTAAATGCTAACAATAATAATTCCATAAGATCAGTTTATTCATATGAACAATGATACAATAATATTCCGTACCATTCATTCCAAAATATTCTGCTATGATATCTACATTATTGTGTTTAGAAAGCCGAGTCTAAAGTAACTAATACATCTAAAACTTAACCGAAATCAGGAATGGAAGTTTGTCTCTAACTATAATGAAAATTTTCCCATGTGTTAATATCTTAATACGTAAAAGTATTTCCGATAGTAGGACAGACTCTTATTAAAATGCCCGAATAGATTAAAACGAAATCGCTATCAGATGTATAACACAAATTAATTTAGAAGATAGTTTTACTGAAATACATAGGAAATAGCATCCATTCCAAAATATTCTGCTATGAAATCTACATCATTGTGTTTAGAAAGCCGAGTCTTAAGTAACTAATAGATAGTTTTACTGAAACACATAGGAAATAAAAATGAATACATAATAATAGTTCATGATCCAGAAACACTTTTGTCCCCCCCAGGGGGAATTTTGCAGACATACCTCATGTTAAAGTACATTCTCTGGGAAACATTTTTAGCAATGTTTGCACTCTGGCCGTTGGGGCTTTACTGAGTTAAGGGGCAAAAACATAAAATTTTTATCAAAAATCGCTGAAAATTGGAAATTTTGAATAAAATGTAAACAACTCAATAAATTCATGAATAAAAATGTAATCTATCTCACTGAAAACGTTTCAGTACCATATCTTGTATTAAATATGTGATTTTTTTGGGTTAAATGTGCTATTTTTGCAAAATTAATAGATTTTTTCCCTTATTTTATTCCATTTCGTCCATTCGCCTCAGTGTAGGTCCAAATATTTGTTTTAATGGTTATGGAATGATAAAACAATGTCTAATCTATTTAATGATATGCCATTTACCCAATCATGAATCATCAAAAAGGGATATCTAAAAATATTTTCTATTAAAGTAATGCCAGTTATGAAAATCACTGAAAATTGGAAATTTTGAATAAAATGTAAACAACTCATTAAATTCATGAAAACAAATATGTAATCTTATAGATTTTTATATGATATTTCCAATAAAAGAGGTTTCAGTACCATATCATGCATGAAAAATGTGATTTTTTGGGTTAAATGTGCTATTTATGCTAAATTAATAGATTGTTCCTTGTTTTATTCCATTTCGTGTATCCGGCATAGTGTATATCCAAATATTTGTTTTAATGGTTATGGAATGATAAAACAATGGCTAATCTATCTAATGATATGCCATTTACCCAATCATGAATCATCGAAAAGGGATATTTAAAAATATTTTCCATTAAAGTGATGCAGATTTTGAAAATTGCTGAATATGGGAAATCTTTATAAATCATTTATGCTTTATCATTTATGAGTATTAAATGCATCATGTTATAGGAATTTCTATGCACTTTGTAAATACACAATTTGAAAGGCAGCCCATCCACACCCCACACCCCCCAAAAAAAAGAAAGAACCCAAACAAAAAACAAACAGAAAACATAGAAAACGGAAAAATCATCTGAGAAATAACCAATTTTAACAAATATGCAAGAATTTTGTTAATCTTTGTCTTATATCCATTGCAGATGGGGTTATAGATGTACACTTTTTGGAATTAACTGAAACGATGGCAACATCTATGGTTAAAACTCAGATATTTCAGCACACAGTCTGTTAAATGATCATTAAATGCAAAGAACTTTAATCAATGCAGAGACAAGGAAAGCTATCTTTATTGAATACATACCTGTATCAGATATTTTATACGACTTTTACTTAATCGTGTTCCCTTAGAATGGAACAACCAGTGAAATTAAGGCAAAAATGAAAATTCTGAATTTGTAGGGTCTCATTTGTCTGAAATATTTAAGGAAATATGTTCTAATCTATCCTTAACGGAATCATACTTCAGTCTTTTGCTTGCCACGTCTTTTATCTTTTCAAAACCAGCTTCTGTAAGACTACCCACCTCTTAATGCAATGTTTTATTAAAATGAACAATGCAAGTCCTACCTTACTTAACGGTAGAGGATGGATGGGGTGTCTTTAAAACTGTGTATTTGCAAAGTGCATAGAAATTCCTATAACATGATGCATTTAAAACTCATAAATGACAAAGCATAAATGATTTATAAAGATTTTCCCATTTTCAGCGATTTTCATAATCGGCATCACTTTAATGGAAAATATTTTTAAATATCCCTATTCAAAAATTTATGATAGGATAAATGGCGTATCAATGGATAGATTAAACATTGTTTTATCATTCTATAACCATTAAAACAAGTATTTGGATCTACACTAAGCCGAATAGACCAAATGGAATAAAATAAGGGAAAAAATCTATTAATTTTTTTTTAAAAAAATAGCACATTTAACCCAAAAAATAACATGTTTGATACATGACATGGTACTGAAACCTTTTTTATTTGATAGATCATATCAAGATCTATCAGATTACATGGTTTTTTTTTTAATTTATCGAATTGTTTACATTTTATTCAGAATTTCCAATTTTCAGCGATTTTTCATAAAAATTTTATGTTTTTGCCCCATAACTCAGTAAAGCCCCAATGGCAAGAGTGCAAACATGGCTCATTTTGTAGCATTTTTAATAAGCTTTCAGAAAAATATACCCTCAAAAATTCCCCCTTGGGGGGGGGGGGGGGGGAACAGGGATATATGGCAGCTCAAGGTCTATAAAGATTGTATCCTAATGTTGATTTACCGTTCAAATATATTTAATACTGATTGCTTATTGATCGTATATATAGTAAAAAACTAGAAAATACACGATGTAATCGTTTATTTTATTCAGCATTAATTTTCTTGCGCAATGTCGTCATATACATACACATGAACATGTACCACCAGCCTGATTTCAGTGTTTAACGATTGGCCCAAAATATATACATCAAACTCCATCATGGTGAGAGTGTGTAAATGATTACTTACTATGTTATTGATCCCAGCTATCACAATCTCAGCCCAAACATTTTATATATTATTTTTGTTTTGTAAATAATATACATGAAAATTACTTTTACGCTGTTGCTTTGTTGAGTTGTGAAGTAAGAATCCTAAATAATAACTTCCTCGCTGTATATTCTCCTTATGTCCTAAACATACGTACTTTTCTAATCTATTAACATGACATGTATTGTATTTTAAGTGTTTGTCTAAGTTTACACCACTGATGCAATGAAATATTTGATAATAGTAACAATAACTAAAACTTTTTCCTTACTAACAGAATATGTCTTATTCCATCCCTTCACTCCAGCTGAAATATCAAGTTTTTACATTTTCACAAAAGTTTGCCACTTGTTCTGGACAGGTATATATATTAGTGTTTTACGACTTATTCAGCAAGATATACAAAATTGTTTTTATGGAAACAAACACCTTCAATTAATTGCCAGCCCAAAGGAGAACCAACTATTTTCTCTGGCAATATACCACTCGGTCATCTCCTTATTGCCCAATGACCCATGTTGCTACTTAATACTTACATCTACCATTTGTCTTATTGCTTTCTAAGCATTTATGTCGTGTTAAGCCAGTATGTTATCTATATTTGGCGGGGGGGGGGGGGGTGTTCTCCTTTGGTGTTTTTTTTTGGGGGGGGTTGTTTTGTTTTGTTTTGTTTTGTTTTTTTTTTGGGGAGGGGGGGGGTAATTTTCGATAATTCATTTTCTGCCTCCGGAGAAATTGTACAGATATGGCGCATTTAGTCAAATAAACATAACCCTTTTGCAGGTTTTATAACGTAACCCAAAAAACTAAAAGCTAATTTTTTTCAGAATTTATCATCATGACCTGGCCAGATTTTGAAAATGAACATGAGTTTTCAATGGTAGAAACTCGATCTGATGAGATGTATATACCACCAGATCCAGCAACAGTGAAAATAGTGGAAAAGGCAAAGACAGCATATTTAGATAAAATGCACAAACGAATCGTCCAACAGCACAATAGAATCCAACATCTTTTGGACCACTATGCATTCCTCACCGGAGCCCACCACAGGAACTTTTATGATGACTGATATTCTGAAGAGGTATATATAAACTGCATATGAAACGGATATATTAAAATAATAAAACTTTTTGATATGATCTTCTTTTTACTTGCGTCTATTGCTATATAAACATTTAACAAGATACTTCGAAATTCTTTGATGAGTTCCATAATAAAGTCTTTTGAAACATGTTAAATGCGTCATTCTGTTGTTTATTCATTACTTTTTATCAATTTACTAATTAATACAAAGAACTTAAATAGAAAAGCTCTTTGTCTTGTCACCTAAAGATTCGGTATCGCCTATATAACTTGTCTTTGTCCTGTCTTCTGTATGTATGTATGTATGTATGTATGTATGTATGTATGTATGTATTCATGTATGTATGTATGTATGTATGTATGTATGTATGCATGTATGTATGTATGTATGTATGTATGTATGTATGTATGTATGTATGTATGTATGTATGTATGTATGTATGTATGTATGTATGTATGGATGGATGGATGGATGGATGTATGTATGTATGTATGTATGGATGGATGTATGTATCGAAGAATGTATCACTCTTCGGTAACAAGGATACCGGGCTTTTTTTTTCTGTCTCACCCAAAGACAGGGTATTGATGCGCTTACAGCGGAAGTCGAACCTGGAACCTCTCGATCCTGAGACGAGAACCTCATCTATTGAATCACTCCGGCCTTATTACCCTCAAGAAGAAAAATATCTGCTATTCATAAAATGTTATATTATTGAAACGTGAGCAGCATTCTACCTCTTTTGAGTAGCAGTAACACTCTGTTTATGTCGATTATCACATGTACTTCATAAATACTTTTTATGTTGTGCTGTGAACATTTAAGGTGGATGTGGTTTGAAAAACAGGAAATGCTTATTCCGGATGCTGTTGGTCCTTGTTTTGATTCAATAGCACTTTAAATGTCCAGCATAGCACACTCTTGTACATGAGAAAACAAAATTCCACCACTTTCATATTTTATATAATCTTAATGATTTTTTATCAACATTATTCTAAAAGATACTTAATTGATATAAATATATTCCATGTAATTTAATAATATTTCTTATAATTTTCCTTATTCTCTAAATCAATAAATTATGAACATTAGATTTCATTGTTTCTCTTCATAAGGCCAAGTGGACAAAAAATTGTGAACAAAAGTGTTTTTATTTATTATAAATCGAATTGCATCTTTACGATTTAATTTATTTGTTTATTTGTTTATTTTATTTATTTATTTATTTATTTATTTATTTATTTATTTATTTTTATTTCGGTTTTATTTTTTGTGTACCGGGGGGGGGGGGGGGGGGGGTATAATTCAGAAATATATTACTGCTTTAACTTTCACATGAAGTTGTATTTCACAACAGAAAGAAAATTATATGCATCACGTAACTTACATTCACACAAAAGTAGATTTCATAATATAATTAATTCTTCAAAGGTAAAATGACACAGCGTTCAGTGCATAATGAGTTAAAGCGAAGATCATAAACAATAACTATTTATATACAAAAGTTTGGGTAAATGATATAAAAATTAATTATTTACTTTTATATCTAAAACTCCTTCAACACTAACTTGCATGTCCATGGAATAAAGGGGACAATATCGTGTTTAGTGTCATATTCAGACAAATGCGAACCCCAATAAAATCGAGGTGAGACCAGGTGCCCGGGAGGGGTAAGCGTCCCCTGGTTGCATGCAACACCTGGTTGCATGCAACATGTAGTACGCTACATGTAGATATCAATATGATGTATTCCTTTCCTGCGAGATGGGGTTGGATTTGTACAATATGAGTTTTTGGGGAGATGGAATGGGAATCATAGAGGTGCATCCCACTGTAATGGGTCAGATAACTCTTCAGCGTTCAGCATTTCCTACCTTTCGTACAACCTCCATATATCTAAATATTTTACATTTGGTATGATGTTTTCGTCTTGTCAGTTTCCAGCTCGTCTACATCAAGAGCATACGCACTTAGCTTCATTAGTACTTCTGGAACTCTATTGCTGCCAATATTCAGCACAAAGTACAACGGGAAAGTTGCTAATTTAATTTGGATTCAAGAACGTATACATGTCCTCGCATCTGAGAGAAGCGTTGGAAAACTTCATATCTGATTGTTTCAGATAAAGCAATACGCCCAACATTGATACAGTCTGGAAACTTAAAAGAAAAATAAAACTAATGATTTAATGATTGATTCTTTCACAAACTGTTTTCTGGGGAATGCAATATTTTGTGTCTTCACATGCAAAGTTCTGGTAACAGTTCATATTTTAAATGCACCAGTGATATTATATTGTTCTGTTCAATTTCCTAACTGTAGTCCAAATTTATGCACGCAGCCTGAAGTAAAAATTATAGAAGTTCCCAAAGGTTAACCATATCTCGAAGTCCATGGAATAAATGGACAATATCGTGTACAATGTCATATCGTAAATCTGGATATTTTTGCGTCGATTTATTTTTGCAAATTTTAGCAAAATGCCTATAGATTTATTTTTGTGTCCTTATTTTTGCGAATCTCTGCTGGTGCTAAAACATCGATGAGAAAATTCCATCACACAGATTTACACTTTTTGTGTTCTGTCAACTCTGCAGGCATCATTTAACTGCAGCCCTTTGTTTTGTCACACACAAAATTATTCAGATCCAGACAAATAATGTCCGTTTTTGTATAATAATGCTGAGGGTGACAGTAAACCAAAATAAATGATAGTAAATAAACATGAACATGTTTATTCGATAAAATCAATTTATTCTTTTTTAAACGTACTGATGAAATAAGGCGTGAAAACCATTTGCAATAAAAATTAGTTTTACACGTATATTCAGCGATCCATTAACGCATGTGTACATGTAGCTTACTTACATTGAAAGTCGACAGCGTCTGCAATTCCAGCTTATTTTGTCGTTGGCGGATCTAGTCTTCATTTTACGGTAGATCTGATTTTACGAAAATTATTTTTGCGAATCCATCCGACTCGCAAAAACGCTAAAAATTAATCGACAGCAAAAATAACCAGATTTACGAAATTCAGACGATTACAAACCCTAGTTAAATTAAGGTGAGACCAGGTACCCTGCGTCCCCTGGTTGCATACAACACTCTTTCTGCAACAACTATTCAAGTTCAAAAAGTAAATACATATACACACACATGACCACATGTAGGAGATAAGTTACATGTCATCAGTTTTGTTTTGTTTTGTTTTATTTCACACCACTGTAAATCATATTTCGTTTTCAGGGTGCGGATATAAAACTCTACTGTGTGACTATAACACTTTCATAATTATATTTTTGACATTCTCGGTTAATGTGATTCATAATTACAAACTAATGGTACATCCTTTCCTACTTACTCAAACTAAACAAAATGCAAAATCTACTACTTAATTATATTAATAGTCCATTTTCCCGTTTATATGTAATACAATAAAACCAATGAAAAACAAAACCAATATATGGATCAAGTGCCATAGTCTTGTGACACCAGTTACTTCCATGTTTTACATTAATGTTACACTTTTTCCCTTTACAATGTTGGGCTCTTAAAAAGTTCCCCGCAGAGGGTTTGACTTATGTGTTATTATACCTTTTTCCCCTGATGTTGTATGACAGTTGCACTTTCTACACGGTGTTTGTTCACATTCCTGTATATATACAATACTGAATTATATTTGTTTTGTCTGTATGTGAGGGTATTTACGCCGGGTGTGACTAGCCAAAGAGGAGACACTCAATCCTCCCGGGCACCTGGTCTCATCTGTAAATTTCAGGGGTCCGTGAATGTCCACTGTGGTACATTGTTGTTAGTGCCATATTCATATGACATCAGTTACTTTCGTATTATACATAAGCAATCTACAAATAGAAAATTAAAGAAATAACCCGTAAATAACCGAAAGCTAAGTCCAAAAAGATTTCAAATTCTAATGCAATTAACGAACCTGAATCATATTTCTGTCTTGAACACCCATATACCTTTTTAAATACATGCATCACATTTGAAGAAAATGTTCAAATTAAAGGAGGTAACCACCCTATGAATTCTGTTGTCTGTGGTGGCGCCACCTATTGACAAATCTGAATACAAAAATACACTTTAAAGGGTTGTACTTATCCAACAAGAAAACCAAGTGTAATCAAAATCTATTTCGCGGCTTTGAAAAGGTATAAAATTAATAAACATCCACTTAAGAATTCTACTTTGGCGAGCTTAAAAAAAACCTAGTTTGATAATCAAACTTTTGGAGAAAGTATTTTTTTTCATATATAGAGCATACATCAGGTCATTTACACAAAATAACTAAAGAGGATTTTATCAAGAAATGCTCAGACTATTTATTTTCAGGCCTTCTGAGAACAGAATATTTAGTTCAATAACATGCCAGACCATCCCGCCTCTTAAAAAGTAACATTGTTATGAACAAGTGATATGAATATTTAAGGTACATATACCTACTACAAAGAATTAATTCGGAAATCTGGATGAGGAATCTTGACGTCTGGGTCTGCTCTATCCCGAGTGATGCACAAAAGCCGATGAAGTGACTATCGGAATACCACGACGCGTTCCCATGCCATGTATTGAAGAATTGTAAATCATCCATTTCGTTTCCCACGCACTGCCATCTTTACGTTTCATTAAGTTCACCTCTGACATATTTATTAATGAAATTTTAAAGATATCATTATTGTGAATCATATTTGTGTATAAACAAAATCACATTCCTCCATTATTTGTATATATTTTACACTTTTAAGATACAGGTCCGGGTGTTTCAAAAGAGCACAAAATCTCGGGACGATAATGAATTGGAGAGGATGGCAAACTTAATATGAAAATGTGATTAAACTTGGAAGTGCAATGCAATTTGAGAAACACGATTTGTGCATTTAATTATGAATAATGTTATATAAACTCAGGCAAAAACATTGCCTTGGATCTTCCTGGTTAAGTTTAAATAACGGAGTAAAGAAAGAATAAATATCACATAGTTTTAATGCTGTTTCTATCCAAAATATCTAATATATCATTAAATTATTTTCAAAACATAGTACCAATAAATCTTCTTAATTTTGTTGTGATGATTATTTTATCTAAACAAAGCAATTCGCGACTTTTATAACTACGTCTTACATGTCATGAATATGCGGTTTCATTGTTTCATCCCAAGGGAAAACTCATGCAAAATTCGAATCCAGTTTCCTCCAATCTTGCACCGAACACTAAGTCAAGTCAGTTCTATTAAAGGGAAATAAATGTGTGTGGTATTAAATTTTACGCTTAAATTAAATTAAGCGATGCCGTGTAAAGATATATGTGACATGTTAATCATTTAACTCTTTGAAACTGCCATATTATCTTTGATAAATAGGCTTGATGAAAGGGTTCAAATCAAGCGCTTTGAAAAGAAATACATTGTAACGTTATATAATTACAAAGAATTGACTCTCAAGCGGAAACTTTATAGCGTGTGTTATTCACGCCATATTATTTTTGCATTTAAAAAATCATTGCTTGCGAGTAGCAGTTATGTATCATCCGGAACACACGAATCGGTTCTTTATACTACGTAACAGTAACCAGACTGTATGAATACGTGTAAATTTTATACGTAAATCGCCTGCATATGTTTGAAACTGTGTGAATCGGCTTAGAAGTAGATCCGATATCAAGTATCTGTAACATCGAGTATTGGTCATAATATTCATAATATTTCATATTAATTACATTTAGGCAATTTCGTGAAATATATCATATAATATAAATATATACTGGCGTGTGTATTACATTCACCATTTAAATGTCCTGTGACGTACCTCCGCAACCAAAGAGCATCCACGTCCGGGTCTGTGTTTCTATAAAAAGAAACCATCCCGTGTGTTCCGGATAAGTTATATATCTGTCTTTCAAACAATCTGACAATATATAACTCATTGCTAAAAGTTTATTATTATCACACGCAAACCGTCTTTACACAGCGTATATAGAACTGTCCTTTTCTGTAGCCCTCCACTTTCTCAAACCCATCATGAATTTCTACATATTCCACATTTTTATTTTTATTTTGTCAACAGACTATTTATGATTCCTTTGATAAGTTCGCCTTTTGCGTTCATATGTCCTGATTACAGCAGAATTTCTACCTGTGTAAGTACATAATTTTCAAAATGCATTTTGGTTTGTCACTAAGAGTTTCAATTTCTCTCTTACAGTCTAAGTCTCATTTTCTTGCAGATAAGTAATTATACTTTATTAAATGTTTATTAATTGTTATCATTGGTAATAGGAGATCAGTCAAGAAATAAATAGGGGTGTAGGACATTGAGGACAGACTGGGAGGGAAGTAGTAACATAACGATATGGGGGGTCTAGAACATTGTGGACAGACTGGGAGGAAAGTGGTAACATTAGGATATGGGGGTCTAGGACATTGAGGACAGACTGGGAGGAAAGTGGCAACATTAGGATATGGGGGTCTAGGACATTGAGGACAGACTGGGAGGGAAATAAAGATTTGAACACGTGGTTACCTTAATTATTAATCAGGAATAACAATACAGTGAGGTGCAGTCCTAACATAACATTATGTTAACGTCAAGCTAACGTAAAGTTTGCTTTCCTCGTGTGTTCATGATTGCTGAGCACACGCGTCTGTGTTCACGCAAATTTCCACGTGAACTTAATTTCAAGACCGCGTGAACGTGCTTGACAGCCACGTTCGCCTGCTTACAACTTAAAACTTATATAACATGTACATATAGAAGGATTTGAAGGAGAATCGATATATACATTGTATATTTAAATATAATAGTAATAATTAATACATATATAAAAAATAAATACATAAATAAATTAATTATGAATAAATATACAAATGAGAAATAAATACATAAATTAGTTGAAAATAAATTAATAAAATAAAATTAGAGAGTAATCATGCTACTTTTTTATAGTATAAACTGACGAAGTTTTTCATAAATACCTTATTGCATGTCTACGCGTCAATATCCTTTGTTATATTACATATGAAACCCTTAATGTGGGGTGTAATTTAAACATTACATTTAATAGACATATATTTGGCGAGATTTGCGGTAATTCAATTAGATATCTTTTATTTCCTCCATCCGTACCACTGCATAGAGAATGTAAGCATGTGAAGGAGCGATTGGACCAAGCGCACGCGGGAATAAATCGCGGTAACACGAATTTCTTCCTACGTTAACGCGAGGAGCGTACGCGAGTCCGGTCGGCACGTGTGCTAAAGCAGTCCACGTGACCGATTTTCGCTTTAACGTGTATGTTATGTTAGGACTGCACCCATCTGTATAGATAGAGTGGAGTAGAGTTAACCATAACAAAAACGTTGATTTTCTTTTCTTATATAACAACAAGTTTATAGTAAGTATAAATCCTTTACTCCTCCCCTTAAAGGTGTCTCTCCTATACCCGAGAATTGACTGATCGTCAAAAGCCCGACATCACAACTTTTGGCACACTTTTTAATTATGACGTCATAAATAAATGACCCGTCAAACATGACTTTCACTGTGAAGTCACAATGAAACTACGTTGTGGGCGTGGTTAAAGTTGGATCTGGCGATCCCTCAATTCAAATGTTTCAGGAGTAGCTTTACAATAACAATATTTGGTGAATTTGATAATATCTTTCGCAATACGAGATAGTCCATGACCTTCATAATTAGAACTATAGGACCAAGTCTTTACAATGAGGAACATATTTACCTTGTGCATGGTCTTTTAGAAACATTAAGCTCATAACAGAGAAGGGATTGTGATACCGAAGTAACCGCATTACAAATGTTTCAGAGCAATAGAAAACCATGAGATGTTTAGAGAAAAAACTGAAAACTCGGGTCAAGGGTAAACATGAAAGCAATTCTGAATTAGCCCAGTTCACTATAAGATAATTTACAAAGCAGACACAACCTAGTGCGTCAGTTTAAAGGCCATAAATTCTAAAGGGGATGATAACTACTAAGACTCATTGTAAATATTACTAGAAAAATTAAATGTGAGCATAGAAAAATTTGAAAAAGTGACCAGCATTCCATATACATGCACTAAAATAAATCCTAGTCTGCAAAATAGAAGGGAAAATGGGGGAAATGGGTGGAGATCCATTAGATCCAAATATTGTTGGCTCTTACCAGAGTACTGAAAATGGGGTTTTTATCCTGGAGAAACTCAAAATAGGAATAAACATATTCAAAGCCCAGAAAGGAAAAATTATAACATTAGGAAGAGTTCGGAAGGGGACCTTTTATAAGAACACTACAAAAAATGTGCCTCCGCCACCGGGAATCCAATAGCAAATAGTGGGTAGTAAAATGAAAAACAATGAAAATACCAATAAAGAAATAGGAACTGATTCTAGGTGCAATGAACATATGACTGAACATTCATGCAATGGTTTAGCCTTTAAGGGTCATGAAATCCCTCTTTATCTTTATATTCTGCAATGATATTTATATTTCAAGACTAAACATTCACGCGATAGGGTCAAGAAATCCATCTTCATCTTTTTTTTTATTCAGCAATGACAATGTAAATCTCACATTTAGAATTGCGTTGATGGAGGACCTGAACATTCTTCCCAACTCAGACTTTGTTGTCAAAGGTAGAATACTCTGTTCCTGATTTCGACTTGGCATTGGTAGAGTAATAACATTAATTATATGGGTAGGCATGAATAGTTAGAGCTATAACACTTATTTATCCAACATCTGGGAAAATCCAGCTGAAAGTCATGAATGTTCCAGATAGGTTAATAGAAAATGATAAATATAAGTTTTAGGATGAATGGGTCTCCATTCTTGGGTGATTACATGGCTATGTCCGAAATTACCTCAATAGATAGCCAGAACATCGGGGAATCTTGATTGATAAAAGGAAATGAATACGTACAATTTAGGGACTTCCTCTTAAATTATTAGGGATGTCACTCTTAAACATCTCAAGATACTAGACTTACGAATATGAAAGGACATAAAATATATATTGAATATTTTGAAAACAGTAGATACTCAAAGAAAAACCGGTCTTGCAAAAATGCAAAGCGAAAGCAAATTATTTTAAGGATATGCTCGCCAAGAGAGTAAGAAAGGTATCTGATGGCCCATGGAGCTCTCCCACAGTGCTAAATGAAAAGCTATATACGTTTTGTATATATTACAGAAAAGAAAATAGAATAGAAATAGAATGAAGTCACAATAAAACATAGTCATCCGATTCATAGGATTGAGTCAATCTTAGATACACTCTTAGGGTTAAAATATTACTCAATTATAGACTTAAAGAGTGGATACCGGCTAAGTTGGCAGCACAAATTAAACCCAAAATAAGCGTTCTCTACATCCCGGGAAGGTAAAATATTGGAATTCTACTCTAATGTGATTTTGCTTATGAAATTCGGGTGTCGCCTTCGGCGTTAATGAAAAGGGATTAATAGCGGACACAGAAAATTGAAGATTATTCTATTCCCAGAGATATAGGAGAAGTACGTAACTTTTAAGGGACTGTTCCTATTAAGGGAGATTTGTAAAGCTAAGTCTTTGCTACAACTAATGGGAAAATGTCGGATATTTATTTAGGATTCTGACAGTCAAGAAGCTTTAGGTAAACTAAATGAACGTGTTATGTGTTCTTCCATATCACTTTACCGATAGGGAGCTGTTGTTTTGGACACCGATGCCCTAACATTGGAATGCATACAGTGCTCTCCAAATTATTACCATTTGAATGAACTTTTAACTACACAGTTTACAAGAACATCATCTTTTTAATCTGTATTCAATGTACATTTCGAAATGTGGCCACTTAATATGATTTAAACGAACCGTCTGGATTTACCTTGCGCTTCCGAATTTACCTTCTTTACCACTAAATTTTAAGAAACTTGTAAATAATGTTGGGTTTATTAATTATGACTTACTATTTCTGGATAAAAATGTCCCTGCCAGAGACAGATGGGAAGATGTGGCTTAAAATAACCAACTCATTTTTCCCAAACAACTAGTTAAAGAAGTGTTCTAAAGGTTGCATAAAAGTCCATTTGTTGTCATTTAGGCATGAAATTCCAAAAATAAAAATAAGGATAGATAAAATGGCAGATGACGTCAAAGAATAGAGTTGAACTTGCAGTAAGGCTAAAGTTTGGAAAGTTTCCAAGAGATCTCCTAAGTCGATCAGTCCTCTAAAATATATGATAGGACTCCAATGGAGAGATAAGCAATAAATGCAATGGGACCAATGCCAATTCGCAATTAAAGAAATTCTGACATCCTAGCAGTGGTTGATTATTTTATTCATTTGACACATTTCATTCCCATGAGGTACCAAACTGCAGCCATCGTAAGTAGACAGAATAGTCACTATGTTTGGTGTTCCTATGCAACTTCATTCTGATCAAGGGAGATCACTTGAGCCGCATATCTTCCACGGATATATGGAATAATGGGAATAGAGAATATCCAAGCGACGCCGTACATGTACAAACCTCAACCTGGTGGAATGATGAGCGGGCTAGTAGAACTATAACAAGTATATTGACCGGTTTTATGAGTGAAAACAGAAGGGATTAGGAGGAATTCCATTCCTATCAATGGAAATGAGATACTGCTACTGTAAGTGAAACGGATCGAACTGCAGATGATTTACATTTAAATACTGAATTGATCCAATCACAGACCCGAATCTACCCCACGACACTTCCGGTATAAATAATACAGAAAGGTGCACGTACAGAGGCTCGTCGAGTCTAATAGACCCTGTCATGTTCACTTAAGGACTGATGTTTTAGTGGAAAATGGTGACGTTTCCCGTAAAATTTTTGACGCCACAATATAGTATTTCTTGTGTCATAGGTCATTTTGCAAGAATAATGATGATGTTCTATACAAAACCTCAGTTCCGCAGTTAACGTGAAAGGGTCTATTTATTTTGTTCCGGATTCTTTATTTATTTTTTTTTTTTTTTTTTTATTTATTTATTTATTTTTTTTTTTTTTTTTTTTTTTTTTTTTTTTTTTTTTTTTTTTTTTTTTTTTTTTTTTTTTTTTTTTTTTTTTTTTTTTTTTTTTTTTTTTTTTTTTTTTTTTGTTTTTTTTTTTTTTTTTTTTTTTTTGTATGTGGCATATTTTATCTTTACAGAAATATTTTTATATCTAAAAAATAGTCTTGTGCTGAATAGCCTACATATTATTCCTATTTCAAACATTAACAAAAAGAGACTTTATTATCGGTTTATAACACCCACAGCTTGAAAATATAGACCATTTCACTGTTACTGTGGGACTAACATTTGATTGGCAAATGATAACGTTTTCCGTAAAATCTTTGACGTTGTAATAAGAAATTTATTGTCTCTGACGTGATTTTGCGAGAATATTTATCATTTTGCCAACCAAAATGTTAGTCCCGCAGTAACAGTAAAAGTGTCTATTACGTGCTTCATATAAAATATCAATCATTAATAGAAAATTATTCAGAAATGACGTCTACTCACAGTAGATTAATACTTTTTGAGGACATAATATTTTTATGATAAAACCCAGATACATATCCACCATTTTATCAAAGGAGGCTGTGAGGTTGAACCTCTGCATAGAGGACTAGGTTTTTACCCAACTGGCTACCTTGTATTGACTACTGTTATCTCAACCCCGCACCCTACTAACACTATGCAGTCGTACAAATCATATGTATAACTACACAATCCGTGTTACATATACATGTAGGCATGCTTACTAAGATCATGAGTGCTACGCTTACGAGAAAGACTCATCAACGCCATAAAGTGTTTGGCTTACGGTGACAGACTCGAAAAATTTATGAAGTGTTTGGCTTATGAAGACACAGTCGGTAAAGTCATGAGTTGTTCGCCTTTTGGAGACAGATTCGGTAGTCATTAGGTGCCTCGATTACGGAGACACACTCGATAAAGTCATGAAATGCTTGTCTTACGGAGACACACTCGATAAAGTCATGAAATGCTTGTCTTACGGAGACACACTCGATAAAGTCATGAAATGCTTGTCTTACGGAGACACACTCGATAAAGTCATGAAATGCTTGTCTTACGGAGACACACTCGATAAAGTCATGAAATGCTTGTCTTACGGAGACACACTCGATAAAGTAATAAAATGCTTGTCTTACGGAGACACACTCGATAAAGTAATGAAATGCTTGGCTTACGGAGACACAGTCGATAAAGTAATGAAATGCTTGGCTTGCGGAGACACACTCGGAAAATTCATGAAGTGTTTGGCTCATGGAGACACACTCGGTAAAGTCATGAAATGCTTGGCTTACGAAGACACAGTCGGTAAAGTCATGAGTTGTTCGCCTTTTGGAGGCAGATTCGGTAGTCATTAGGTGCCTCGATTACGGAGACACACTCGATAAAGTCATGAAATGCTTGTCTTACGGAGACACACTCGATAAAGTAATGAAATGCTTGTCTTACGGAGACACACTCGATAAAGTAATGAAATGCTTGGCTTACGGAGACACACTCGGAAAATTTATGAAGTGCTTGTCTTACGAAGACACAGTCGGTAAAGTCATGAGTTGTTCGCCTTTTGGAGACAGATTCGGTAGTCATTAGGTGCCTCGATTACGGAGACACACTCGATAAAGTCATGAAATGCTTGTCTTACGGAGACACACTCGATAAAGTAATGAAATGCTTGTCTTACGGAGACACACTCGATAAAGTAATGAAATGCTTGGCTTACGGAGACACACTCGATAAAGTAATGAAATGCTTGGCTTGCGGAAACACACTCGGAAAATTCATGAAGTGTTTGGCTCATGGAGACACACTCGGTAAAGTCATGAAATGCTTGGCTTACGAAGATACAGTCGGTAAAGTCATGAGTTGTTCGCCTTTTGGAGACAGATTCGGTAGTCATTAGGTGCCTCGATTACGGAGACACACTCGATAAAGTCATGAAATGCTTGTCTTACGGAGACACACTCGATAAAGTAATGAAATGCTTGTCTTACGGAGACACACTCGGTAAAGTCATGAAATGCTTGGCTTACGAAGACACAGTCGGTAAAGTCATGAGTTGTTCGCCTTTTGGAGACAGATTCGGTAGTCATTAGGTGCCTCGATTACGGAGACACACTCGATAAAGTCATGAAATGCTTGTCTTACGGAGACACACTCGATAAAGTCATGAAATGCTTGGCTTACGGCGACACACTCGGTAAAGAAATGAAGTGTTTGGCTCATGGAGACACATTCGGTAAAGTCATGAAATGCTTGGCGTTTGGAGACAAACTGTAGTCATGAAGTGCTTGGATTACGGAGACAGGCTCAGAATATCCATGAAGTGTTTGACTTACGAAGACAGACCTGACAAAGTCAAGAAGTGTTTGTCTTACAGAGACACACTCGGTAAAGAAATGAAGTGCTTGGCTTACGGAGACACACTCGATAATCGTGAAGTGCTTGACTTACACTCGGTAAATTAATGACCGTTTGGCTTACGGGGCAGATTCGGTGGTCATTAAGTGCTTGACTTACGGAGACACACTCGGTAATGTCATGAAGTGCTTGGTTTGCAGAGACAGATTCCATAAAAGCATTAAGCGCTCAGTGGCTTGCGCAGACAAACTTGGTAAAGTTGTTAAGAGTTCCGAGGCTCGCGGAAACAGACTTGGTAAAGTCACAAGGTGCTTACCCTACAGAGAAAGACTTTATTTATTACATGTTTTGCTACGGAGACATATTTAGTTAGGTTGTGAAGTCCTTGACTTAAGGAAACAGACTTGGTAATGTCGTGTGGTTCTTGGATTATAAATACAGACTCCGTATAGTCATGAAGTGCTTGGCTTACGGAGACAGACATGGTAACGTCTTTCATGTTTTGCTACGGAAACAATATTGGTAAAATCATGAACCTCTAGCTTGCAATTTGACACAGACAGATTTGGTAAAGTCATAATTTTCTTAGCTAACAGAGACAGACTTGGTACAGCTATGACATACTTTGCTATAGACAAATTTGGAAAGTCAGAAGGTGTTGAATTATGGAGACACTTGGTATAGTTAAAACATGTTTGGCTACCAGAGACAAGTTGCTTAAGTCTTTAAGCGTTTTGCTTACAGAGATAGGTTAGGTTAGGTCATGAAATGCTTGACAGACTTGGTAAAATCGTGAAGTGCTTGATTTACGGAGACAGGCTTGGTAAAGTGATGAAGCATTAAATTTGGCAATAGAGACAGATATGGTAAAGTAATGAAAATTGATCTTTGACTCCAAAACCTGTTAACATATTCCATCTTTCTGCATTTGTATGTGCCAAAGTTTCCCACACGTACATACAAAGAGAAGATGGATTGTTACAGGAAACCTGCAATGTTTGGCTGGCATGATGAGAGTGAAAATTTCCAAGACAAACTAGACTGCAAACATATGGTCTCTTCTACCATTACTATAGATTCTTAATAGCATATAATCCAACCTTGTATAATTCTAAATAACTACATAAGCTTTTGCATACAATTTTGTATGCACGTGTGTGTTCCTTTAAAATTGGTGTGGCCAAGTGAATGCGGTGCACAGCTTGTGAGCAAAAGGCCCCGGGTTCGTGGACACACTTATGTTCTGTCTTTCGAATGAGACAATAAAATCCGAGGTCCTATGTCATGGTAGGTGTGGCACGTAAAAGATCCCTCACTGCTTCGGTGGTGCAAAGGTCTAAATTTGTATGCAATGCATCAGGCAATGGCGTCATCATATAAGTAAAATAATCGTGGAGTGAATTAAAACAATAATCAATCAATTAATTAAGGTGTGTGTGTGTGTAGGTGTGTGTGTGTGTGTGTAGATGTGTATAGGTGTGTGTGTGTGTGTGTGTGTGTGTGTGTGTGTGTGTGTGTGTGTGTGTGTGTTGAATTCTTGTTTTATGTCACATCAAGATTATTGTACCAGAGTGGGGATGGGATGGCATTTGCCTGATGCAATGCACAGAAACTTCAACCTTTGAAAAAGACCCACTCAAAGCACTGAGTATCTTTCACAAGTCACATCTGTGGACAAATCGGCAGACTGAAAGACTGATGGACACACTGGAAGACCTTAAGATAGAAAGGCAGACCACAGACCGATGGACACAAAGGCAGACTGTAAGACACACATGCAAACCAACAGACTGATGGAAACACAAGCAGACTGACACATTGATGGACAGAAAGCAGACAAGAAGACTAATGGACAGACAGGCAGATCAAAAGATGCATGAGCAGACAAACAAAATGACGTCAATGCTTTGTAGACAACCAAAAAAAGAAAGCAAATTGTTTGTTTATATTTATACTTTATAACTTTACAAAAAATTATTTATCTTGAAGCATTTCAAGAATAATTTACACAAATACTTGAACAACATCATTCCTAAAAAGCTGTGTCATAAAACTGATTCTATCGTCATGATCATAATACTTATGTAATAATGACACAAATGATAAATCTCTCAAAACAGAATATAAAATCCTGCATAAATGCTTCATTTTATATGGTTTTCAAGGTACTTAATATTTGACGGTCACAATTGATCAATATATGATAATTCTTCTTTATAGCAATTAAAATTCTTCAAATTTATTACTGAGGGTCAATGAGCCTTGTCACATGTCCTGCATGAATTTTGGTGACAACCCAATCTACATTGCAACTGGTTACTTTTTTAATAGATAATCATGTCCAGATATCAATGTCTAGGGCATACATAGACATTTCAGACAATTTTATTTGCCAAACATTAGACAGGATTCCCATAAAAATTTGATGTGCATGTACTTATTTAAATGGTTAATGACATATGAATAAAGTTCTGAAAGGCATAGTATGAAGGAACATTAATTATACATCTTTTCCATCATTTTACAGCTCTAGCTCTTTAGTTCAGGTTATTAAATGTTAAAATGAAATTGAATATCTTATAACAAATCAAACTAAAAATAGAATATTTTATAGCCAATTAGATTGAACGACCCTAAGGCACCTATCACCAAGTCATAGTATCAATGAAATTCTATAGAAGTCCTTAATAAAAAAAAAGTACAAATGCTTCTCCAAAGATCATTTTTCATACTGACTTAACAGTTTGTCTCTCTATTCATTTTTCTGCTGATTTCTTCTTTGTGGAATGTTTGGAAAAAAATCCTGTAATAATTCTACAATTCTTGATATATATATATATATATATATATATATATATATATATATATATACAGTGCATAGAGGACAAATGTCTGTTACCTTTGCCTTTATAATTCTTTGTAGCTTCATTCAGGTCTGAAGACCTGTTAAAGATGGTCAGTATTTCAGTAATTTGTTTCATGTACTTTATTAGAAATATTTAAAAATACTAAAACTGCAAAGCATTCATCCCATACAATAAGGCTCTATCAGAAATTTACATATATATTTAAAACCAATACCCATAATTTATAAAGAAGTTACATCACAAATGCCAGGAACATACAATAAAACTTTATACAAGTTTCAATGTATTGAACACACCAATACACGTAACTAATGTCACCCTCATACATCGGGTAAACTTCTTCTTCCAAAACTAACTAAATTATACATTTCGTCAAAGATGAAACATCATCTTTTCCTCATCATCTTAATCTTTCAGCAATCTTTCATTAGATCATCCATTTAGTAATGAAGAGCTTTTCAATCGTCTTTGGATCTCGTTGAAATTTTCTTCCAATCGTCTCTTTCCAAAACGTTGCGCCGATAAGACCGACGATGATGCCGATAGATCACTTTTTCTTGTCTTCTTTACAACATATGACATATCGCTGCGCTACCATCAGAGGAGGGGAATATCCATCCGGGTACGAAGTATCCTCAAATAACACAGAGTAATCATCCTGGGGCTAAAATAGACCACAATTCCATTTTATTTCTCTTACATGTATGTCCTACTATTGATACATTAGCATCAGCTTTTTTAATTTTTATTGATAGCCAATGATTGTTGGTTTGGCTTAGATTGGTTTGTTCTAAAGTCGCTCTTGTTATTGTTGTTGTTGGTGGTGGTGGTGGTGGTGGTGTTGTTTATTATTAATTTCAAGAACTTTTAACATTTATACTGCCAGGGCAAGATTCACATTTTAACATGCACTGCCAAGTAAAGCCGGCATGGCCAAGTGGTATCGCGCTGGACTCCTGATCGGGAGGCCGGTGTTCGAGTGTTCAGTCTTTCTGACGAGACAGTAAAAACCGAGGCCCCGTGTCGTGGTATGCAAGGCGCGTTAAAGATCCCTCACTGCTTCAGGTGGGTCCGTTGTAAAGGTCAAAATTTGTATGCCTCGCATCAGGTAGATGCCTTCACCATATACGTGAAATATTCAAGGTGTGACGTTAAACAAAAATCAATCAATCACTGCCAAGTATCTTCACTTCTGACAAGCATCCAACATGCCCATGGACCTACCAATTTTCTGCTTATTTCTCAGAAAGTACCTATCTTTGTATCATGAAAGACTTTAATAATCTGAAGTTATATTTTAGTGCATGGTTCTGATTTTAATTTCTGGTAAACATCCTGAAATTTACAGATGATGAACCTTTCGCATTCAATATATTCTATACAATGTTGCAGAATTACAGTAGGGTGCAGTCCTTTCATAATTTCATGTTGACATCATGTTGAAGTGAAGTGCACTCAGGACTGCTAAGCACATACATTTGCATTTAGGCAGATTTCAATGTGAATATGACTTTGGAACTGCTATGATAATGCACTTGGCAGCCACATTCACTGCTCATAACTTAAAACAAAAAATTTACATGTACATCTAGAAGAACTCAGAGGAAGATATATATATTTGAAATAATACTGAAAAAAAATTAAAATATTGAAAATTAAATAAAATCATTACTGTTGAGGAAAATATTTTAAGAATATTGGATGCAATTTTTTAACATGGAATACTATAATGACAATAATGATTTTGATAATTATTATCATTAAAAATAATAACAATACACAAAAAAATTAATTAATGAACAAATAAACAAACATTACATTTCTGCTATTTAATTACATCCACATTATAACTTCTCTGCATCTTGATATAGAAAAAATTGTGAACATGCAACTTCATCCAGCCAATCAGAAATAAAATTAACTCGAATTTCTAGCTGCTTTAACGTGAAGAGCGCAAGGGACCATTCTCACATGAACATTAATTTTACATTAGGATTGCTGGGAAAATCTTTAATACATGTTACTTTTATGCTAGGAATGCACCCATCTGTAACTACCTGTTTTTTGTAAATAAAATATTATGCCCCCATATGGTTCATTGTAAAGTACTCGATACTAAACTTTTATTACAAAATTTTAAAAATGATAATAAAAGTACTCTTTTACCTTTCTTGGAGGTTCATGAATCAGAGCTCTATAGAAACATGTGGTTTGTGGGTAAAGTGCCAACACCAGCTATAAACAAAAAAACCTCCATATGAGTATATGTATCAAACAATTCCAAGTACAAAGATTGCCTGTTTATGTATCAATTGTTGAATGCCACACTTTAATGATAGCACCCATACAGTGGTATCCCATGTTTGGCGTCAAAAAACTAGAACACTTAGGAATATCAATGACCTTCCGCAAGTTGATTGGTAAACATTACATCTTCCCTAATCTGGATTCAAATCAATAACTGACAGAAGTAAAGCAGAGATGAATTTTAAAGCAGCACTTTAACCCATTCTGACACTGAAGCCCTCAAAATACAAACAGGTAGTGTAATATAAACATATTTCATTTCTGTGAGCTACCACATGGTTCCAAATATTATGCAATTTTCAGTTTTCATTATAAAAAAATCTATATGTACTTGGCAATGACGTTCGCCGTCATTTGCTGCAGTCCTATTTTAAAGGTCGAAAATGAAAACTTTTCCCAAAAAATTGACGTCAAGAATAATAAAACGTTACTATGACGTCATAACCTATCACTCTAATA
The DNA here is from genome assembly GCA_035048485.1 of Pteria penguin. NCBI lineage: Eukaryota > Metazoa > Mollusca > Bivalvia > Pterioida > Pteriidae > Pteria > Pteria penguin. Next base: position 17,439,942 of record CM068590.1, read on the forward strand.
ACCCTTAAATTCCTCATGATAAAGGTTTCACCTGCAAAGCTCATTGAAAGGTTTAACAATTTTCATGCATCATAATTATGTTGAATTATTTTACATTCTAATAACTAGTACACATAGTTAAGGTTCCAGAGCATAAGTGTCATAATAATGTATGATCAATTTCAAATTACATAATGCGGAAAACCCAGTTTCCTGAAAACAGATTTTTGTCTGAAAATCAAATCTTGTAAAGAGTCAATTATAGTTTTGGGTCATCATAGGACATGTATACAGTCGATTCACAACAACTCAGACTTGAAGGGTCAACATAAAACAGTCTGAATTCAGTGGATTTCAAGTAAGGGATACTCAGATGTCAATATTACAAATCTGACTTTTCAAATCAAGATCTAGATGTGTTAGTGCACCACGAATGCCCCCACCGGCAGCAAAGTTTCAGTCCAAGAGCTATAGCCCCTGTACAAATTTCTGGCAGGATTCCCCCTAAAATATGCTCATATACACATGGTGGTCTTTATTTGTACACATTTCCAATAAAATCCTGCATAGGCTTAAGGAAGGGTTGTGAAAACAAGGTGAATTTACTATATGTGTATAAATCCAAGAGCCATAACTCTTATAAAACTTTTTGGACAGCATTCTCTTTATCATCTACATATTGTCATCTTTGTTTGTACGAAGTTTTATTAAAATCCTCACAAGGGTTTAGGAGGCGTTGCACATGCAAAATGTATCATGGCAGAATGACGGAATGGTGATTTATTCACCAATTAAATTTTCAATATTGTTGATATCACACTGTATGTATTGTATGGCAATACATGACCTACTAATTGATATTTCTCAAAAATATTTCTTGTACCGTATCTTTGTTGAACAATGCTCCAGGATCTGTTTCTGGGTTTGCTTTCCAAATTGGCAAAGGAACAATACGTCTCTTACTTAGGGTATGTCTCCTGAAAAAAAATATAGTAAGTTCATATCTCAGTAATATCTCAATACCTTGTCATCAAAGTCCAGCACCATAAAATGAGAAAATCATTTGGTCAGGTTTTTAAATTCTTCTTTTAAACAACTAATTACTAACTGAGATTTGAATTTTATTGAGTTTTATTTCATGCATTAATAAAATTAAGCCATCATGCATAATAATAACTTATTTAAATTTTTGAATTTATTTGAAATAGAGAATAAATTAAACTGAAATAATTGACAAGTATTTTCTCTGTTTATGGCATCAGACCCAGAGCTTTATAAATAGAAATGAATATACACTTTCTTCCTTAAGATCAAAAAGCAATCATAAAACCTTTGTGTAATTCTAATTTATTCCATTATCCAATCACCAAATAAACTGACATGCATAACGACTCTATTCTCTACTTGAATATAAGAAAATTGAATAAAATCCATATTTCTGCTTTTTATCCTTTATACATATATAGTGTAAGGCTTCATACTTGTATTTTCTAATTCTATGATGCAAGTTTTGAGCGGTTTCAAAATCTGAATAAAGTAATCACCTGTCTTTAGGAACCACCAACTTTGGTTCCTTACTTCTAATTATATCTACACAAAACCAACACCAGCATTAGGAAACCATCTTCAATAAGTGACAACTTTTCTATCTTCTCTATGGAATTCTCTAAGCTGGTACGACAGTATGCCGGTTTTTCCCACCATAAAACACTCCTGTCACCACAAAGGTGAAATAATCTTAGTGTGGTCTCAAACAACAAACAAACATCAGGCTATCTCTTTTGAGAAATGAGGCTCCAAGTCCTATCTCTAACTGTTCACAAGTAATGACAATATTTTCTGAAGAAAGACAGACAACCAGACAGACGAAACCAATAACTACATGTCTCTGTACCTTCAATCTGGGAGCATCAGTATTCCAAAATTACTTATACATTGTATGATATCATTACTGACAAGCTGAATATGAGCTCTGAAGAAAACAAAATGTGTTTGCGAAACATGAAAGCCCATGGTGGCAATAAAAGTCAAAATAAAGCAAACTTTGCAATGTCCAGTATCTTGATTACACCCCATCCCATGGGAATCTGTATGTGAAATATGAAAACCCTACCTCTTACGATTCAAAAGTTATCACCAATGTTAAAGTTTTTGAAATGTAGGTCATAGGTCAGTCAAGGTCATGAGGTCAATTATTGTATTGACGGAAAAGTCTTGTCACAGGGAATATGCGTGTTAACTATGAAAGCCCTATCTTTTAAGATTCAAAAGTTATGACCAATGTTAAAGTTTTTTACTACGGATAAATGGACAAAAAGACAGGCCAAAAACTAGATGCCCTCAAATCTTTGATTCCGAGGGCATAAAAACTCAAGATACTTACTCCTTCCCCTCATCAGCATCAATATCATCTACATCGTATTTATTTGTCGCTGAGTTGAAGCTCACTACTTCTGCTAGAATCCAATTCTCTTCATCATCAGACTTGACACGTGCTGCCACCTTGTCACCAGACTTCGCTATATAGTTGTTATCCGCCATTACACCTCCACATAAAGGTGGTGGTCTGAAAATATACACAAAATATATATGACTATGTCTACATTTTCCAAAGTTTACCCTCAGTGATATGTGCATATCTGCTAACATTCCTCTAGTTTACTTAATCATTACTACAGACTCCAAGCAATATGTAAAATTTAAAATTTATGAACGTAATTTTCTCCATGTAAGTATTCTGTAAATTCATTAACCAGTAGCCTTTTTTTTATTTTTTCATAGGTGTCTGTACCTTTTCATCTGGGAATTTTTTTGTCCCATTAATGCTATAAGATAAAGGGTTTCCGAACAAATTTAGACAAATTTTGGGAAAAATCAGTTTCAGAACAAATTTAGACAAATTCTGGGAAAAATCACAGAGATTTCCATTGGGAAGGGTCCTTATATAACGGACCTGATTTGAAGAAAATAAAAACTCTGACAAAAGTTCACAATTATATATATAATTTGAATAGTTAAAGCTAACAAGACTCATACTCTAAAACATTTTACTCTTGAGAATATTCTCAAGTTAATTAATTAAACTTTGTAGATTTAATATTCTGAAAGCAAGTTACCAAGTTTTTAGCATAAAATTTCCTATGTCTTAAGACTGTATTTAAATTTAATTAAACTATGTACCTGTCACTCCCAGTACGTTATTTAGCAACTTTCTTAACTACTAATCAAAAGGGGTTGCCAATAATAACAATTATATTTATCACCGTTATCATACATTTTTGAGATTATTTTTATAATTGCTTGTTTTTCTGCATTTGTTTGTGTACAAGATTAGGAATCATTAATAATAAAAACATGAATGCCCCTGGTAGCATTTAAGTCCAAATAAGGGAAATTTTGAAATGTAGGTCAAAGGTCAAGATCAATGTCACAAGGTCAAACTGAATGACTTTGAAGTAATTTGAAAGGACTTTATTAGCGCATGCATCCGATATATAAAGTCTCTATCTCTCACGGTTCATAAATTATGGCAAAAGTTAAAGCTGACAACAGACAGAGAAACAAACAGATAAACAAACAGACAGACAGGTCAAAAACAATATGCCCCCGATCTGGGGCATAAAAAGTATCTATAAAAAAAACGTAATCTTTTTTATTTTGTACGTATTGATGTTAATCAGAAACACCAATCAGATTTTTCCTGCGATCTACCTCCAGGCTATAGTAGCCCACGGACCTAGAGCTGTCATTAACAACTATAAATGCTTACCCAAGATGAAGCTGATGTAAGAAAAACTTCAGAGCATTTAAAAACAAGACTTTAGAAAATTAATTAGATTTAAGTGGAAGTTTGAATTACCGATGTTCAGGTAAATGATGTATGCTTGTAATTTTACATCGAATCAGGATTATTTCACCGTTAGGATGATGGTATCTACCTGATACAATGCATGGAACCTTAAACCTCTGGGGTCTTATTTACAAAGAAACTTAAGTCTAAGTCTAAGAATTCTAAGAGTTCTAACAATTTGTCGGAAGTCTACCTGTGAATACTTTGTCAGATATACTGTTTACAGAAACTTTATTTCTTAGAATTAAGACACATGCTAGCATATAGGTCTCAATTCTTAGACTTAGACTTAAGTTTCTTTGTGAATAAGACCCCTGGTTTACTAATCAATTAGAGTAGGGTTTCAGTACCTTATTTGATACACTTTGTATGTACTTACTTTTCCCCTGGTTTACTGACCCACAAAGGCAAAGTCTGAGCATTCTGTTGAAGTAATGACATTAGGACCCCACGTCTCATTATCGGCTTCGGTCGATCGGAATCTGCACAAGTATAGTAAATAATGTGACATTGGTGCATTTCTTTACATATTTACTAGTATGTTAATGTTCAACCTACATAAATTCAAAGTTTTTAAAGTATGAAGTATTGACTCATAGGTATTCAGAAATAAATCATGTGATTACTTTGAAACGGCCCCTTGACTTAGGCTATACTGTAAAATATATAGTTGTTGGGAGTGTGAGTAAGAAACTTTACAGTAATTGTACATTGGTTTATTCAGGTATTTTTGGTCTTCTACAGAGAGATGGAAACAGAAGGTTTCCTACCACTAAAACACAGTGAGAGAATCTGGATTTTGTACATGGCAAGTAACAACAACAAGTGTACCCTGTGCCAAATGAAAGAGTATTAAACCATCATTTGTAAAAGAATTCATACTCTGAATATTTGCAATATTTGCACTATTCGCAATATTTGCAATGAGATTTTTGTTACATATGTGCAACCATAAACAATACACTATTGGTTGGAAGCAGTCACGCCTCGCCTCATCAAAATGAAAAAAATTATATGTTGTGGAATGAAGAATTATCACTGATGCAAATAATGAAATTATGATTAATTTAAAGCTTCATTTGAAATATATTGTCCAAGAATTACATAGGTACTTGCCACTAATCACAAGTCAAGTCATGTAATTATAAAACTTCCTACAGCATGATTTTATGCTCAAATTTGTATTTCATGCACAATTTAGAGTCAAACTCAAACTTTTGAGATATTAATAAAGCGTTCTGAGCACCGTTTAATGCTCAGCCTTGTGTATGATCTCACCTTTACATTAAGATTAATCAACACCTCTCTCAAACTGGAATCAACATAAGCCAATTGAAACATATAAACAGAAAAGAGCAGTAAACTTACATAAAAGATGGACAAAGGGATATGCCTTTCCCTTAACCCTAAATCTTCCCCATTATTTCACTCCTCCTACCCACATGATCTGTGAAATTATTCTACCTCTTATAATACAAGAAACCACTTAAGATGGTATGGCCAGATTGCAAAACAAATTCAAAAAAGCTCAAGTTCACAAGGTCAAAAGTGATGGTATCAATTGAAAGCAACTGTCATAAAGAACCTACCTGTGAAGTATCAAAGCCCTATCCCTAATGAATCAAAAGATACAGCCAAAATTAAAATTTTTTAAAAGTAGGTCAAAGTCAAAGGGCAAGGCTGCTAGGTCAAAAGTCATGGCATAATTTGAAAGCTCCGGTCATAAGAAACCTAGGTGTGAAGTATTATGTTTACACTATTGTTAGTTGCTGAGATTTTGCGAAACCAGAGACTTTAACCAAAATGTTGACAGACAGACAGACAGATGGACAGACAAACATCATCAATCTATAGGCTGGAACTGCTTTGCAATATGTCCAAACCTTCATTCCTCATAGTCATATAAGCAGATATAGACAATAAAAACTCAAGCCCCCCTGGCTCTAACTGTGTACTAAAAAAAATGTACATGGTCTGTAGAATGAATAGTGTTGCGTACCTAAACGCCTATTGTCACGAATGGATTTGACTTCGGAAATCTTGTCCAGTGCTTTCCTCAGCAACCTAAAAATATTGTATATTTTCAAGAAAATATAATCTGTATAGAAATGTATGAAAATTAATTATCTCCCTTGACCCAAGCACAATAAATATTCAGTAACAATTATAAAACTACTATGTGTTTTAAAACAAATTATACATCGGCTCTATAGCACAATTCAACTAGAAAAAGAAAACTACTCACTTTACATTAATCACAATCAAAAGAAAAGATATGCCCTTTCTGGATATATGATAAACTGTATCATTTTTATCATCTTACATACAATACATGTACATTATGCAGGTTAACGACCAGTGTGTACATCCAATATTAATTTTTTCCTAATAAATTGCAAGATTGGTGTAGTCAAATTTCCTCATTGTTCAGCAGTGGATGACATAGGATATGCAAAGCAAACCTCCCACCTTTGACATCTTTAATGACAGACCTTCTCACTTGCAATAAGCAAACTTCTGATCCAGATTCCATCGAGACAAGAGCAACATTTTTGGGAACTCTACTATCATTCAACAGTTCTAAATACACATTTTACTATGTGCACATAGGTTTCAAAGAAATTCAATGAAAAAACTGAGGGAAGAATGGAATGATCAATACAGTATCCCCCGGCAATAGATAATGTGCTGGGTATTATAAACCTATCATCTGTACTTACTCTGCTTCAAGTTCAGCATCCTGCATTGCTGTTTTATACAGTCCTTTCAACTTGTTCTTATAGTATGGAGTGACTGAAAATAAAACAGTGAAAGGCTTAAATGAATGTAAGAATAAAATGGTTGTAAAATTACTATTAAATATCTATCATGCTTCTAATACAAGGATTTCAATGCACATTTGGTTGGTTGGTTGGTTGATTGTTGTTTTTTAAGTCGCTTTCGAAGATTTTTCAGTACCAGACATTAGTGCCTTAGCTTAACACCAAGGCCCTAATCAGTACAAGACATTAGTGTCTTAAATAACCTTGCACCAAAGCCATGATATCAGTACCAGACTTCTATGCCTTAGTCTAACAACAAGTCCCTAATCAGTACCAAAATTTAGTGTTTTAGCCTATCACTAACGTCCTCATCTGAACTGAACTTTAGTGCCTTAGCCTAACACCATTTTTCAAATCCGCTGTTCAAAAAATTTTATTGAAAACCAAAATATGCATACTGCAATAAGAATGGCACATTTTTTAAGAGTTCTGCAAACAATGTATCCCATTTCTTACTTTTTTGCTCTTGTTGCATTCTTTCACATGTTTTACGAGTTCTACAAACAATGTATCCCATTTCTAACTTTTTTGTTCTTGTTGCATTCTTTCACATGTTTTACGAGTTCTACAAACAATGTATCCTGTTTCTTACTTTTCTGTTCTTGTTGCATTCTCTCATGGGTTTTGGATATGTTTGTCAGATTATGTTCTCCCTGTGCTCTTTCATTCTAATTCAAAAGGTGAAAACAAATCAAGTATCATTAATTGTATAGGAGTTTATTACATCAATATTCAACACCTTATCATGTAAATTACTGTATTTTACAAAAATTATACTGAGAAAGAAATTCAAACTAAAACAATTCCTTGATAAGTGGTTTTCATTAACAGATTATTATTTGGTGGTTATCATATATGACACATGTATGTGTCAATTCAGAGAGCTACATAGTACTTACTTTTTTTGTATTGTTGTTTTTGATTTATCAAAAGAACTAGACATTGAGCAATCATTAAAACAAGAAGTTAGAATTCATTTGCACTTAACTGTCTTAATTATTACTTAAGACTTTAGCCCCAGAGAGCACAGTATTTATTGAAACCTGATGGCCCCAAGTTTGAAACCTTTCGTGGTAAATAGTATGAAGTTATGCTACTATATTTTATATAATGTACATGTAATGTGTTGTTTAATAAAATGATGTTAACCTGTAAATATACAAAATTCAAACTTGCTTCGAAGATTTAGAGATCATATCATTTACTTTACACTTAAATGCCAAACTTTTGAAATCTTCCTGCACTAATGTTACACCATAATATCTACATTGTATGCAGGCAGATTTCTTTAAACGTGTAATTTACAGATACTTTAAAGCAAAACCTAAGGTTTTAAAATAGATATTCAAGTATATGAAATAGAAAGTCCTTAGTCACTGGCATTTACAACAACACAACCTGGTAAACATTCATTGAACCCTAGATATCTGGTAACGCCAATCTTTCCCATAGAAGTAGCCATCTCCTGTTTGGCTTGCCACACCCATTATGAATACCAAAAACATTCAGATATATGTAACACAAAACTCTCAAAAGACCTGAACTTGATGTATGAGGTGGTACAACTCCTTCAATAGATCTTTGATCCTGGATTCTGCGGCAGCTGCGTTTCCTGATGAAATACTGTTTTCGGAGGTCGAGGGACTCTGAGAGACCCCAGTGCCACCACTACTGGCCTTGGTGCGCCCCATGATATATACAGAATACAAGGTGCAAATTACATGCTTGGTTACAAAATGATCAAATCTACAAAACAAAAGAAACATTGTGACAATTACAAGTACAGTCTCAGGAACTGCAGCAAGTACTATTGCCATAAAAACTCAAAATAAACAAAGAATGCACCCTTAATTATTTATATATATACATTAAATAGCTAGTTAAGTGCAGTCCAAATGTTTTCCATAAAACATAATGATCTTCATCCAAATGTACATTTAGAAGTTATGATTTAAACACAGTGTGATTTTATACAAAGTCAAAGAAGTTAACTTGCACAGGTAAATTTACACCTGATTTTTCGATATTTTTTTGTGTAACTGTCACATTGTGTTTGGTGCTTTAACTCCAAAACGTCTGAACTGATCTGTACATCTCCCCTCTATCCCTATAATGAAGCTAATCTTTTACCCACCAATGTACATCAGCAATGTAAGTACATCTAATCCTGCATACTATGTCGGTCACCTACAGATTATCTGTAACTTTTAAGTACATGTAAATAACAGTTGCACTTGAACTGAAGTCGCTTTCCAGGTCAAGGATCACTACAGTAGGTGTATTAATACAGCACTCTATCAATCTATGTGTCCACCTGTACACAATGCCACATGCAAGCTATACACACGCAATGGACCACGACGGGCATTTAAATCTATTGATATGATCAGCCAGACATTATTGACAAATGAGTACACACGATGATATAGTAAGGGTACCGCCAGAGTAATGCATGAGCTTTGATGCCTACAATGTCAATGGGCATACCGAAGGAGGGGGTGATCATTTTCATCACAGGATTGATTTTCTTTTCGGTGTGCCACAGACATATTGCCAAATTGTTTGAATGCATTTTCCGTGAACGTTATGGAAAAGGAGAAATATATCACACAGCTGAGAAGTATATTGTTTAATGTATTACCTTGTACAGTCGATCCACTTCCATTTTTTTCTACTTTTGTTTTTGTTGATGGATTAAAATTCGAATTGATTAGAATCTCAATCTCGAAAAATGAAAGAAAATATAGTTCGTCATCAGTGGAAAGATTTTCTTTGAATATTGATTAATTTATGTATCAGGATAATTAATTCACTTTCTGAAATATATACAAAAGCTTTTAGTAAAATTTTAATAGATACTATACAATAGTCGTGTGAAATACACCTGAAAGACTGAAATATTTTCGATGAAAAAGAAAGTATTTTTTTCATTGTGTACAAACCGGACCTCTGATATACGATGCAGGGACCGGCGCTTTTTATTTTAGGGATGGTTGTTTTTTCCTCATGTTATATTTTGCTGAAGCATATGTGGACCTTGTTATTTCCACACTGGTCATCTGCAGACATAAGTAATGTTTCAGTGAAGTAAGAGTCCTACAATATGAACTCTATTCTATTTGTAAATCCTACTTTCACTTTCAAGTATCTCTGCTAATAGTGTTATCATATGAAGTGGAAGTTAAAGATATGATAACTATAGGTGTTTGGACCATATTAGCGACGTCTGCTATAAAATCTCTATTTAAATAAAGCGGCTTCCAATTAATACAACAGTGCGTGCCAGTTAATATCTTGAAAATATATATATCTACATGATGCACAATGATTATTTATATTAATCCATTAATATATATAAAATGTATATATACAGATATATATATATATATATATATATCATCCAAGATATATATGTATATATTGTGACGGATGCTAGGTATCGGCCCAGATAGGTCAATGATGACCCAGAGAATCTGTCTCATGCAAGCAGAAATTAAGTCTTGCAGCTGCATGGGTTCCATTATATAAATTCCTGTAAGTCTTTTGGCCACAATTTTTCACCCTGCCTGTTACAGGGTGAAGAATGCCAGTATCAGCTTGGATAGCTCAATTGTGAGTGTGCCTACTCTAAAAGTGGAAGGTTCTGGGTTCGATTTCTTGGTTCAGCCACAATTTTTCACCCTGCCTATGAAAGATTTGGTGATGTGAAAGTCATTGGCTTTCATGTTAGGGAGAACCAGGGTAACTTGTCCATTAGGTTTCCAGTACCTGTTGAAACCTCAGGCAGGGGGGAGTGTTTAAGATGCCAGTATTGGCCCAGATAGCTCAACAGCGAGATTGTTGGGCCCTAAAAGCAGAAGGTTCTGGGTTTGATTCCCTGGTCTGACCACATTTTTCATCCTGTCTATAATAAATGCATTTGATGCTGTAAGCTAGAGTGACCTTCATGTGAAAGTGAAGCAGAATTGATTGTTGTCTTGGGTTTCTATAGTGTTTGGAAAACCTCTGGCAGGGGGGAATTTAATTAAGTGTGACAGATGTGGATATCAGTTCTCAGTAAGCTGATACTTCAATGGTGAGAGCATCCGTCTTGATAGATTCTGGGTTTGATTCCCAGCTCCAGGTTGTCATCTTCTCCTGCCTGTTACATTATACAGTATTATCCAAAACATTTAGAAAATATATCATGGATAAATACAGTACAGTGGAACCTAATTTACCCACTGGTCACAGTGGGCATTTTTAGAGTGGGCATTAAAAATGTCCAATGGGCACAGTGGACATGCATGCATTCTTGTAAGAGCCAGTTGGAATTAACATACAAGTAAGTGGATATGTACAGCTTGATAGCTCAGGTAAATGTCCACTGAAATTTCAGGTAGATTGCCCACTGTGGAGAGTGGGCATTCAAGGTTCCACCCGTACTGTACTGTATGAACAGCATAATATGAGTGGATTTAGATGTTATGCATAATTAGCATATTAATTTACCTTTCAGGTATCTTAATTTGTAACCAAAATCAGACAAAAATGTCTCTGCTGAAATGATGTATAGAATATTCTCCATTTTGTTTTTATTTCCCCGGAATCAAATATTCAGGGCATCTAGTTTTGGCCTGTTTGTCCATTTGTCTGTGCACACAAAAAACTTAAGATCGTGCATAAAATTTTACCTCGTTACCTTGACTGTGAACTTTGACCTTTATTTCAAAAAACTTTGACATTGGATATATTCTTTTAATGGTAATTTTTTTTAAGTGATAGGGCTTTCATATTTTTCGCATGTGTATTCCTTAGTGTCAAGACCTTTTTATCAGTACCAAATTTTGACCTTGTGACCTTTACCTTGGAATTTGACCTAGTTTTGGGATAACAACTTTTACTGACAAAGTTGAGGCTGGGGACATTCATATTTTTTTAATTAGTGAAACTAGTTACCAATTCTTTTAAATATGCTTCTCTATCACATATTGAACAGCACAGAAAAAATTGGGAAACCTGAATCTGAATCAATTGAAATTTTCTGATGGTGGCCTCTTTATGGCATTGGAATTTTTTTTGTAAATTTCTTGAGTAGTTGTCTAAAAAAATAAAGATCTCTATTGTAATATACAGTTTGGCTTTATAGTATATGTGAATTATCAAAAAAAGAAATATTTACATCCCAGTTGATTTTGAACTCTGTGCATTCTTTTAATAAACTAGATCCAGCTTATTTATACATTGTATTTTTGTATTTCATGTTATTTTGTGAGGTTGTCTGATAATGGCAAAAATTTAGAATTTTCTTAAAAGTAAGAAAATTGTGCATATATCTAAGAGAGCAGTTAACTTTTAGGGGAAACAGGAAGACTGTTGTGTGAGCCATGCAGGGAAAGGTTCCACTTAGCAGCAAGTCAAATCATTAAACAGTACTGAAGGTGGGAAGTTGTCAAAACTCAAAACTAAAAAGTACAAAAGTTTTGTAGACATTAAGTCATTCCTTCCAGAGTGGAAGAAAACTCAACATACCAGATCAAATATTCCAGGGTGTAAACACTTTATCAGTCCTCAATTTTCTCATTGTTTTGGAGACATTGGAGTGTATTACCTTGGAATAATGGTGGTACAGATGATTTTTAACATGGGGTATAAATCGCAATAACAATGACTCTTGCTAACTTGTGAATAGTTAAAGGTAGGACATTGATATTTCAACAGTGAATTCCTAGTAATGCAGGTATCTTGTAGTTGAAACCAAAGTTTTAACCTTGTAACCTTGACTCTGACCTTTGACCTATTTTTCAACAAATTCTGTTCTTTTTCCAGATGTGTTTCAAGTATTCAAGCTATTCTATCATTCGCCGTTGGAGTTATAATTGCTACTAACTGCCAGAAGAATATTATGACTGACAGGTACATATGTAATTCTCAAAGAACGACATTAAAATACAAATCTTGAAGAAAAATGCATAAGGGTATAGATAGTTTTCCAATGTGTAAATTTTAACTGGAGTTACTTCCCTTTTGCACCATCTTAGAGGTATAATGACTGAACCTTTTTGCATAAATCAACTACATTGTGCAAGGCATTTCTCCAAACTAAGGATGCATTTTGAATTTTTGCAATTCTTATGCAATAATAAAACCATTGAACAAAGTCAGTTGTTTTCAGAGTATTGAAAATATTATACTAAGACAACTTTCTAAAAATATTCAATAAAATTGTTATGAATATGAAGCAAAAACGCTTCATCGCCAAAATGGTGGAAAAGGGAAATAATTCCAGTTAAATTTCATGCATTCAAAAATTATCAATAAATGTCAGTCAAAACGTGTGAAATATATGGCTCAGGACGTGGTTAATATCTGAATCGTGTAATCATAGTCAAATGATTAGAACACACTGGACTCTGGGATGGATAGACACATTTTTATATCTGCTACATTATATAAACTGTGAAATAGCAAGATTGAATCAAGCCTTTTGCCAATTTGTGTAAGAACTTACCAGCACTTAATTTTAGTGAAGGAACACTTGGAGGAAATGACTCTAACCTACATTAGGTACACTGGTATTCCTCTCATCAACCAACCTATGCCAGGAATACTGGCATACATATCAACCGCCAGCTTTTAGCAAGTATGGTGGAATAAAAGGTCTAACCATCAAATGTACATCTGCAGGTATGGTGGCAAACTTCTCACTAACCAACTGTAGTAGGTATAATGGCATATCACTATAGATCACAAAACAGCTGTACTAGGTACGATGGCATACCTCTCACCGACCAACATATATCAAGTACAGTGGCATACCAATCTCACCCATCAAGTTGTGCCAGGTACAGTGGCATAACCTTCACTGGACATCAACCTGTGCCAGAAATGATGGCATATTATTCCTTCAACCTGCATTAGGTATGGGTGAATACCTTTCACCAATAAACCTGATTCAGTCTCACTGGCATACCTTTCACCCACAAAAATATGCCAAGTACAGTGGCACACAGGTCTAACCCACTAATCTGCATCTACCAGTACATTGGCTATACTATTCACCAACCAGCTGGGCTTGGTACACTGGCATGCGTCTATCTCACCAAAATGTATCAGGTATGCTAGCAAATTTCTTGCCCACCAGTCTGTGTCAGGTATGCTGGCAAAGTATCTCCCACACATCTGTGCCAGGTACACTGGCATACGTCTCTCCCACAAACCTGCGCCAGGTACGCTCGCATATCTCCCACAGGTCTACCAACCAGCACAAGGTACGCCGGCATACCTCTCAATCACTCTCCTGACTGGAATTCAAACCACATTTGACAATTAAGAGAGACTGTAGCGAGTCCTTTCACAATGTTTTAATGCACTTGGTTAACAAGGCATCCTTTTTTAAGATTAAAATTTGTTTGATTATAGGCAAAAGAATAATTGATATTATGTATCAAAATAGATAAAAATACATCTATATGAGATATATATGGAAGGTCACATGATATCAAGCTGAAGTAAAAATACGAAATTTATGTCATTTGGCATTCACAAAACCAGATGTTATGTAATGGTATTCACCCTATGTAGCAACTAACTGTACATAATTCTGAAGAATAAAATTAATATAAATATCTATACATATTTCATTGTCATAAAACGTTGATGGCATTGACGTACAATCTAGAATGATGCCATAAAATAGAAGTAGGGTTGTTTATTTGATTTACGTTTCCATATTTTTTAATATTTAGCATTCATGGACTTAATTAATTAGTTGATCTTCCGTGCAGCCTTCCAGCTTCAACATTCCATCATTCAAATTGAGTTTGAATGTACCAGGCATATGGTATTCAGGTGATTTAATTGTCATCTGTAACATTCACATAAACTTAGTGGCTGATGTTTGACTTAATTTGTACATCGTGAATTGTGAAAACATTGTAAAGCATTGCAGTGAACTAAGTAACATAGAAGATAGAAGGCATTTTAATAGGTTTCTGTATTGCATTTGTTCATTATTAACAAAGTGAAGAGAAAAAATGCCAAAATTTAGCATTTTATATACGTGTATATCCTGTAATTTTTAAACATTCTCAGACATTGTTGAACCCATGTAGCTTAGGTCAGGGCAAAGAGGTCACAGATTCAAGTACAAATGGCAGATTTGTCCTTGACCCACTTTTCAGATGAGATGATTACAATATAGCCCCTGTACTGTAAGAAGTGCTGGCACGTATAAGATCCCTCACTGCTTCGAGTTTCTTCTCTGCACAGATCTGTCATCTATCAGCAATAAAGGGATGACCTTAACCAATAAACAAACAGTTTGTGAAAATTTTTCCAAATGTAGTATTAGTTTTGGCACATTTTAAAAACTATGATTCTTTCTTCTGTCAGTTATGTTTTAAAAAAAATCCTTATTTATGTTTAGAGAGCTGGTATCCAAAATAATTTATACATTTAGTCCTCTAAAATTCTATTTCTGCATCATGGAATGGTATACAGATATAAAAATCAAATCATCTTCTGTAAAATGCTTTTAAAACTACATGTAATTTTGTACTCATTTACAAATTATCCTGAAGTTTCCAATATGAACATTTGTGGTATTGTATTTGCATAATCAAGATTATGTGTATGAACAAATGTATGCATGATTTTCATCCTAAAAAATTATTTCCCATTTGGAAGGTATCTGATGTCGAAACTAGTATGACATCAAAGAATTCCTATCGAAGCATCATTCCCCCCTTTTTTCATTTCCTGCAGTTTTACAGTAGTTTCCATAGAAATGCTTTACATAACAGTCATTCTGCATGAGATACCATCTCAAGATAAGTTTGCATCACAAAAAAAAATCTCAATATTACTAAGAGTTTAAATCCTTCTCCAAGACTGATAAAAAGTGGAAAATATACCAAATTTCTATGGTGATCAGGGCCTTCAGAAAAATTAAGATGCATTACAAAATTTCTGATTTACCAGTTGGATTGTATTGTATTAACCACATGAGGATCAGATGAGAGATAATCTGTCTGCATCATTTCTACCGCCACATATATGGCAGTCTCTCATGCAGAGGGCGCTTAATACTACTCTCAGCTTTTCCCCTCTGTTATCGGCTCAGAGCTGTTTTTACAAGATTCTTGAAAAACTGGGAAAAATCCCATTTAATGGTATTACAGATTTTAAACATGAATTAATCATTTAATGAAAAGGCTTTTACGTTTGGTACACCATGTAAATTAATTCTATCATTAAATGGGATTTTTCCCAGTTTCACAGGAATCTTCTAAAACAGCTTTGAGCTGATAACAGAGGGGAAAAGCTGAGAGTAGCATAGTGTCCTCCGTAACAGAGATTGTACATATGGTTCAAACAATAAAAAGGCCTTAAAATTATACCAATACACAAAATGTACAACAGGTTTTTTTTAACTTTCAGACCTTGGCTGACCAATACCTATGCTTGGTTCGGAATGCCCTATTTTTATTACGTTTGGTACACCATGTAAATGAATTATATCATTAAATGGGATTTTTCCCAGTTTCACAGGAATCTTCTAAAACAGCTTTGAGCTGATAACAGAGGGGAAAAGCTGAGAGTAGCATAGTGTCCTCTGAACAGAGATTGTACATATGGTTCAAACAATAAAAATGCCTTAAAATTATACCAATACACAAAATGTACAACAGTTTTTTTCTTTTACTTTCAGACATTGGCTGACCAATACCTATGCTTGGTTCGGAATGCCCTATTTTTATTACGTTTGGTACACCATGTAAATGAATTATATCATTAAATGGGATTTTTACCAGTTTCACAGGAATCTTGTAAAACAGCTTTGAGCTGATAACAGAGGGGAAAAGCTGAGAGTAGCATAGTGTCCTCCGTAACAGAGATTGTACATATGGTTCAAACAATAAAAATGCCTTAAAATTATACCAATACACAAAATGTACAACAGGGTCTTTTTTTACTTTCAGACATTGGCTGACCAATACCTATGCTTGGTTCGGAATGCCCTACTTTTATTACGACACAGTGGCCATGTATCTCTCTCACTACTACATGCATCCAGAACTGGCTGAGAGGTCAAGGTCACAAAGAATCCTACATTATATTGTGAACACTAAAGCTCTGCTAATTCATCATTTTATACTACCTCTTATATTTTTTCCATCCATCCTGGTAAGTTTAGACTTACATTACGTTTACCATAGTTATAGTTTAAATTAGGCATAGAAATATACTATTGACTTTTGTTAAACATGGATTCTGATAACTCAAATTTCCTGATAATTCAAACTAATTTTTAAGTCCCCATTCTAATTTATTAATTTAGATATATATCCCTAACTTGAACTCCTCTTAAGTCGAACTGTTTTCCACGGTCCCTTTGAGCTTGTGTCATAAAGAGTTGACTCACTGTAGCTCAATCTTTTTTTTTTTGTACAGTTCTTCAATGCAAAACAAAGTTTGGAGGGGGATACAAAATTTCAAACATGAGGGGGATTTCAAACATGTATCTCCAAGGTCAAGGTAAAAGTGAGCATTTGACTAGATTTGTTGTTTTACCACTTTGCTGTCGCAACGGATATTTGTGGTGTAAGGACAGCTCTTGTTTACTGGTATTAACATCAACAACCTCTACATATGGAGCTCACCAAACTCTATACTTTGGGTGATTACACTGCTGTCTTGTACAGGATATCCATTTAGGGGATAAAGGTACAAGGTTTGTTTGTTTCTGACAGGGATGTTGTGGATATACCTTTGGAAACAGAATTTTCCTGACAGCATATTAGCAGATGTAGGGAAAAGGTTGTTCCTTATAGTATTACCACAATTTTCCTGTCAGAACCAATAAAACATTGTATAAATCTACTTATTATACAGTCATTGTTTTTACTTTTTTAAATTGCTTCCAATTTCCATGTTTCCCTGAAGACTGACATAGAGCCATATTTGTTTTCAAGAATTTATTAAATGTTTTGTTTTGGTAATTTACATAGCATACTTTTTGATGTTTTCAAAATAATTTAAGAAATAATATTGGATTCGTTAAAAAAATTTATAAAGGTGTAGTAACACAAGTGGTGATTCAAGGACTGTTTATTGTGATTATACTTGTTTGGCCGTTTTTGTCTTAGCCATAAAATTGATAAAACACAAGTAAATAAGAACTATGTTCTTACATACTGAGTGCTTTTTTTGGTGGATTGCAAAGCAATTATGGTGTGCAGATTGGCAATGTCGGTTGTTGGTTAAGCTTCTGGCTGAAGCAAATTGAATCTCTGCAACTAAGAGGAGTATAAACATAATACTTCACACATAGGTTCCTTATGACCAGAGCTTTCCAATTATGCCATGACTTTTGACATTGTGACCTTGCCTTTGGACTTTGACCTACTTTTTAAGAACTTTAATTTGGACTACAATGTACGTCTTTTGAATTAATAGGGGTAGGGCTTTGATACGTCATACATGGGTTTTTATGACCAGACCCCTCAATTGATATCATGACTTTTAACCTTGTGACCTTGACCTTGTTTCGAATTTGCTTTGCAATCTGGCCATATCACCTTTAGTGGTTTCTTGTTAGTGATTTGTATATAGAGTGATTTTACATGATATCATTTTCTTAGCTATGTTTGAGAAAGGATCACAACTTCTTTTATTGGCCATGATTATTCATTTAATCCTATTATCCCTTTTCAGACATTCAGGAATAATCTAGGAGATTTTTTTGTTGGTGTATTTTACCAAATAGAGTTAGCTATTCCATTTATATCTCTCAGGAATATTTTGGCACAGGTAAGCGAAGTATTTATAGCTGGACCTTTGGCTCATGTAAGTGGAATGTTTATATCTCTCTTGAATATTTGAGAACAGGTAACTGGAATATTTTAGAACAGGTAACTGGAATATTTATATCCTAGAGGTACATTATTACTCCAGTATCTCTTTGGAATACTTTAGGTGAGGTTACTGGAACATCCATATCTTTCATGCACATTTTATCTCAGGTGTCAAGAAAAATCTCACTGCATTTTCATATGTCAGTTGCAAAACACAACAATGCTTTTTCGCCTATTATTTTAATTATTCATTCATCTCTTCATTTATCTGTCCTATTTTTGGTTTAAATGATTTTGCAAATGATGCTCACTGCATGATTACTAAATGAAATTAATTGTCAGAAACTCACTTACCGAATGATTTTTTAATTTTTCTCTTTCCAAAATTCAGCTGCAGTTGAAGGATACCCCATACTACATTGCAGCAGGCTTACTGATGATAGTGGCTTTTGCCATCTGCCGAGTGTTTGTCTTTCCCTACCTGTACTGGAAGTATGCTATATATGCCAATATATCAGTTTGGCAGGTGCCCTTTGCCATTCCAATCAAATGCAACGTAGGTTGTTCCGTAATTTTGATATTACAAGTGTATTGGCTGTTCATCATGGTCAGGGGAGCAGTCAAGGTCTTCTACAAGATTTACAAAAGACAAGTTTCGCAATATTCTAAGATTTCTTGAATTCTAATCAACTTTAAAAGCATTCTGGAACTTTATTTATTTATTTATTTATACACTTTTTATATGTCTTTTTACTACTGTAATGTTTTCTTTTACTTTTTTTTTTCATAAAACCCTGGAATATTTTTTTTTTTTGTTGAAACAAGGCATTTGAATTATATTGTCAAGTTAACACTGCTGTGTTTGTCATGTGTATTCGATTTATTCTTTCCAAAACAAATAAAATGTTGTCTAAATCCAGCATATGATGTGATGTTGATGTGATAATGTATTATATGTACTGTTTTTGCATTCTTGGGGATCATATTTGAATTACCATGTCCATCTGTCAGTCTGCACCTTATTTCTAAAACCCTTTGATAAATTTCATTCTAATTTGTTGAGAAAGGTGGATCATCATCCTTAGATTTGCATGAAGGGAGATTACTATTGCCGGTAAATTTTACAGGAGTAATAACCTTTGACATATAGAATTTGTGTTTCATGACATATGTTGATCTTGTCGTTACAACCCCTCCCAAACCACAGTGACTGTAAGGATATCAACAAAACTTGGCACAAAGAAATACCATCAAGTGTAGATTTGCATGAGTGGGAGATAACCCCAATGATGTGGTTCGATTCCCGGGTTGCACCACTATGTTTAAGAGGATGGTTACCTCCTGCTCCCATGTCACGATATAACTGAAAAATTGTTGAAAACAGCGCAATACACCAATCAACCAATCAAAATAGAATGACTTAGGAAAAGCGCAAATTTTGCAAAGGTTGAAACACACTGAAATAAACACAATTTTACAGTTAAAGATACCAATATCTTTCTAAGCAGAAGCATTTTGGTGAATATTTTAGACATAACAAGATTTTGACATAATTCTCAATACGCAGCAGTGACTTTGAATGTGTCGGCTTCTGAGTTTTTTGGGGGGTTTTTTGTGGGGGTTTTTTTTGGGGGGGGATGATGGACATATTTTGAAAAGAAACCAACATACACTATTAATCTTTTTTCTGTGCTCTCAACACATACCCGTACGTTTGTACTAAATACCAATGAGATAATTTTCGGTCTCTTATATTTTCCTTTTGTTCTACAGTTATTTGTATTACGTTAAATGAAGCTTACTTACTTACTTACTTACTTACTTACTTTACATGTAGTTCTTCTCACATTAAAATGCAAGCTCAGCTCTGTGTTTAAGTTAGGGGATAATGGGGAAAGAGAGCTTAAAATAGATTGTGATAGGTCACGAACTGTCTGAATTGATATGTAAGATGAACTACACGATATCCATCTATATAGTTTAGCCTAAATATTCTTTATGATAATTGATTTTTTTTTATGATAGAAATAAATTAAACCCCTATGACTGTTCAGAATACAGCTGTAAATCAAAAACGAATAAGCCGTAAATCGTATTCAAGGGGAAAAATTCCTCCCCGTCGAAATCATGAAAGCTTTATTTCAATTTCTGTATTTCCCGTCAGGTAGAAAATGAAAAGTAGTGATTGATTGATTGACTGATTCGTCATGATATCATTTTTAAAAGAATGATACACGTTCCGTGCAGAATTGAGTCATAATTTTAATATGATGTATTGATTCGATGCGAAGTTATGAATTTCCATCTCGTGAACAGGTGGGTGGAACAACAGACATTTTCCCGCCATATCTACATTTATTGTGTATGTTGAATTTCAGTGACGGATTTAGAGGGGGACCGCCTCTCAGCGTATAGATGATAAAGTTGAAAACACTAAAATAATATGAGTAAAACTATAGATTTCGCACCCAAAGTGACAGAGTATTTTGGCTAATACTTGGCTTTCATATGCACCCTCTCCCTGGAAATCCAGGATCCTCCCCGAAATTTTATTCCTTCTTGGTTGATAGATAAAAAATCGAGATCCGGCGTCACGGTAGAAGTGGCACGTTAAAGATCCCTCACTACTTCGAGTGGGTCCGTTAGAAAGGTCTAAATTTCTGTGCATTATATCAGCAAGATGCCGTCATCGTATTTGTGCAATAATTTTATATGACGTAAAGCAGGAATCAGACAGACACCGGTGCTTGTTTAATGTGAGTTGTGTATGAATGATAAAGCAAGTGCTCTTAATTGAAAGAATGAAAGAATGAAAAACAAAGGAAATACTAGTATGGTACACATTTCAACAGTTAATATACAGCAAAACCTGTCTTAGTGGCCACCTCTATTAAGACGTCACCTGTCTATAAAGGTCACATTTTAAATTCCCAAAATCTATGTTTTCCTAAATAAAAGACATCTGTATAAAGGTCACCTGTCTATAAATGGCACTTTTGACTCTTCCCTTAGCTGACCTTAATAGACAGGTTTGACTGTACTACAGTTGCGTTCTGGTATAAAAAAAAGCGAAGCAACGCTTCAGACTGTGGCCATTATTTAGTGGTAAAGGAAATCCGAATACCTTCAATAGGTACATGTACCCTGGCAAACGTTCTCGCTTTCCTACCCAGACTCGACAGCTGAAGAACAAAGCGAGTTCCAATATAACATTTAACACTTCATACCTTTCTAGTGTGTCATTCATACAATATTTTTGATATGAAAAATTAATCATTAGGCAATGAAACTTCTGGTACATAACTGTTCCTGACTTGCATGATTTGTTGGGCCAGCTTAATGTCAAAAAGTGTTCGGCAAGCTTAAAGTCAAAATGTAATGGTTCCAGTAGTAACTTTTTGAGAACTGTTCTGCTGTGAAAATCAACATCTGTCCAAGATCAGACTTCGAATTTCCAAAATCATTTCATTAATGTCGCATGTGCGCATATCCATGGTCGAAATTTGAAGTTGAGAATTTTAAAAAAGCATTTGGTGGATGTCAGTTTGGAAAGCCAAGCAGTCCCCCCCCCTTTTTTTTCTCTCTTTCTATCACTTTTTTTTTCCGTATTTATTTATTTATTTGAAAAGTAGATGAATCTGCAACTGAACACCTAGATAAATATTGGATTGTAACCGAAAGAGTGTGTCATTAAAAGGTAACATTCAATACCATCTAGAAATTCAATTTATCAAATTTGACACCAACAAGTTAACCTTTCATAATAACCACCTGTTTGTCTGGCTCATGTTTATTTATTTCTTCATTGATAAATACTTTTTCTTCATTGATATAGTACCAGTAACTTATGAATTCTACGGGGTTTTTTTTTATAATTTTGATGGAATTCTTTCTTTTGAAGATCAATATCCAGTGATTTATTGTCTTTTTTAAATATTTCTATTTATTTCATTTGTATAACTAAGTATTGATTTAATAAAGGAATAAAAACACCATTTATTAAGAGTCTGCTTTATGAATATTCAATTAGGTGATATTCCATTCAAGAAACGCATTAGAAAAACGGTGGCACTGAACAATATACGTATATCGACGTATGAATGATGGGGACAAACAGGTCTTGATGTTACGTCAAATCTGACGCGCTCACGTTACCTTCTCTGCGAAATAAGTGCGATATAAAGGGCGATGTTTTCAAATCTGGTTATCCCGTATTTTAAATTCGAAAAAACAACAGTTTGACGTCATTTCCAATAAAGTGTTGGGAATGTATTCAATGGGTGCTCCATGCTTGGTTTTGCGTCTACGACTCTTCTGCGCCTGAGGCAAACTCTATTTCTAATGCTTTATCAAGAATTTCTCTTTCATCCATATTTTTTGTACAGAAACGCCGGCTATGGTACAAAAAACACAAAGTCTCGTTCCCTTACGGATGTGCACTTGATGCTGTGGTAAAGTGCCTGGCTTGCAGTGCAGGCAGTTCGAGTTCGACATCGGAATAGCTCCACTTCAATATGAATCAAATAATGTGTTAGGGTCTATTTTTATTTCAAGATATGACTGGAAGTGACTGACTACCGATTTACTTCGTTCCCTAATACGTGTGGCTGGATAGGAAAGGGGAGATTACTGATATGAAGTACATGTACAATTGGTTATAAGAAGTGCATTGACGGATTTAGAGGGGGTTGCAACAACCCTCCCCCCCCCCCTTTTGGTCGGAAAATTTTACCAAAAAGGTCATTTTCGACAAGTTTTAGAGCTGCAGCCCCCCTTTCCAGACTGAATAGTGCAAAACATGTCATGGGAGACTGCAACCCCCTCCCCTTTCAAAAATTTCTAGATCCGCTTATGAAGTGCATAATTATTCCGGTACAGTCGACCTACTTTAAAACCACCTGTATTAAGCAACCACTTGACTTAAACAACCACTTAAATTTATATGTTCCTAATATATTTCCTTACTACTACTTTTTTAATCAACCTTCATTTAGTGACCGCCTGTCTTAAGTGACCACTTTTTCATTTTCTCTTGCTTGTTTGCTCAAAACAAGTTTGACTATGTAATTCGTGCTCCTTCTGTCTGTCTGACAACTTTCTTATTAAGTTTCTTGATTCAAGCAAATTTCAGAAATGAACTAAGAAAGACCACACCAGTCGATACACTGTAACTGAATGAATTTAAAATTGACCCAGTCTTATAGTGCAAACGGTGTTGCTGTTATGAATTTGTCTAATAGTACCAGTTCTCCTAGGATAAAAGTTAATGATTTTGTCAGCAAAACAAAATATTAAATAATAATAATAAAACAAAACAAAAAACAACAACAACAAACAAACAAGCAAAACAGACAAACTACCCCCCCCCCCCCAAAAAAAAAAAAAACAAACCCAAAATAATAAAATCAATCAAACAAACAAAAACAAAAACCCACATCGTATCTATATTTAACAGAAGATTGATTTATAGAGAAAAATATCTAAACGTAACTGTAAAAGAACTGCAAACCTTAAGTTTTTCCATTTTTTCGTTGTCCTCGTTCGAAAGAAGTATATATTTAGATGTATTCCTAGGTTATATCAAACACTTGACATTGATGATTAGACAAGGGGCATTCTGAATTATAAAATGTGCCAAATGTCGTTCAAATTTGAACGTTGAGCACTTGAACTATTGACAAAAATAAGGATGTTTTTCAAAGAAGCGGAATTATAATATACGTCGCAAGTGTTAAAATGCATAAAGTTCACCACGATGACGTCATATATCAGCGTATCGTATCCCCATGGGTGCAACTTATTTCAAGAATTATATGGTATTTCATAACAAAACAAATTGCGGTTTGTCAAAACGTGATGGATCTGTTTTATTTGACAGAAAAACAATGCAGAGCAAATCACGAAATTTGGTGTGAAATCTTACAACGCCTGGATGAAAAATTGCATTCGTCTGAACATCATAACGTGGAGAGGTCAGAAAGTCACGAAAGGTTTGGCAGGTAAATTAATATAAAATGTAGGTAAACTTATGAAGAAATACAGAATCCTTACCTGGTGAGACAGGTTTTGAAAATATAACACATGTCGTGGAAATCACTCGAGCGTAAAATCATATTCTGTTATTAATGCTATTTATAAATCCGGCTTTTATAATTCCAAGTTGAACCGAATTTTCTCATTTTATGAATTAAGTTTCAACGTGAACTTACGCCTTCTATATCTATATGATTTTGTTTCTTTAGATTGTATTAACTATTTTTGTGCACCAGAGAGGACTGAGAATTGCATGGGACCATTTATCGAAGTGTCTTGCAAAGAACATAATACTATACATATTGCACGTAGGCTACTCATTTCCAAAAAATGAAATATTTTGTTCAGGAGGAAATTTCTAGTACATACAGTGCGGCTCTACAGGATTATGTTCACCACTGACTGTGTTAATAATTGCTAAATCATCGCTTGATCTAATTAACAGAAAATAACAATCAGCAAAATGTCTGCAGCAGCCGCCATGATGTTTTTTGGACTACTAATTACAAAGATGACATTTATTGCAGGTAAGAAATCACAACGATATTTAAAAACATACTGTTAATCCTTGGTATTAATCAAACCGGGGTGGCCTAGTGGATGAAATGCTCGTCTGTGACCAAGAGGTCGCTTGTTCGACTCCCGTCGTGGACACACCGGTGCTCTGTCTTTCGGATGAGACAATAAAAACCGAGGTCTATGTGTCACGGTAGGCGTGGCACGTAAAAGATCCCTCACTGCTTCAGATGGGTCCATTGCCAAGGTTGAAATTTCTATGCAATGCATCAGACAGATACCATCCCAATATACGAGAAATATCCGTGAAGTGACGTAAACTATAATCTTCAATATTGGTAATAGTCGAATACAAAATTGTAAGTTCTTGACTGTTAATTCTTTTAAAAAGATAATTCACCAGATTTATAGACATTTTGCAATAAATTAGAGACAGATGTACTTTATTCCCGCTGATATCAGCATTGCTCTATAGAGGTTTTTCGTTCCAAATACGTGTATCCCAAATATTAAAAAAACCCCAATAATTCCCTATATTCAATGGTTTAACATTGAATATAGAGAACTATTGTCCCTTTCATTCGAAGGTAATGTTAAAACATTATTAGTATATCAAATGTCGCAATATTAATTCAAACCTGACAATCAGGGACGATTTTTGTTTGCTGGTATGACATGTGGGATGTGGTTTGCTCGGAAAGAGTCGAGATTTGCACATCTAAATGTGATCTATAACGTGGCGCTTTAGAACAGGATTTCACAATTTTGTAGTTTGAGCAGATTTATCTCGAAACAAAATGATTCTAGTTTTAATTTCATATTTGCCTCGACCTTTCCAATAGTATTACAGAAAAAATCCGACAGACCAAATTTACATGGCAAATGGTCGCGTAACTTGTTAGTTACAATTATTACTTTATGGGTGTATGAAAATAACAAAACAAGTAGGAGTATGTCAGTAATTAAACAAAACACTTAGTGTGGTTTTGAGGTAAAAAGAAGAGACTTAATTCATGGTAAATATTTTGTTGTAATAGTTACTGTTGGCAAAGTGAAATTTAAAGAAGTGGTTATCTGCTACTAGCATTGAATTGTATGTTGTGTATGAAGAAATGTTTAAAATTCAAAGTTTCTACATTTTCAGCCATTTACATTTTAGATTTGATAAAATAAAAATCGATTTCTACAAATAAAATCTTAAGAATGATTGGGGTCAAGCTTGGCTCTGAAACAAGATGAAGTCACTACCTCTGTCCGTTTCTGGTTTAAACATTATTCACCAGTATTTATTGCAGAGCGCTACAGGACTAACAACTCTCTTTTAACTTATAGGTGACAATATTATGGAATAGCATGAATGATAAATAAAACACCCCAAAACGTTAGTATAACTAGTGTCCAAAACATTAGGTATAATACATCATAGTATATTTACAGTACCTTTTCTTTGGTTTTGTTTTTATTTGCTGTTTTTTATTGTTTATATATAACTTTGATACATGGTAAAGCAGTATGCGTCGTCAAAAATGTTACATCTATATAGATGCATATTAAAGTAGGTCAGAGGTATGAATTTTACTGTGTAGCAACATGAAACTTCCCACGACGTGCCGTTAGGACAACACGATTTCACTTCAAGGAGTGTCACGTACGAGTTCATTAAGAGATCTGTCTATGCGACAATATACTTCAGTACAATGGCGATGACATGTCTATTCTTGGCATGATTTCACACGAAAATATAAAAGTGGATTGATTTCATGTATATGAAATACGTGTATATACATGTGAATGTGGCTGGTCAGCAGAAAATGCTTACTTTTATAGGTGCTTTTTCATTCTTCCATATGAACTTTTGTTTAAATTCTTTAACCCGCAAGTTACTTACTTGTTTGTAACGCCCTATTTAATCGTAGTTTTTATCGGGTCGTTTTGTTATATAGTTATTTATCTTTTGAGTAGGTATATGACGTAAAATGATTGTGACGTAAACCATTTCTATGGAAACTGATGCAAACTTGCGGCTAATGACACATGAAAATGACACTTCCATAGAAATCGTCTGACGTCACAATGGTTATGACGTCAGATACCCACCCAAATGGGAAATAACTCTGTATTACGGAAGTCATGAATACTTACATATCGTTGAATAATAATGATTAAGTTAGTAATTTTGAAGCAAGACAAGATGTATGCAGTATGCAAAATCACAATTTTTCCATCAAAATGACGTCAGAGACAATCAATATTTTATAATAACGTCGAAAATTTAATGGGAAACATTATCATTTGCCAACCAGTACGTTGGTCCCGCAGTAACTGTGAAATGGTCTATTATGAAGGCATAAATTATGAAAATGTGAGGACAATATGCATAAACTCCGGGAAGTAAATCCACGCGATAAAACACTAGACGATCAATTACGCTGAACGACATATATTGAACTGTAATCATGTGGGCTCCTCAGAATGTGAATTACAGAAAGAAACTACTCTGGGTTGCAAATTTGTAGATATTCTTAAATGAATGCAAATAATATGTCAGAGGGAGTATGTTGAGTCGATATAATAATGGATATATTGTGATACTGTTGTTTTCTTGATGTTAAGTAACGAAGCCTCAATATAATACTCATTTTTAAGATATGGTTCTTGTAGCTCAGTTCAAAAACATTCCTCTCTAAAGCACTATGCATTATTTAAAAATGTACCATTCGAACCACACATCTTTGCTGTTGACCTTTTTAAAAATTCATAATAAAATAATTAAAAACAAAGATTCTATTCTCTTTTTGATTCATTCTTGAAGACTTATCCACATGATAGAACGATACGATGGTTAAAAAATCACGAAACCGAAAGACATGCAAAATCAGTAAAAATGGAAAATCAAATAGGAAACAAAACAAATAATATTTATTAAGAAGCATAAGCGAACTCCCGAAGGAGATTGAGATCAGGTGCCCCAGGAGAGGAACATCTCCTGCTAACTAGCAATCCCTGTCACTTAATTCCAGTAGAAATGTCGAATCAAGCATATCTTGCATACTAAACAAGTGCAAATAAGTTAACTTCACGTATAAAACGCCACAAAATATTCGACAATAAAATAAAATTTAAATTTGAAATTATTTTATTAAACAATAAATGAAAATATTTCTTCAGGTTCAGAACAAGTAATGTTACTATTATCACTGGAATGGTGTTTACCATTCCACAATAAAAACTATACTTGTCATGATCCATGCCACATGTAGAAAGCCTGGTAGTGCATTCTCTATGATGTATGATATGTTATACACCTTGATTTATGCTCATGAAGATCTTAATTAACCATCATTTCTACATTAATTGCCGAGTATACACACCTTTAGAAATGTAATTTAAGTAAACTTTAATGTTACACGCCTACTTTAGGTAATTTCCCATCATGGAGTTGTAAGGAGCAATATACCAAGTACCTGTAGTAAGAGCTATGCGAGTGGAAATTGAATTTGAAACAATGGCTCTGTAGGAACTCTTTCTTGAATATTAAAACATTGAAGTAATTACGTGTATTTGTATAAGGAATTGGCATTGCATGCAAGTTTGTGTGAGTTGACATAAGGTATCTATTAAACTAAATGTATATGTAGCATATTTATATATGTGACCAATATCCCATGATGAACCATAACTTTTACTAAGATAGTAAGGTACACGGTGGTGTGACCCGGAAGGGGATGACTACTTCTCTGGCCTCTGTTTCTTCAGAATTCCTTATTATACATAACATCTTTTGGTTTTTATTTGACTCTGTACACAGCTATCCCACATGATAGACTGAACAATAAACTCTTTAGCATTATGGATTACTGTTTCTACTTATAAAATTTTTGTAGATACCAATGCGTCGTGCTGGTTTATCCGAACTCTTCTATAATTTGTCAAAATGATATTGATTCTAGGCTTTCAATTGACACTACCTTTACACCTCAAATAAATCTTTTGTTCCTTTATTCGTATTATGTTGAATTTATGAATGTATGAAAAATCTTTGGTGTCAAAGTAAGAAGTAAATGGTTATCACTTTTAATTGAACATTCAGATATATTATAATGTAGCACATGTTTACATGCAATCGAACTCGAAATCATAGATAACAGAATCCAACTCCTGCACTTTGCACTTGACTTTTCACTAGATACTGAAGCAGACGGTAAAGTTACAAGTTCATAGTATCACAAATGTAACTTTTTATTGTTGATTTTCCATATACCTGTTATAATATACCTTTATACCTGCCTATGTTATTTATATGTCTGAAGTGATCTGAAATGCTAGAGCTTTTTCGGCGTATTATTCCTTTATTTAAAGAAACAAGCTTTTAAGAGCACATTTAATGTCACAAGGATACGCCTTAACATTCTGCAAATTCTAAGGTCGCTATAAGGACATTCTTTACACTATTCAGAAATCGTTGCCTGACATGTTGACTTCCATACTTGATTGTAGTTCTGGTCTGATCGTTTGTGTTGTTGTAGAACAATATCAAACAACTCATACTTATCATGATTTGTACTGATTGCGTTGTGACGCCGGTTATACATTTACAAGTAAACTAGATTCCGAGGGATTTGTTTTTTTTTTTTTTTTTGTTTTGTTTTTTGTTTTTTGTTTTTTGTTTTTTTTTTTTTGTTTTTTTTTGTTTTTTTTTTTTTTGTTTTTTGTTTTTTGTTTTTTTTTTTTTTTTTTTGTTTGG
This sequence comes from Pteria penguin, assembly GCA_035048485.1. Lineage (NCBI taxonomy): Eukaryota > Metazoa > Mollusca > Bivalvia > Pterioida > Pteriidae > Pteria > Pteria penguin. The sequence goes on from CM068590.1 coordinate 17,469,723, forward strand.
TTTTTTTTTTTTTATTATTTCTTTATTTTTTTAATTATTATTTACTTTTTTTATTATTTATTTTTTATTTATTTATTGGAAAGGGGGGAGTTAATCCTATGGCACAACAGCGGATGTATCCGTTCAGCAGGGGACGCTTACTCCTCCATGGCAACTGATCTCAGGTTTCTCCAGATGGTCATTGCCTATATTTTCTATTTTGTGTTATATTATTGAAATTTCTTTCTAACCACTCTTCGATTAGTATATCTTACCTTACAGATGTATTTTTATACTGGTTTCACTTGTAATTTTCAAATTTTTTTTATCTCCTAATAATCCGCTTTTATCAGCTATTCAGGCGTATCCTTGATCAAATACCTTCTTTATCCAAGAAAAGGTAGCTGGTGTTCATTTACTCCCATTCATTTCCTTCTCTGCTGTTATCAAATCCCGAGTGCGTCGAAAGCGGAGATATCGTTTTCTTTTTGTATCAATGAAAAATAACATCTAAACAATCTATCCATCAGGGAGGACACACAAAGACGGCCAGTACCGGTATCGTGAGTGTAATATGCTAATTAATGCAAAACAAAGCAATAAATTGTCCAGTTCAGTCTCTGGAGATATACTGCATACCTTATATATGAACTACTAGGTTAAATGCTGGTTTCAGAATATTCATCAACATTCTGCTACATTAATCCACCGAGTGTGGTAAATCACGGCTCACGGTGGAACAGAATTTGATTATAAAAGTCAGAATTAAACAAACATGTTTGTGTATACTTTAAAACAAACTCATAAACCAGATATAGATATAGTATTTTTAGGAGTGGGGTATCTTATTCTTTTCCTAGTCCATAATTTATCCTTTCATATTCTTATTATTGAAAAAAATGGTTGAGTTGGTGACCGAATGGGTTCGAAGTAGGTCGACCATTTGGCCATGCTGGTTGTATATTCAACGAAAACAAAATCGAAACGAAAGTCAAGGATAACGAGAATTCCCGGCAAAATGTCAAGTTAAAACTCTTTATCTATTAATGAATGATTCATTAGAACTCGCCTTATTAAAGATTGATTTACCTCTTAGGTCTCCATTAGCAGTATATTGATACTGACATTGACAGGCCTTGTTTTCAGTGTTTTTATACTGAAATTTTAAAATCTATTCTAATAACAAGTAAAGCTCTGAAAAAAACCCTGAACAGCTCTCCGTCCGCAAAAAAGAGGATGGCATATTATCTACTTATACGGTCATTGTTGTGTTTTGTCAATTAGTTGAAGGTTACACAAAAGGTTGTTATTTAGTATTTCGGTGTTCTGCAAGCTGCTAAGTGTTTTATAGCTGAAAATGTAAAGTACATTATATGACAATTAATCTTTTTAATATTGTGATATTGATATTTCTTGTCTCTTTAATAGATCATTAAGTTGTTAATGGTTGATCATTCATAAATGAGTCTCACTCGATCTTATTTCCTTCTGTAAGTAGCAGTGTATAAACTGTATCTGGCCTCCTAATTGATTGATTGGTGAAAGGGTCTTAGGAATATGATAAATAAGTCTTGTCGGTGTCAAGGATCAATCAAAGTAAAAGATGAGTAATCATTCGATTTATACTTCCTTATTTTTTAAAACGCTATAATCAATGAACAATAACCAAGAAAAACTTTTAATTCAGTATTTCAGATTTATATGCGTACAGAGACTGACGCATAAAGTAGTAGTATAATAAAGTTAGGGGCACCTGCTGTTTGTTTATTGATTGACGCCAAGTGAGATTATTTCACTTAAATGGTAGCGGCATTTGTCTAAATACTGATATTTCGACATTTGCTACTGATCCACCTGAAACAATGAGGGATATGTTATGCATAGACGTGTGCCATAGCACAAGGGCCACGGTGTTCACAGTCTCATTTAATGACACCTGCGACTCACTGGTTGTGCTCGAACCCTGCACCACTCGGATAGGAACAGAGCACGTTTCTGACTCCGTGGCATTTGCTGATATATATGAATAAAAGAAATTTTATGAAATTCAATATGGTGCAATAGATACATGTTTCAGGGGTCCTCATCAACAATGTAAAATATGTAAAATTGTCACATGACTATGGCACTAACAACAATGTACCACAGTGGACATTCGCGGACCCCTGAAATCCAAAAGTGAGAACAGATGCCCGGGAGGAATGAGTGTCTCTTGTTTGGCTAGCCATACCCGCCGTAAATGCCCTTATATACAGACGAAACAGCTATAATTCAACACTGTATATATACATGAATATGAACAAATACCGTGCAGAAAGTGCCACTTCCAAATGTAATGGGTGAATACAATCTAGATTGAAAGACATTAGAAGGAGATATGAGTCTTAGAATGAGATGGATTGGGTAACTGACACGGGTTGTACGTAGTAATCAGGAACATTTTAGTCATAACGCGACATGAGGTAACCAACCTCCTCAACGTAGTGGCGCAATCCAGTAATCGAGCCAAGCGTTCAACCACGTCCATCCTTATGATAAGTTGTAATGATCTGAAGTAACGTGTACGGGTTGTTGCTGTAACTTCGTAGTTTTTGTTTTGTTTTGTTTTTTTTTTTTTTTTTTTTTTTTTTTTTTTTTTTTTTTTTTTTTTTTTTTTTTTTTTTTTTTTTTTTTTTTTTTTTTTTTGTTTTTTTTTTTTTTTTTTTTTTTTTTGGGGGGGGGGGGGGGGGCGCCCTGTTGTCTTGTTGTTGGGTTTTTTTGAGGGATTGCAATTTTGGATATGGTTATTAAAAACAGGAGATACTTTCTCCCCCGGGCACTTTGTTCCGGACAGTAAAATGAATGTCGACTATGGTATATTGCCTTATTTTGAATATTAGAATATTGTAGATTATGTCTTACCTCCGTACGAATGTTTCATGCAAGCAAGAAATGCTCACTCCTCCCGGACACATACTCTCGCCTCAGTTTTTGAATATGGATTTGCATCGTCTTGCTTTATTAAACCACTATTTTAGAATTTTAATCTTAGATTAGTCCGAGACATTTTTATGAGTTTAATTCTGAAATGTTCTTAGCAATGGTTATTTGACCGCATGATATATCATCATTGAATCAATACATGATGTGATAATAAAGGAGAAAGGTGTGTCTGATTGTACGTCATAATCATTGCCATTCATTTCAAGGGCGGTAATTGAGTGGCACTTAACACAAATCTCAAATCGTTGTATTTCTAATATTGCTAGTAATTAACATTGCAATTATTCCTGATTAACACACTATTTGGAATCGTCTCTTCGTTTCTGCGCTGCTGGACATTCGGAAATTTGTAGTTATAAAACATCTTTCACAAAAAGGGGGAGGGGGAGTATATTTTTAGGGTGAATATGTACTGGATCCTGGATTCATTGTACTTCAGTCTTCTATTTTTGTCGTACAGTAATCACTATTGGTAGAGAACACCAGAAATTAAGAACTTACATTTGTTTAGTTTGATGCGTCGACTACAGAAGTGTTCTAAATAAACAACCATATCTCCTGGTTAAATCAGCCAAGCAGATATGGAGTTCAGTAGCAGTAGTAGTAGTTGTTGTTGTTGTGAGGAGGAGGAGGATACAAAATGGACGTAGGTTATATAAGATCATAATGTTTCAAATATCTGAGAACGAGAACATATATTTCATAAATATTCCTTACGAAATTAAATATGATATATTGAACTTGGTCACAAATGCTAATTCTGACCTCTCAACAAAGTCGTAAAATAAAAAGTATGTCAAATTGTCAATGTAACTTTTTGATCTAAAGCAGTATGTATAACCAATAAACACTAAATAAATCTTTTTGATGGAATGAAGACTGACACATGAATGTATAGATTGTGAACACACTAATATGAATACTGGGACGTCTGAGGTCACATATTCCTCATGGAATTTACGATAAATCTTTTAAAAGTCTCTTTGTTTCATACATGAAACATCATAACTTCTTGAACATAATCTCCTGGAGCCACTTTAATGCACATATTTGCTGTTAGTCAACAACCAAAATGCTTCATCAAAATTTTGATTAGGGTTTTTTAGGAAATCTAATGAAATATCAAATTAGTCAAACGTTAGATCTGTCATGTCAATTATGGCAGCTTAAGATGCTAACATAAATCAAATTCACATACAGGTGTCTGGAATAGGAAAAATTAACAATTCTTTAGCCGCTGGTGAGCTTTTGTTTATTCCATTGATGTTTTCTGATGAGATTTTAACCTCATATCACCTGTCATATGCCACAAAGAAATGCAAATAAATCTCGACAGAGGTTAATCTGAGTTATTTCTCAGAATAAAACTCATGAATGAATATGCTTTCGTTGACGACCTGTCTGATAGTGGTAGAATGATTTTAACATCTTTAAATAAATCTGTATTATGTTTAAACGTTTAAACATCTTAAAATTAATTTTCTTAAATGTTTAAATAACTTTAAATTGATTTCTTTAATGTCTAAATGTTAAAACATCTTAAAAAATAATTTCTTTTAATGTATAAATATAATTATATATGTGAATACTAAAATTACAAACCGTGCATTTTATAAGCATGAATGGAAATTCCATAGTGCGTAAAAAAAGAGACGCATATAACCGCATTTAGTTATAGTGCTTTCTGAAATAAAAACCCTCTGCAATTTGCGTCATGCGACTCAAAACTTGCATAAACCTCTCAAATTTGTGTATATATAAATGCAGACAAAATTCAAATCATGGAATAGACCTTAAATGAAAGGATAGGTAATTTCGATTCATTGCAGAAACATAGCATTGTAAAAAGAAAAGAATAAATATTAAATTAGTCTCTGATGTTGTTATGAATCATGTAATGAATATTTACCGGCTAGTATAAACCATTTTTGAGACATTGGCTCCTCCTATGCCCTTTGACATGGAATTGATACAGGCTATTTCCTCCCGGGCACCTGGTCTCACCTCTGAATTTCAGGGGTCCGTGAATGTCCACTGTGGTACATTGTTGTTAGTGCCATAGTCATGTGACACCAGTTACTTTCGTATTTTGCATGAATGTCACACTTATTCCCTTTGCAGTGTGGAGCTCGTGAAAAAGTTCCCCGCGGAGGGTTTGACTTAAGTGTTATTATACCTTTTTCCTGATGTTATGTGGCTTTGACACTTTCTATACAGTGTTTGTTCACATTCATTTATATATACAGTGTTGAATTATTATTGTTTCGTCTGTGTGTAAGGACATTCGCGGCGGGTGTGGCTAGCCAAACAGGGGACGCTCACTCCTCCCGGGCACCTGGTCTCACCTCTGAATTTCAGGGGTCCGTGAATGTCCACTGTGGTACATTGTTGTTAGTGCCATAGTCATGTGACACCAGTTACTTTCGTATTTTGCATGAATGTCACACTTATTCCCTTTGCAGTGTGGAGCTCGTGAAAAAGTTCCCCGCGGAGGGTTTGACTTAAGTGTTATTATACCTTTTTCCTGATGTTATGTGGCTTTGACACTTTCTATACAGTGTTTGTTCACATTCATTTATATATACAGTGTTGAATTATTATTGTTTCGTCTGTGTGTAAGGACATTCGCGGCGGGTGTGGCTAGCCAAACAGGGGACGCTCACTCCTCCCGGGCACCTGGTCCCACCTCTGAATTTCAGGGGTCCGTGAATGTCCACTGTGGTACATTGTTGCTAGTGCCATAGTCATGTGACACCAGTTACTTTCGTATTTTGCTTTAATACAGTGCAATACAAACATATACAAACGGATCCCAAAATGGTACGAAGACAGTGTTATGGGGTTCACAAGCTTTGTGTTATGTCGGCTTCTAGTTCCACACTGTACCCGATTCTTTAAAAAGGAAAAATCCAAAACATTCCGAATGTATAATGGGGTATGACTTTGGTTGTACCGTAAGAGACAATGCAATTTTCGGGCATATTTTAATAATACTGTCATAAATCTTTCAATTCACTGAAGAAGCATACACAGATGGAATATTCTTGGTTATTTCCTCTTTTTAGAGAGTAATCGTAGTAAAGTAAAAGACTGAAACTAAATTTTTACTTAGAAACTTAAGATGAAATCTGAGGGGTAGCCCCATGCAATATCACTTGTTTAGATCATCTCAGCCTCAGTGAACCCCACTAGACAAACTGATGGAGTCAAATGAAAGAAAATACTTATCAGTCATGAATCATTTATACAGGGTTGAAAGTAAATAGGACTTTCACATGTTTTACATTATATTCATTTGTACGAAAGGCATCGATCACATTTGAGATTTTTCTATTTTCTGCTTACATATGAAAATAGTGTCACGTACATACATATACTATGTTCATTACTGCCAGAATGGTATGTCTTATTAAATGATGGCTCATTTGTTTCTAAGATTTTGTTTTAGATGTCAGCGTTCTATCACTTACTAAGACAGGGTGCTTATTAATTGTAAAATAAATGTTACACGTTCATAATTTTCCCAAGCACACAAATGTCAGAACTGAGACAAACTGAATAATGTATTTGATATCATGTGCATAATGAGGGTGGCTGTATTAATATGTATATCAGAAAAGCTAAATTATATCACCTTTGCCATTAATATTGTTAAATCAATGATTGCAATAATTTTCTTCCCACTAAAATAAATGTATAATGTCTTTTATTAGATACATAATTGCCAAAATTACTTTAAATCCGTATGTTTATATAAACTATAATTTTAATTACGTAAGCCAGAATTAATCAAATGGTAAATTAAACCAAATCCGAAGTTCAAAATCATGAAAGTGAAGAGCATATAAAATCAACAATAATGAAAAAAAAATAGAAAACAATTAAAAGAATTATACTAAGGAGCATTGTTGAACCGCCAAGGCATGTTTGGGTTTTGGTGCTTTGGTGGGGGGGGGGGTTGGAAAAGGGGGGGGGGGGTGTGTTTCTCCATTTTGGTTTGCAGCATCTCCCAAAGGTGTCAAAATCAATTCAAGTTTAACACTTAATAGAATTTTATTACTTTTTTATGTTCTTTGTCTCACTGGTGTGGGCAAAAGCTCGGCTTACTCACTATATTGACCTCATCCATATCAGAAAGTCTGTCTTTCTGTCAGGATATGGCACTCAATACTGTGTTGTTATACAAACAAGTTTGAGATATTTTATGTTTTCTGTACGTTTTAAGTATTCACGGCAGTTATAGCTTAGGTCTGGTCTCTGCATTTTAGGATCTACCACTTTTCACTTTTCTGTTTTGTTGTGACACAGAAACATTGAACCAGTTCATTCCGATTTTTTTAACATTATAAACATTTTTGTGCATTATGTAATAACATTTGTTGGGGAAAAAGCAGTTGCTTTACATTTAGATTAATATGGAATTGTTCGCTGTTTCTTAAACGTTGAATTTGTATGTATAACAATATATTTTGGTACCATGAAACGAAAGCAATCTAAATAATATAGTGTAAAAACCTAATTTTGTCGCATTTACATAATTGTAATTAGAGTTCATCGATTTTGATCATGGAGGTCTTGAACTTTGTGTTTTACAAAGAAATATATCCTTCAATTTATTCTTGGACAATTTCAATAATTTAAAATTCTTCCGTCTTGTTATCAATATCCCCTTTTATGTTCACCTCAAAATAACAGTCACTGCGTACTAGTTTTAATACTTTTAACCCAATTTGACCTTATTCCGTATGTGTTTTTGACAAGACAACTGTCACATGCATGCCTGTCAGTGTTATAGAATCAATAAATACTAATGCATTTTTCTCATGAATAATCCAGTCGAAGAAACGTCACCTGAGTATTGGCGATTGCATTGTAAATTAAAATCATGAAACCATAACCTTCAAAGAAAGAAAAGATAGCATTTGACGCACTTCTTTGAAAATAGACATCATCGACATGACCATGACCTTTGTGACTTTTATCATATAGATAAGGCGTATGTTTTTTCCCTCCTCCTTCAAAGAGTTTAATATAAAATACGAAAGTACGAAAGTATCTGATGTCACATGACTATGGCACTAAAAACAATATACCACAGAGGACATTCAGGGACCCCCGAAATTCAGAGGTGAGACCAGATTCCCGGGAGGAGTGAGCATCTCCTGTTCGGCTAGCCACACCCGCTATGAATGCCCTTACATGCAGATGAATATAATTCAGCACTGTATATATACATGAATGTGAACAAACACTGTGTAGAAAGTGCCACGGTCGCACAACAACAGGAAAAAGGGTATACTAACAATTAATCCAAACCCTCCGCGGGGAACTTTTTACGAGTTCCACATCGTAAAGGAAATAAGTGTGCCGTTAATGTAAAATACGAAAGTAACTGGTGTCACATGACTATGGCACTAACAACAATTTACCACGGACCCCTGAAATTCAGAGGTGGGACCACGTGAAGTGCGGTTACCTTATGTGTACAGTGTTGCAGTTTATTTTCGACACGAATGTGGCTAGCAATGCAGATCCTTAAACCTCCTGGACACCTCGGGCCCTTTTTACTAAAGAAAGGACGACAAATCGTGAATTTTTTTATTTTATATTATATTTATAATTTTTCGTAAATCTTCTAGTAAAATACTGTTTTCACATATCTAGGAATGTCCACTGCGCATCAATAATTTAAGTGACACAATGATATGTACATGTAGCATGTGATTCTTATATGTGATATTTTGTTATTTTCCATTTGTTTTTCATTTTCACTGATTTTGTATGTCCTATGGTTTCATGATTTTTGGACTTGTGGTTTGGATTTATCCATCATCTTTACATTTCAACAACTGTCCATGTGTCACTGCTGGTGGACAATTTGTTCCCGAGGACACTTGTCGGGCAGTCCTTTATATATATATGGATAATGTTAATAAGAAAACCATAGTGGCTGAGGCGTCGCCCACTATAAAAAGGCCTCAAACTGTAATGTGCAAGGACACGTGCATAGCAGTTAACTTAGGTGTCCCCAATATTATCTTAAATGACATTAGAAATCAAACATTTGTGGTAAGCACTAATAATGAACTCTGGTATCAACATGCGGATAGCTTCATAAACATCAAGCCCTGTAAGGTTAAACTAGTTGACGTAATTAAAGATTACAAATTCTCCCCTTATGATTGTGAAATATCTAAGTGCGGGACCAAAAATTGCAAAACTTGCAACATCTTAATTACAGACAATTCTTTTACGAGTAATTTAACCAAACATACCTTTCATACGCATAGTTTTGACCATTTGAATTGTAAGAGTTCAAATATTGTGTACGGTATTGAGTGTTCACTCTGTGGGTTAATATATGTTGGAGAGACAAAGGGACAACTCCGTACAAGAGTATCAGGTCACAGGTCCAAAATAAATTGTGGTGGAAACCAATTACTCTATCGCCACTTCAACCAGCCTGACCACTCTATTCTCTCAATGAAAATTAGAATTATAGAAAAAATATATCACCCCACAAACAATGCCAATTTGAGCATGCCATTCTCAACCGTGTGCATGTTCCTCGTCTAATTTCGTATATTCTCCTTGTGGCCATGTCATTACTGGTGATCTCGATATAGTTAAAAACACTAAATTAAGAGAACTTTTACTTAAAGGTCCAAAATACAGAGAACCCAGATCATTCACATGGAGCCAAAATTTTGAGAATATTATGAACTGCTGCGAGGAATATGCCACACGATGGGCAAAAAGAGAGGAAGTACAAGTCGACACTCTTTCGGAATGGATAAAATCTATTGCAGTACTGCTGAGATCAAAAATTAAAAAATTACAAGGTTCTGTAAACACCAGATTCGAATCTATTTTTAAAGATCCTGATGTTGTCAGAGAACTTACCTTCCTCCAAGAACATTATATCATTACACCAGCAGATAAAGCATCTAATAATTATACATTTACTTGTAAGAAATATTACTTTGACAGCCTAGTGAAAGAATTAGGATTAAATTCAGCTCCAGGAAATCCTACTTATACTCTCACGAACTTTTCGGTTTCGGAAGTACTCGAGAATCATAAATCTGTCCTCAATACGTTTGGTATTGACTCAAATAAATTGAATTTAGAACTTCCATATTTGTACTGTATTCCAAAAATGCACAAAACTCCGTACAAACAACGCTTTATCGCTGGTTCCTCGAAGTGTTCCACAAAATCTGTATCGATGCTACTCACAAAAATATTATCAGAAATTAAATCTGGCCTTCATAGATATTGCGAAACAGTATATTCCAGAAGTGGAATTAATCAAATGTGGATCCTTAAAAATTCAAAAGAGTTGTTAGAACATCTAAAATCAAAAAGTTTTACTAAAATTCACTCCATCAAGTCTTTTGACTTTTCGACTCTGTACACAACGATCCCTCATCAGAAATTAAAAGACAGATTAGCGGAAATTATTCAAAATGCATTTACTAGTAAAAACGGAAGCCGCAAATTCAAATATATAGTAATAGGCCACGATAAAACTTACTTTGTTAGGGACAATTCTGATTCCAAAAATAAATACACTGAAACAGCTGTCATTCAGATGTTGAATTTTCTTATCGATAACATTTTTGTGGTGTTTGGAGGTAAGGTTTTTCAACAAATTGTCGGCATTCCAATGGGCACTAACTGTGCTCCGCTTCTGGCTGACATATTCCTTTATTCATACGAAGCTGAGTTCATTCAGTCTTTGCTTTCGCAAGGAAAAAAACAATTGGCTCTTGGCTTCAATTTTACTTACAGATATATAGATGACTTGCTTTCAATTAATAATCCTTCATTCGCGGATTACCTTAGCATCATCTATCCAAGTGAACTGGAGGTCAACGAAACCACAGAAACTAGTAATTCTACTTCGTATTTAGATATTATGTTGTCTTTCGACATTAATGGTCAATTGAACACCTCACTCTATGACAAACGTGACGATTTCAATTTCGCTATCACAAACTTTCCTTTCATAAGTAGCAACATCCCATCATCGCCGGCATACGGTGTATTCATATCTCAGTTAATACGTTATTCCAGAGCATGTTCAAATTACAATGACTTTGTTCTGAGGGCTAGGCGACTTTCAGTTAAGCTGCTCAACCAGGGTTATATATGTGCTAGACTAGCATCGTCACTGAGGAAGTTCTACGGTCGTTACGAGACTCTTATCACTCCATATGATATCTCGTTATCCAGACTTTTAAATGATATTCTGGACTGAGATCGATTCCGATCACTTTACACAGATTTGACACCTTCTATACTAGAAGGTTACCTACTTCGACTTCTCCATATATAGATACATATGGAATTCACACGATTTGACTCTTTCTACGGGGTATATGTGACGGGTGTTGCTAGCAAGCAGGAGATGCTCACTCTCCCCGGGCACCTGATCTCACTCCATCACAGGGGTTCACATATGCTCTTCAAGTAGACATATTTTGTTATTTTCCATTTGTTTTTCATTTTCACTGATTTTGTATGCCCTATGGTTTCATGATTTTTGGACTTGTGGTTTGGATTTATCCATCATCTTTACTCTTTTACGTTAAACGTTGGGTTTATTCACAGTTCACTCATACATGAATATGTAATATTAGGGTTATATTTCATAAAGATAATAACAAATTATGATGTTTCATTAACGTAAATACAATATGAAATATTTAAATGGAATATTGTCATCGTATCCTTGTTATTTCAAACGAGTATATACTAAAACACATTTCATAATCGAGGTGTAGTAAATGTATCTTCTTCATAATCTAATACCTAGTGGTATCGCGCCGGACTCTTGATCGGGAGGCCGGGGTTCGAGTCCCGCTCTGGTCACGCCGGTGTTCTGTCTTTCGGATGAGACAGTAAAAATCGAGGCCCCGTGTCGTGGTATGCAAGGCACGTTGCTTCGGTGGGTCAATTGCAAAGGTCAAAATTTGTATGCCCCGCATCAGGCAGATGCCGTCACCATATACGTGAAATATTCGTGGTGTGACGTTAAACAAAAATCAATCAATCAATCTTCATAATCATTCATGCTACAAATTTAGGGTCAGTACAATTTGCTTCCTTAATTTTTATTCATATCATGCTATAGAAAATAATGCTTATGATTTAAAACATTATATTGTCCGAATCACATTCAGTACGTCTCTAGCGATTGATAAAAAAACGTCACCAAATGTCTCTTAAGATGAATGAATAAAACTTCATCTATTTTGTGTCGCATGTGTTTTCCTCCTGCGAACTCATGATATCAGACTTTAAGGACTACTTTCAATCTTTGTTGAAGACCATATTTTAGATATTATGTTGAAGGCCATATCTTACATATTTGGCTACATTTTGGTTCATGAATAGTACGACGAGAGATTAAAATCGATAAATGCTCTATCATATTGTATAGATAAATAGATTTAGAATGTATTCTATAATTTAGCGCAAGAAGAATCTACGGCAGCTGAGGGGACAACTTTTGGACTTCCCGACTTACCAATTTTACCACCTGGAATGCCATCATCAGCAGGTAGTTTTTGTTATATTTATGTGCAAGAATTCTCATTCTTGGTTGTGTACATATAGTTCTTTACACACTGTATCTTTAAAATCATACGTATTTTTCCAGAAAGATGTAAATTATGCCACCAACAATTTGTTTCTTTATCAAAAACTGCATATGAAAAATTTAACCACCACGCATTCTTCAATCAACCTAAGCTTTCACACACTTCTGAGGAGCCAACGATTCTTAGAAGAAACATACATAGCTAATACCTCATGCTCCCTGTGTATGATGTCATGTTTCTGTATATGGTATACATATACTTAAAACAACGAATGATTCCACTCGTATTTTATATTATCAATACGAAATATCGCAAAGTGTATTATCCATTCATTGTATTTTCAATTATTGAAAAAATTTACTTGTAGATGTAGATGTCTTTAAAAATGATGCACAGATCGGAGACATACCGACAAAAGACTTCAAAGTCACACCGCCGTCAACTGTAATGCCCGCAGATGAAGTACAGACTATAACGCAGAAAGATATAAACAATGACGCCGTAAACACCATGACCGAAACCGCTCCTACGACACAAATCCCCACTGATGTTAACATTACAACTGTAGCATCAAACTTCGATCCTGCAAAACTGCTTACAAATGATAGTGATGTTATTATGTTGTCTGGGACTGAGACTACCACATTTTTATCCATTGATTTAGAAAATGCTATGAATTTAAGTGGCTCAGAAACAGAAGCTCAATCCTCTGATCAATTATTAAATGATACAATTCCGCAGGATGTAAATGATGTACCCCAAAATATCACAGGTGAAACTCCAAATATTCATATAACGGAGGCACTAAATGCTTCTGAAAGTTTGATTTCGGACACTTCCTTAGATTCAATACCAGACGGTCAATTTCTAGGAAATGATACGCTCTCAAACGTTTCCAACGAATCATTTACGGATGTCACAACTCCAGATCCAGTAATTGCGACGGATACGGCTTCTTCAGAAAATGTACCAAGCAACGATACCATTCGGAAAATAACCAATAATACAGGAGAAGCTAGGGGAGAAATTGCCGATAAAGTTGACAAACCTTATACTGTCGTAGACGAAACGAACATAGCTGATTTGTTAATAACTAGGCCAAAGGTGTCCACATCTGCCCATCCCATTACAGTTGATGTTACAAATATTGATCAATATCTTACTACAAAACAAAAAGGGTCACCGAAAGAATCTTTCATAGACCAAGAAATTACTACTACATACAGTCCTCCCATTCCCCCACCTTACAAAGTTATTGATGAGAGTCCCAAAGTTGGCGAGAGCCCGTTAAATGTCAATCAGCTGCCTATACCTCCTCGCTTTGATGGGTTCACTGACCCAATAGGTGGCGGACAATTTAATACTGCTTTTCAGCCAAGGGCACAGATGTTTTATCCAGATGGTCAAATATCCAAGGAAGAATATGACTTTATAATGGAGCAAATGAGAGACAGAAATGCAATGTTCAATCAAACAGCAAAAATAAATGCCGGCTCACCACAAGATCCAACTTATAACGTTAATATTGACCCTACGTATAACCCTGATGTCAGCCTTGGTACAGAAACTCCCACAGAGCCTGATCCTACCCCTATGGATATTGCATATGATCCTGATTTTGACATCGACAACCCATTACCACCACCTCCTGATCCGAATGCGAAATATACGACTACAACAACAACAGCTAAACCTGATATTATTTCAAATCCAGACGGCGGCATAAATCTTCCTCCTCCGCCGTTCATAGGTGGTGGTGTCCCACCGCCCTCTCCTTATATGAATGATAATTCTCGTCCCCAACAAAAAACCGGCGATTTGCCTCCCCCACCAATACAAACTATTAGAAAACAGAGTGTACCAACTTCTTTTCATAGTACGAGAGACAATACGGCATCAAATACGTTAGATTTCAGTCGGGATATAGCAGACCGAAATGTCGTAGAACCGAGAAAACATCCACAAGTTCCACTTGAAAATGATAATATGATAAATACACTAACTGAAAATCGTTCTTTTCGAAAACCAAAAGTGTCTACAGATGCACGGTCACTGTATGACAATGACGCACTGTTTGTTGCAGATTTCAATTCATACCTTGGGGGAAACATTGGCCTTCCACACACTGGAAACCTTCTTCCAGGAATACCCTGGTGGCAAAATAATGATGTAAACATGAAAAGTCCAACACGATCAACCAAAACATTGTCGACAAAGACAAATACACCACCACCAATGAAACCTGCTGGGAATTTAAATAATGGCAATGATCTCCCTCCAATCGTCGTTGATAAAACTGGAAGAGATAATACGGTATCAAATACTTTAGACTTTGGTCGAGATATATCAAACAAAAATGAGATTAACCTCCCTCCAATAATCATAGAAAAACCGAAATCTACAAAATCGCCACCTCCAATTTTTATACAAAACAATAGAAATCTGATTAATAATGTCCTTAATCCTACCCAAAGTGCTCGTAGGAATTATCCAAGAACACGTGTATATTTTGGTTCTGAAAACAATGCTCCTCCAACGATTAAATCAGTGGATCCATATGAACGTGCTTTTGAGGATAAAATAGCACGGTGGGGTCAGGTAGTGAGAGAGGAACTTCAAATGTTACAAAAAGGACGCCAGTCAACAACGCAATCGCCCAGCGTTATTCCTTCGCTCTTAGTGAATGGAAATAGAGTACGTGGACCCTCTGGTATAATAGATAGTAATCCTATGAGAATTAACTCGGCTCAGTCACGCAACCCTCAAAATAATAGACCTGATAATTCAATGGGATTCGTTCAAGTGCGTAATTACTGGGCTGATTCGAATTCAGGCAGAAATGGACTGTCATCGGAAAAAAGCATGAATCGTCCACCGCCGATCCGTATTGGACCAAGTGGTATAGTTGGAACAGAAGGTCCTACATTTCTGAATTCTGGTCTCGCTAAGAGACAAACGGCACGCACTGCATCTCTAAACACTTTGCTTACATTGTCAAATGCTGAACAGAGACTCGGTTCAAAGTTAACATTATTTGAGTTGCCTGATTCAGTAAATGGAAATTTGTTTGCACCAGACTCTCCCATGTATAGTATACAAAATGAACCCTCTGTGAAAAATCAGGAACCCAAACCACACACTCATTTTGGTGGTTCTGAAACAACATTTAAACGTTTACCTCCACCTTTAATAACCATTCCTTCTACTACATCTACATCAACTACTCAAAAAACAACAACAGAAAGAACAACTACACCAACAACAACCACAACCACTACAACTACAACAAAACCTACAACAACTAAAGATTTTGCTCTAGATCGCAGATTCCTTAATCCGATTGAATCTCGGCCGAATGAAGAAACTCCGTTTGAGACTATTGATGCAAGTCCAGACGGCTTACTTGCCAATGGGTATACTACAACCGCCATTATGATGGTTCCAGATGGACAACCGCCTCCGATATTTTTAAATCCTGGACCAATGTCAAACACGGCACCACCTGCCACAACAACCATAGCTCCTACTTCTACAGTGACTACTGGTGCTAACATCATTTCAACAACATTATCACCAATCTTCAATGCGCCGGCCACTAGAGGACCACCAAACCCTTTAACACCACCTACCGCTAACCCGTCAGCCAATGTTAACCCAACTACAAAATTAAAACCACCTCCCATTGCTGTAGAGACCACCACTAAAGTTGAAACTACAACAACGCAGTATATCCCACTACCGGACCCTCCTTCCAAACCAGCCATTAATAATCAGCCGGTGTCCCCTACAACACCAGTTCCCACTGAACCATTCATTCAGTTAACGCAGGAGGAAATCATCGCCAGATTGCAGAAAGATTCTGTACACAAGAAGGAGTTACCCCCAGGTATCTATTTTCGTTAACTCATTGATGCAGTTATAACTTGCGATAATTTTTTTTTGTATTATCCTCTTCGATTAAAAAGCAACCGTTACAACTTTAAGCCATTTATCTTAAAAATTACATAACCAGTTTTATATTCTTTTCAATTTTCTTATTTTTAAAATTTATGTATGTCGGTTTTACATTTTAAGTAAATAAGGTTTTAAAAGATTTTAAAATTTATCCCATTCCCAAATACAATTAATTTTATGTCAACTACATGTACATGTAATTTTTAAAGTACATTATGTTTACCATACCATTTTTAATATTTCAAAATAAAATGAAGTATTGTTGTCATCCTTATTTTGTAATTGATCTTTGAAGATAACATATAACGAAAAAAAATTACCAATGTATTTCTAATTGTTTCAACTCAAAAATTACATATAAAATTTCATTATGTACGCAAGAAAATACTTTTTTCAACAACAATAATCACTGTTGCTTCGTTATATGTAATTTTAATAAGATCAAAAAGAGAAAACAGAAGATATCTGACAAAGCTGTATGACACAAATCACCAAGGCTTGCACACAAAAAATGACAATAGCATAATATACACGGAACAATACCAAAAAAAATGGGCACTTTTATGTGGGCAAATGACGTCATAATTATATGACGTCATAACAATCACAAACTGCACCTGTATGTTGACGTTATTGTAGTTGCGATATTCCGTATTCAATCAACCGTGTCAGATCTCTCATTTCTTGTTGTAATATCAATTTCCAGATATTTGTCACCAATGTCACTACGTTAACGACGTTTGTTTTATGAGTGAGGCTTCTATCTGTAACCGTTTTGTTGAGTGTACTAACAGCGGAGGAATCGTGAGAGCTTATGAAAAGGAATGTTCTCTCGGAAACTTCTGGAACCCTAAATCACTTGCTTGTGAAAAATCGTACGTCGTGGACTGTCCTGCAGGTAAAAAATTTTGTACACGATTTGTCCAGATACATTCCATTTAAAATATAAGCTACATGAGCCCTAATGTGCTTTCAAATTGTAGGCTGATGGCAAATTTTTGTTACGGAGGCATATGTGTTTTTATTTACCAGTGTTCGCATTTTTCTTTGACGCATGCAAGTTACTCTACTCATATATCTTATACTCTTATATGGATATACATGTGAAAGTGTTTACACTCCTGGCCTTTCAATTGGAAATTGTAGATGTAAACAAAATCTTGTTTTTTATCAATATAATTTACTTGGCGCCCTCGGCTTCGATTTATAATACCAATATCTTGATTTCGCCTTTTTTTTTTTCTTTTATTTATTTATTTTTTCATTTTTTTATTTATTTATTTTTATTTATTTATTTTTATTTTTTTTTTTTTTGATAATACAAAAAGAAGAAAAGAAAAATTCTAAAGTTCCTAGTTAAGGTATTTGTTCAAAATGTTAAAGAAAAAAATCCACACTGTTACTGATAGTTTGGTGCATAAAAAAACTCAAGTGCCAATATTTAAAGTAAAATATCTGAATGACGAATCATGGATCAAAAATCAAACATTTACATTCCCTCTTATCATCCATCTGCACTATTTTCCAGATCCTTGCAAGGACGCTAGATTACAAAGACACCCCTTCAATGGCAGATGTAGAGCTTACTGGATTTGCTTAAACGAAACCTCAGAATTGAAGTGTTGTCCCAAATCCTATCGGTACAGTGGTATAGATAAGATATGTGTCCCGGATGAGAGCTGTAGTGAAGAATGTGACGCTCCTGTCACTATTGTTCAGGAACCACCAAAAGGCAACTTTTTTTATCCGTCACAATTATATCTGTTGTCATAATGTTCTACTAGTTTTCATCACTATCCGTTTGATTCTTTGATGTAAACATATGTTTTTTGAATGCACAAAAGTATATTTTTTTTAACATAATCGATTTGAATGTGGCTATTTCTTTTTCATTCTGTGTGAAGATTGTGTACAAAAAATGAAATTACACATTTTATCTTCATTTTCGTTCTGCCGGGGCAGAATTCTGTAGTGTGAATGAATCAGATAATTATCCAGTATCTTGCACCCATAATTAATTTCCTACAGTTACGTATAGAAAAATGCCGGTGTGGCCTAGTGTATAAGGTGCTCGGCTCGTGATCGAGCGGTCATGGGTTCTACTCCCCACTGGACGCACCGGTGTTCTGTCTTTCGAATGAGACAGTAAAAACCGAGATCCCGTGTCACGGTAGGCGTGGCACGTAAAAGATCCCTCACTGCTTCGGATGGGTCGGTTGCAAAGGTCTAGTTTCGTATGCAATGCATCAGACAGATACCGTCACCATATACGTGAAATACTCGTTTAGTGACGTAAAACAATATTCAATGAATCAATCAAAAAACGTGTAGAAAAACATTTTTCTAGACAATAATAAATTATTTTCATTCACTTTTTCATTTCAGAATGTCTTTGGAAACCCGTTCCTGGAAAGTTATTATTGTTTACTGACGGATACAGCACACAATCATGCGCACCAGGAACTCGTTTTGATAGTGTACAATGTACCTGTGTAAAAAGTAACATTTTGCCTGAAGGGGCTCGTAAGTAATTTCAACTCTTATCTGGAAAGCAAACATCGCCTCTGCTCAATAAATGACATGAATGTTGAATAAATCACAGAAATTACTGAACCTGGATATAAAATAAGCAAAGACACGAAATAAATTATATTTGTGCTTAAGTTTGCAATATATCAAGCTCGTAAAATTTGTATTTTTGATAGATATACTCACATTCTGGATATTATGAAATGCATACCGGAATTATATTTATAATACTTATCATGGTTTCTCATCCCACCTTTGGTTTTTCCAAGGGTCCCTGCTAAGCAGTATCTCTATTTCGTTTAGTATAAAGAATGTTCTTTATGGTCAACCTACGGTATCTTTACACTTTACTCATACACAATCGTCACTAATTCGTGTTACTTAACAATGTTATCATAGAAATTCATATATTCTTTCACTATTTTCCAGTATGTAAAGCTGATACTGTAGTTGACTTCGAAGGCGACAAATCAGTGGCATTTAAAGATAAATCCGGGAAAATGAACGGTATAGGGGAGGAAAATGTAGTGTTACGAGACGGAACAGGACTTTTCTTTGGGACAGGAAAACTCTCGTTTTGGCGGTACGCCAATGTCGAACTGGGGCCACTACTTGCATTGAAGATCCGCTTTTTCCCTTATGGAAGGTCGAAAAAGTCCATGGGGTTGATGTCGAACTGCAATGGATCGCCAATTGGATCTACTGTTGACATTCGCCTTAATACTTGGACAAATGAAATCACGTTTAAACTGAGCACTAATCAGAAGTTAAATAACAAAATGACACTGAAATACAAAGTAAGTGTTATCACAACAATTGTGTTCATAACCAATGAGCAATGTTATCATTGCTTTTCTTTATACTGCTGTGTAAAGATAGACCTTTTATATCTTCTTACAAACAGATAAAAGTAAAATTCGGTACAATAGAGCGGTTTACGAGTTAATTGCGTAATCGCAGGTCAGGGGATACACACCTTGTAAGATTCACAGTGCTGTCTGATTGACGTCGTATCAGTCTTACTTTAAACGATGATGATTATTAACATTTATCTACATGTCATTTTTGACTTAACCCAATAAATAAATCTTCCAATGATCAGAAAAGTATCAGTATTCAAAATGCATCCATGCACTGTAAGTCAATATGTGATGCATTCACATGAATGACGTGCCAAGTTCTAACTCGGTTATGATCATTTCTAGTCTTGTCCTCGCTAAATAAACTTCAGTATTCATGGACAATTAGTTAATTCTCAGTTCAAAAAGTTTTAATATTAATACTACATATACATGATATACCTCTTACTAAGTATTTATTGCAAATTTCAGCCCTTCGTTTGGAATGAAGCCATCCTTATATATGACGGAAGTAGTTTAAGTGCAGCATCCAATGAACAGACTGATCAGATTTTTGTGGAAGGTAATTGTATCTTGCTACTTGATATCTCAATCTTTATAAAAAATACATATAGTGGGATTCGATTCTTTTATGAGAAGAGATCCGAAACATTCTGAATGTACAATGGGGTATGACTCTGGTTTTATCTAAATGATTTTCAGTCAAATATTTTGATACTATTGTAATCACTGGATAAGCATACATAGAAATATTCTTTGACTTAAGTGTTATTGTACCCTTTTTCCTGATGTTATGTGGCTCTGACACTTTTTACACAGTGTTTGTTCACATTTATGTATAAATACAATGCTGAATTATATATTTTTCGTCTGTATGTAAGGGCATTCATGGCGGTTGTGGCTAGCCTAACAGGAGACGCTCACTCTTTCGGGGCACCTGGTCTCACCCCTGAATTTCAGGGGTCCGTGAATGTCCATTGTGGTACATAGTTGTTAGTGCCATAGTCACGTGACACCAGTTAATTTCGTATTTTTCATCATGTGTTACTGATCACATTTGTTTCATTTCATTTAGCTATTATCATTAATTAGCATTACTGATTAAAATGCAACGTCCATATTGTAAAATCTACGTGATGCTTACATTTATGCATTAAACATGTGAAATCTCGTTACTCTGGTATCAGGCATTTTTTACATCATTGATTCAGCAATAAACCTACGGTGTATTTTCTTAATATACCAATATTGTATAGCTCCATGGTGACTTCTGCCACATAACTGAGCCAGTAACTCCTCTTTTTTGTTACAACTTCTTTTGTTTAAGGACACCTGTTTTCGTTTTTCAGGTTCTATTCCTCAGCGACATCCTGCTATCCAGGTTGGAGGTTGTAATTATAAAGACGGTTACCGCGGATACATTGACGATGTAAGTTTTATTAACAATAATAAACAATCTGTGAATAACAGACTTATAATTCATCTTATGAGTTAATATTTTACATAGATAAGTATTAAACCAGAGGTAGACATTATAGCATATGCCTAACATGCGCGGGTCTTCCACATTTTTTCACTGTACAGTCAAACCTGCTTTAAATGACCACCAAAGAAAAAGAAGAAAGTGGTCACTTAAGGCAGGTGACTTCTTAAGACAAGTTACAAGTCATATACATCACATATTGTACAATCGACCCTGTATCAAGCGACCACCAAAGGGAAGGTAGAAAATTGTTCACTTAAGGTAGGTGGCCTCCTAATACAAGTTACAAGTCATATACATTACGTATTGTACAATCGACCCTGTATCAAGCGACCACCAAAGGGAAGGCAGAAAAGTGTTCACTTAAGGCAGGTAACCACTTAATACAAGTTGAAATGTATGGAAAATAAGTTGTAAGGAACGAAGCAAAGTTGTTTAAGACATGTGATTGTTAAATGCATTGGTTTTTGAAGAAGTTTCAACTTAAATGACTTTTTTCTTTTTAAACAGGTCTACGTTTATAATGGATGTATACCTGAAGAATTAGATTGGGTCTTGTTTGCGAGATAAAAACAGATCAACACTGACGATCACAACTAATAATGTAAATGAAAGTGTTATTTAAACAAAACGTAATGTTTACAAACACAAAAATGTGCAGGCAATCTGTAACATTTCTAGGCAAAATAATTGAAATATCTAGAGACATTTATATTACGTCGACACGTGATATTATATGCAGATATTTCAGCATTGTTCTCGTGTACGGTATGGATTAATTTGTTTGAATATACAGTCTGCTTTTAGGAGACAGGAACCGTCACATTGTTGTCACATTACTTACAAAGGGTGAACAGGAATCATTTTGATTGTTACGTTACATTATGATACCGAGTGAAGAGGACAAGCCTCGTGCACGTGATGTGAATATAATATTGAAAGTGCGTGCAATTTGTCAGATTTCAGGAAATTTTGCGTGATAACAAGTGAATCAAGTAGATGCTGAAGTGTGCAAAAAAGCTGACAGGAAACAATTATTACGAAGAATACGTCAAATGTTTTAGTCTCAGAAACTTTAATAATGCTGGGCATTATTATATGTAAATAATTTATTTAATCGCTGTACGAACTTGCAATGTATTTATTAATGATATATATGACAACATACTATCTTATATATTTTCAAATCAGAACTGATTTATCGTTATGTCTTATATAATGGAGCATGAAATCCACAATACATGTAACTTTCATTTAGTGATTTTCTTAATACCTCAATATATGTTGTATATGTTATATAAGTTTATCAAAAATTGCCGATAAATTCTATATTGTATCTGATTTATGGGGGACTTTCATCAAAGATGATGTCCGAGATAGCTTCATCGATTTGTGTCTGCATATAAATGAAAACATTAGTGTCATATTGGTTGACAATTGAAAGAATTATTTATGTCAGCTTGTGTTTTATTGCTAAATTTGTCCACAAAAACGCTCGGAACGTTTAGTTCATGTAAGGTTGTCTGTTTCTATAATAAAACAATTCTTCATATCGTAGGTTATTGATGTATATTTGTGTCATTACAGTAAATCATTTATAATTTACTCTTTATAATCATGTTTTTAACACAGATGTATGTTTCAATTTTTTGTTTTGCATGAAAATTGAAATAGAATCCCACCTTCCAGGGTTCATTATAACTCATCATTTTCTATGATATATAATTCATTTGACTTTGATTTCACCCACCATGAATTCATTTGAGAACCACTACATTGTGTACATAAGTTTCTAATTCATATTTGGATCGAAATTAATATAACCAAAAAATAACTTATATGAATTTAACAAATAAATAATGCAAAAACTCGTTTGTGTTGCTTTTGTTTGTGATGTATGTAGGTGTTGAATTCAGTAAAGGAATATTTGTGACACGATTCTTAAATTCAAATTTGAAATTAAAACTACTTTGTTCGATGCATTAATAATAAAATGAAAACCATGAACATGAGTACCCAAATAAAAAAAAAGAAACAACAACAGCAAAAATGACTATGAATGAACATTACATTTGAAATAAAAAATGCCGATATTTTAAATGAAATATACCTTCATGTTTCTGGATGTTTAATTTCGGAATTACTTGCAATTCTCCGCTTTAATCCATCTGACAGAACATTAATTAATCGAGTTTAAATGGAAATTTATGGTCACTACCAATGGCATCGACCGCTTTTAGAATACAAATACGGACGAATATTAATTCGTCAATTTAACGAATATCAAAAATCATGGATCGTTACCATTGTTTTGCTACAAACTTCAACTGTATAATTTATATCCCGTCGGCGCTCGGAAGACTGATCAGGGTGTGTAAGAATATGTGGTGAATATTAAAAATGCAAAACTCTCTCTTTCTCCATCCATCTATCTATATATATATATATATATATATATATATATATATATATATATAAAGCACAAATAGAATCAGTGAAACACCTGGG
This sequence comes from Pteria penguin, assembly GCA_035048485.1. Lineage (NCBI taxonomy): Eukaryota > Metazoa > Mollusca > Bivalvia > Pterioida > Pteriidae > Pteria > Pteria penguin. Next base: position 17,493,626 of record CM068590.1, read on the forward strand.
AGTACTATGGACCTTGGATCTCCGAAGAAATACCTGTAGAAAATAAAGACAAATTAGACAAACATATAAAGCACAAAGACACTACAGTTAACAAGGCACCCTATATTTCACTTATATTCGTACAGGTCCAAGGTCCATAGTACTCCCAGGTGTTTCACTGATTCTATTTGTGCTTTATATGTTTATTTCTCTTTCAGTGATGTATCCTCTCAGAGGATCCGCCTGCGTTTACGTCGGGTAAATTCCTTCACTTTCCGCGGCTGTGTTGTCATGCATGCGATTAGCTAATGATTGGCTATTAAAGCTCCATTTTTTGGTGGAGTTCGGGTAGCTCAGTCGGTTAGAGGGTCGGATGCATGACAGCTAGGTGATTCGGTACCATAGGTCGTGGGTTCGAGTCCCAGACGGGGAACGAATATAAGTGAAATATAGGGTGCCTTGTTAACTGTAGTGTCTTTGTGCTTTATATGTTTGTCTAATTTGTCTTTATTTTCTACAGGTATTTCTTCGGAGATCCAAGGTCGATAGTACTCCCAGGTGTTTCACTGATTCTATTTGTGCTTTATATGTTTATTTCTCTTTCAGTGATGTATCCTCTCAGAGGATCCGCCTGCGTTTACGTCGGGTAAATTCCTTCACTTTCCGCGGCCGTGTTGTCATGCATGCGATTAGCTAATGATTGGCTATTAAAGCTCCATTTTTTGGTGGAGTTCGGGTAGCTCAGTCGGTTAGAGGGTCGGATGCATGACAGCTAGGTGATTCGGTACCATAGGTCGTGGGTTCGAGTCCCAGACGGGGAACGGATATAAGTGAAATATAGGGTGCCTTGTTAACTGTAGTGTCTTTGTGCTTTATATGTTTGTCTAATTTGTCTTTATTTTCTACAGGTATTTCTACGGAGATCCAAGGTCCATAGTACTCCCAGGTGTTTCACTGATTCTATTTGTGCTTTATATGTTTATTTCTCTTTCAGTGATGTATCCTCTCAGAGGATCCGCCTGCGTTTACGTCGGGTAAATTCCTTCACTTTCCGCGGCCGTGTTGTCATGCATGCGATTAGCTAATGATTGGCTATTAAAGCTCCATTTTTTGGGTGGAGTTCGGGTAGCTCAGTCGGTTAGAGGGTCGGATGCATGACAGCTAGGTGATTCGGTACCATAGGTCGTGGGTTCGAGTCCCAGACGGGGAACGAATATAAGTGAAATATAGGGTGCCTTGTTAACTGTAGTGTCTTTGTGCTTTATATGTTTGTCTAATTTGTCTTTATTTTCTACAGGTATTTCTTCGGAGATCCAAGGTCCATAGTACTCCCAGGTGTTTCACTGATTCTATTTGTGCTTTATATGTTTATTTCTCTTTCAGTGATGTATCCTCTCAGAGGATCCGCCTGCGTTTACGTCGGGTAAATTCCTTCACTTTCCGCGGCCGTGTTGTCATGCATGCGATTAGCTAATGATTGGCTATTAAAGCTCCATTTTTTGGTGGAGTTCGGGTAGCTCAGTCGGTTAGAGGGTCGGATGCATGACAGCTAGGTGATTCGGTACCATAGGTCGTGGGTTCGTGTCCCAGACGGGGAACGAATATAAGTGAAATATAGGGTGCCTTGTTAACTGTAGTGTCTTTGTGCTTTATATGTTTGTCTAATTTGTCTTTATTTTCTACAGGTATTTCTTCGGAGATCCAAGGTCGATAGTACTCCCAGGTGTTTCACTGATTCTATTTGTGCTTTATATGTTTATTTCTCTTTCAGTGATGTATCCTCTCAGAGGATCCGCCTGCGTTTTCGTCGGGTAAATTCCTTCACTTTCCGCGGCCGTGTTGTCATGCATGCGATTAGCTAATGATTGGCTATTAAAGCTCCATTTTTTGGTGGAGTTCGGGTAGCTCAGTCGGTTAGAGGGTCGGATGCATGACAGCTAGGTGATTCGGTACCATAGGTCGTGGGTTCGAGTCCCAGACGGGGAACGAATATAAGTGAAATATAGGGTGCCTTGTTAACTGTAGTGTCTTTGTGCTTTATATATATATATATATATATATATATATATATATATATATATATATATATATATATATATATATATATATATATATATATATATATATATATATATATATATATATATATATATATATATATATATATATATATATATCCATATTTGTCTCTCCAGTCCAATATCCCAACACGTTAGCATAATTAGTACAACTTGGAAATAAAAAGAAATCAAGCTAAAAAAGAACATCTATGTATAAAATTGAACGCCTTAAATGTGTCAGGTGCCTGGGTAGAGCAAGCTAACAAGCTAACAAGTTAACAACACCCATGAATTAAATCCAGTAAAAATTGTCGAATAGTATAAATAAGAAATTAAGAAATACCATGCATCGAATGGTTCATATTTTGTGTTCAAAATTTCTGAGTAGGTTTCAGTCTAAAATATTATTCAAAATTCAACATACAGGGGTCTCCTAAATTCCATTTCACTTGGATAGATGATCATAGATTATCCTTGAATGTGCAATGCAGGATTATTAACTGAAAGTATATTTTAATGTAAAGTTAAACAGAATGCTTTTTAAATAAAAGACTGGGCGAATTCAGCTTCGTGTGTGAAAAGAAATATATTTCAGAGGAGTAGGACACAATTGGTTTTCATTTGGAATCACAAAAATTTGTTTGAAGATGGGGTTTTTTTTCGAAATACCATGAAATGTTATCGATCATGAAGTACACATATTACTGATTTCTATTTCACTGTACATGTACTTATTTTTACAATCAGATTCTTGCGGCGCCGACGATCCGGGTTCGATTCCCGGATTGCGCCACTATGTTTAAGAGGTTGGTAACCTCCTGCTTCCATGTCGCGATATAACTGAAATATTGTTGAAAGCGACGTAAAACACCAATCAACCAACCAACCAACAATCAGATTTCTTCATGACAGAATAAGTCTAATCAAGCAATACAGCAAAACGGATTTGTGGCGGTCATTTCACTAGTGAAAGCATTCTGGATAATTTCAAAGAGAACGTTTTATACCATGTTCGGCTCAATGACGAGTGTTGCTATCAAACAGACGAAGCTTCCTTTCCATGGGCATCTCATCATATTAGCTTTTGAGGGTTCACTCATGTTCCTCAGTAGAATCCTTATTTATATATTTTTTATCTATTTATTTTTTACTTGATTTTTCATTTCTGCTGATTTCGTATGTCTTTCGATTTTGTGATGTTGGAATTCTGAATCTTTTTTTCCATCACTTTATCATGGTAATTTTATTTTGGATCGCTGTGTAAAGTGTCAATAGTCAAATGAATTAACAATATGAACTTTATTGAAACGTGCGGACTTCCACTATTCCCAAATTTCTTTCATTTTTTTTTTCAAGATCCACAAAAATCATATTGATTGGTTTTTTATTCATTTCTTTATTATTATTATTTATTTAATTGATGTCTTATATGTTATATGTCATAGAAAGAATGAATCTAAAACATTGCTCAATTTACGATATTTTTAAGTCGTTTTTTACACTTCAGAGTACACTTTCGACAGAAAAATCATGTTATGAGTAGATCGAGGAACACGCAGCGTAACGATTTATTTTAGATTTATTTTCAGTTTATGTATACAGGTTAAGTTTACACTTACGACGAATTTTAGAAGCCAATGTGTTTGGGAATAGGCTGATGGAGTTAAAAGTTTTTAACACTGTGAAATGGACACTAAAACAACCCAAAATATCCTTTCGAATTTTCTATCTATCCACTTATATTCACAAGTTGTAATATGAGTTAAACGAAGTTATCATACTTTATATTGACAAATAGTCTTATAATGCTCTATATGGCATGCGCTTTACATAAATAAAATATGTATTAAAATATTCGACTGTTTAAGTGTTTAGCACAATAATACATTTGTCTAAGTGAGTGTGGCATCTTATTTCAAAATTTATTATTCAAACTTTTATTATTGACGCATCGCAATGCGTTTTACGGCTTAAGTTTAATATTAAGTTTTTCATCAACAGTAGCTTAATTTTTCAACAAAAACCAAATAAATCTTAATAATGTATTTAAGATCGTTACATACATAAAACGAAATATACAATATTTCGATTTGCATCAGAACAGTGAGACACTCATCTATTCTGAATTATTACGACAACGCCTTCCGTCTGAAATACGTTAATTCTAACATAAATATTTTTGTATAAGTTTTAACTAAATTTAAATACAAATTTTCTTAATAAATTCAGTCTCATTCAAATAAATTCAAAGTGTTCTACCAAGCTGTACTAAGTTATATAAAGTCGAATCGTTTTTGTTATTATTTGAATATTGCGCACAAATTGTACGACAGCACATGAATCTTTAGTATAAATGTATAATGTTTTGTGATCAATTTCACGTTCTGTCATATTTCATTTTCAAAGTGGCAGCACATTTTGGCACATTGCAAATCTATTAACCTGCGAAAATTAGTAGTAGTGCTTTTTTTATAAATCCTGTCCTCCTTTACAAGCTGCCACTGTCAGCAGTTGTCGTGGTAACGATGATTGATTTACCAAGAAAATAGAATATTAGTAGTAGTTATTTTATGCTTATGGCATTTTATACTATAAATATATATAAAGAACTCAGATTTACAGAATAACATTACAATAACATGTGGAATTTACAAAACTGATCATTCATACACGCTTTGGATACAAATACCTCATCAGTGATCAAAAAGCTGAGCAAAGTATTTTCTAATGGGTGAATGTTACCCGATAATAGATTGAAATTAAGATAAAAGAACAAATACGTGGGAACAATTTTAGAAAATGCAACAAATAAATCTAAGAATACCATTGTATCAAGGCTTCAGAATATAGTACATCACTATCATTCAGATATGTACAATACGCACCAATGCCTCAGGTTCTTCTGAGGACCGACATCAGAGACATCTAAGTGAAGGATCTCTTGTGGTGTAAACCAATAACAAACATACTACAATATGAACCATACATAATTTCGGGTAAAAATTTTTTATCTGTAGTTTTAAAGACAAACGAAGCCGTAGTAATTTTTCACGGGTATGAAAAAAAGCCATGATGCATAATGACATAAAAGTCAACTCAAAATCATGAACCGTAAAGAATACTGATCCCAGAATAAAGGAAAAATAATGAAAAGGAAACCAAAGACAATCTCCTGAGGTGTATAGAAGAACCCCAAAATGGGAGCTTTATCAGGTGGCCGGGAGAAAATCGGCATATCCTGCTTGCTAACAACGCCCATCACTTATGTCCAGCGGAATGCTTTTGCTTCAGTAGAAGTAGACATAACACGGCTGAGGTCATGTACAGATAAACAAAATTGCTTTAACTCTGTATAGCTTTGCACTGTAATCGGAAATGTTCCAAACAAAAGGAAAGATCAGCGATAAACTTACAGCAATAGTCACACGATCAGATAAAGGATTCTTGAATATAAATGAGTAATATACATGTAATTCATTTTGAATTAAGGTTTTGGTAGTGAAAGTTTCAATAAATCACCTTACACCTTGCGTTTCTGTTGCATTTCACGTATATTTTAACAATATCATATGTTCTTAAATCAAACAGGTGCTTGTACGATGACATTGATATCTATTCGTACGTGTGGAAGGTCGTAATTTACAATGCTTTATATTGCAGAATGTCAATGATATATGTAAAAAACCGATTAAAATTAATTTTGATATTTTTTTTCTTTTTCCCCAATAGTCCAATCTGTCAGATAAGACTCATTGTATGGTTGCATTAGCGCCATTTTTCTTCGGGAAAAATTCTTTTGACATTTACGAAGCATAATAGTTTAGAAACGGTTAATTTGCATACAAATAGTGGCATTCGTACGGAATTCTGACGAGTCATTAGGCAACACAGATGGACGGTTCAGAATTACAATATGCACTTTACCATAGCATGTTACTAGCATGTCAAATAATTAAATGTGAAGAGTTTAGAGTACGTGTTCAACATGTAATTAACATTTCTAACAAGTCATCCTTAATACAAATGCATGTAGCCCTCTCTTGCATTCAAAAGTATTTAAGTATTTCTCTTTGGTGCCTTGATATGTGTTTCTCTTTGGTGCCCGTAAACCGGTTAACCAACATAATTGAATGACGTTTGTTACTTCAATTGACCGTCCTAAGTCGGTGTCGTATCCGCAGCACAATCGAATATTTTTACCATGTCGTTTTTCGGTGTATATTCTATTATTATCATGTTTTTTGTGCATGTGTCATACAGCTTTGTCAGATGTCTTCAGTTTTCTCTTTTCCCAACTGTCAGTAAGTGCAGTTTTTAATGACCGTCTTGTAGAACGCATTTGTTTATGTGCTAATGAATTATACAGATTAAGTAATTGTATTTAAGAATGTTCCTGTATTGGTCTAAATGTTCAAGGACCTTTGTGAGCACACGTATACGTACAAGTTCCAGTGGTAGAACAGCATTATTTGAAAAGAATACTTGTCCTATATTTAGGATGCTGGAGACAAATGTATGACCTATATGCATCCGAAATGTTTTGCTTCTCGCCGAGAGGTTTGAAGGAAATGTGTTCTTCTCTAAATAAAAGCTCAATTCTTCCAAGTTGGCAGCAAAACCGGAACAACACAATATGTCCTTTAAGTAGGTCATACTGGAGGTTGGCTCATTTGTTTGATATATTTCTACATAGAATAAAAAAATCTGCAGTATGCACCTTTTGTGGTTCAGAAAATACATCCATAATACATTTATGGAATTCTTATCTAGTACAGGGTTTAATGTTACAATTTTCGGAGTATATGATTATTTTGGCTTATTTATGCTTTACATAATGGTGTATTACTTTGAAGTTTTAAATCATACAATGCAAGATGTTTTAATGGAGGTTCATGTATATTACGACAATTTCCACACGATGCGTGTAAAGAAATGTAGAAATCCATGAAATACATATCAGCAAAATCTGGTATTTCAGAGAGATTCAATAGCATTTAGACATTTTCAGAACAATTGTAATTATCGGTTCTAAGCATATTTGTACATATGACATAATCTAGGGGTCTATATGATATCTATCATATTGTCTTATAAGTATTACACGCTTATTATTAGAGTTATATTGCTTTGTATTGACTCTCATTACTTTCACCCTTTTTTCACCGAGCTAGTGTAGCTCAGTCGAAAAAATGCTCGGCTCACGACTGAGACGTTCCGAATTCGACTCCCTTCGGGGGCGGAACGGTGTCCTGTCCTTTCGATAAGACAATGAAAACCGATGTTACATGTCATGGTAGGTTCAATTCCTGGACTGCACAACTGTTTAATACTTTGGTAGCCTCCAATGACATATCGTGATATAACTGAAAAATTATTGAAAACGGCGTAAAACACCAATCAACCTTCGTGGTACTTATATATCCCTCACTGCTTGGGCGGGATTCATCTCTCTCTCTCTCTCTCTCTCTCTCTCTCTCTCTCTCTCTCTCTCTCTCTCTCTCTCTCTCTCTCTCCAATATTCAATATTATATTGATGTTAATAACCTGAATGTTGTTGATTCAATTTAAAAAAAACAAAAACAAAAACAAAAAAAAATCACTGTCGTTATATACAATGTGCTGTGAAGTCGTCATAAAGCACACTGTAAAAAAGGACGGTACAAGAAACCCCATTTTTATGTCTCCTGCACAGCGACGCCACATAAAGGGGTCACTTATCCAACTATATATATATATATATATATAAAGCACAAATATATATATTGAGTATATGTGTCATTTTAGTATGGGTTACAATTTTGAAAAATAGATAGCAGGTAACGCAAGTGTTACTTTTTGTCTTTTTGGCCCTCACATTTTGACAAATTGAGCGTAATAGTGTGCTCACAATTTTAAAGAATATATATATATATATAAAGCACAAAGACACTACAGCTAACAAGTCACCCTATTTTTCACTTATATTCGTTCCCCGTCTGGGACTCGAACCCACGACCTATGGTACCGAATCACCTAGCTGCCATGCATCCGACCCTCTAACCGACTGAGCTACCCGAGCTCCACAAAAATAGAGCTTTAATAGCCAATCATTAGCTAATCGTATGCATGAAAACATGGCCGCGGAAAATGAAGGGGTTTACTCGACGTAAACGCAGGCGTATCCTCTGAAAGAATACAATCACTGAAAGAGAAATAAACAGGGGTTCTAGATTCCAAAGTATTCGTTGGTGTATAAGAATAAATAAAACAGATGTTGGATGCCGCAAGCACTCTCTATAGTGTCTATAGTTTCCTACCTTTTAATATATGTATATAGAAAAAGACACTTCCATTAATGTGGTAGTTAAAACGAACATACGTTCATTTCCGTGGCGTAGTTCCTCCTACTTGACATGTTCGCTATCTTTGTAATATATTTGTATTTATCAAATGTCTGAACACTTTATTTAATATTGTAAAAATGTATGTGCGTATAGGTGTGTGTGTATGGGGGGGGGGGGGGAGATGTCATGGGTTGTGGGGTGTTTTTTTTTTCAGGTGTGGGGGAAGGGTGCTAGATTCCAAAGTATTCGTTTGTAAGAATAAATAAAACAGATGTTGGATGCCGCAAGCACTCTCTATAGTGCCATTTCCTACCTTTTAATTTTGACAAACTAAAAATGAGCATATTCATGTACTCACTTTTGACATGTAATTTCTAAAATTTAAAACATGGCAGTATTAAATAATCAATATTTTTGCGCAACTTTTAACAGTTTAAGCTTGGTATATATTCGTCTTCAGCAAAGTTTAAGACATTGCTCATGTATCATGGGCAAAAGTTATCAACAAGTCTTTAGATTGAATTTCAGGGGCGTAACTACTATTGTAGCAAAAAAGCATGTGCTTGCATATAATTTTCACCAAAAAAGAAAAAAAAAAGAAATGTCCGTTGTTCGTTCCGGTTATCTCCGTTCCAGTTATTTACCAATACCCGTTTGTCACTCAGTCCACATAGTCCAATCTTTCAATATGCAATACACTTTCCGAAACTCTTCGTGTTCCCTCCGATCACGGACCTATCTTGTGCTCTTCTTTGTGGAGTTACAAAAGGTTTACTAAAGTTTACATGTCATATTTTTTCGAAAAGTCGACATCATGCAAAGATCAATATTGTCGTTTTGTGTAAATAAATCGAAGGTGACTGATGAATCTCAGTCCACAGCATCTGTAAATGAAGGTTCCACACAAGACTCTATTGAAGATGTGCCAGAATCGTCTGGTTTGACTACAAATTAGTCTGATAATGTCAGTGACAATATCTATAGTGATATGCATGAGCCTGAGGCCAGTGAGGGATCGAATCCTGATGAAGTTGTGGGACATTCAATATCAGTGGCAGTGTCGAAATATCTCCCGCCATACATAGACATTGGAAAACACAGTTTGAAAGACTTATCTGATAAAGACAAAATGACATTAATTGAAGAACAGTGGAGTGATGCCCATAAATTCTCATTTCCATTTTCGTAAGTTAAATTCATATTGTCAGAAAATATATCTAAGAAAATCAAAAGTGTTAGCTCATAGCTGCTACCATGTCATGATTACATTTCCCCATAAATGGTTTGTCTTGCTAAGCACATATGGGTACCACCATTCTCCTAAATTTGTCGTAACATAACAATTTTGTTAAAATTCTAAAACAATCAGGGAGCAACTTTTTGATCTTTAAAGGGGGGGGGGGGGGGGGTGGGTGGGCAGGAAGACTTAAAAAAATAGTCCGGCTCGAAGTTTTGGACACAAATAAACCAGATATTTTTTTGTAATATCAGCAAGTCTCTCCCCCCCCCGCCCCTATTTCATGTGTACAGAAGCAACAAAATCAGACATTGAGAATTGTATTATGTCCGCTGATACAGCTGATACATCCTCACGCCATCATCTGGACCAACGAGCACGATTAATATAAGTTATTAACTTGTTTCTTAATCGTTGTAAAATAAATAAAGGTTAAAGTCTCACGTACATGTAGTGGTCTCAAATGTGTGTGTGTGTGTGTGTGTGTGTGTGTGTGTGTGTGTGTGTGTGTGTGTGTGTGTGTGTGTGTGTTGGGGGGGGGGGGGGTATTTTGGGCCTATCGGAATGAATATACGTGTGACAAAAACACACACATTTCATGAAAATAGTACATGAAAATGGTGAAATGTGGTATCGATTTAATTGATCATTTACTACACAGGAGATTGAGAATGATCATTAAAGTCCGTTTACATGTTTGTTGCTCAAATACCTGATCGGAATCGGTAAAGATTTCAAAGACTGTGAGTTGGAATGAATAGGATTTTACCGCAAAATTCACTTAGGTCATTGATCTTATTTGTATTATATCATGTTTGAACGAAATATGGTCACTTTTACTCAAATGTGTGTTAAAGCAATGTCGTGGTCTAGGCAGTATGTGCATTCACCTACATTTTGATCATTGTCATCCATAGTCATGTACATTGTATCATAGGACAGTGCACAATTCGGACAAATCATATATATTTATATTTATTCATTTCACCCATGATGTGGATTGTCAGATGTACGGTAAGGCGAAACAAAATTTGCTTGTTGTAGGTATATTCGGGGCAAGAACAGAAAGCTGAACCCAGATTTGCTATATCAGCATCGCTGGCTTCGTTATTCGGTCTCCGAAGACGCCTTATATTGCAGTGTTTGTTGCTTGTTTGGGGACAAGGAGGGTAAGGCAACAGGATTCATAACACCTATAAACGACGATTGGCGTTCCTTTTCAATGAGTAGACAGTCGTTGTGAATTGATTTATTAAAGTTTTGCGACTTGTTTCTTGTTTAATAAGACTTGACAGTTGTCCATTTATTCCTTCAATTCCAAAAAATCGACTCTTGAATCATTGAATTGTATGGAAAATTACCCCCACAAGACAAAAACCTTGAAATTTTGGGTCTGATTTTAATCATTTTCAAGGCCTTAAAAACTTTTTTTTTTATTTACATTTTTCTAGTCAGTACACAAATCATAACAAAATATTGCAATATGATATTTCAATGACTAGATTTTAAGAGAGAAAGAAAAAAGAAGAGAGAAGAGAAATCAACTTTCATGCACACATTCATACCATTATACAGAATTTACAGAAATTTTACAAGATAACAACAGTAGACCAGAAAGAAGTAAAAACCGCTCAAAAGAGAAGAAAAAAAATAGAAACAGTTTGGAATAGGTGTAATATTGTAAAAAACAAACAGAAAAAGAGGGAATGAATAGTCATTTAGTCACTTAAAAGTGAAAAATTTCTTCCCATTCATCCCAGAGACAACAAAATTTTCTGAATTCAAAATTTTTAATTGCTATGTATTTAGCAATATTGTATTTGAACTTAATATGGTAGAGTAACCCTCGGAGAGATGGAAGTTTGTTTTGTTTTGAACATACATATATATATTGTTTTGTGTAAAGAATAATAAAGTTTAGGACAAAATTGTTTTTGCAGGGTTTTTCACCAAAAATAACATTTATAGTATTAAATCCAACTCTTTTAGAAATATTTTCATAAATATGAAGGCTTAGAGAGTTCCAGATGTGTAGAACATAAGAACATTCAAGAAAAAGGTGAGGTATGGTTTCTATGTTCTCGTCACAGAAGGTACAGAGATCTGAGGATTTAATTTTAATTTTTTTAAGATATGCATTAGTGGGTAAGATTCTATGTAAGATGCGATATTGGAGCCATTGAACAGAAGTATCTTTAGTAGTTTTAAAACAAGTTTTAAAAAAAGTAAGTGGGGTTTGAAAATTCCACAATATGGGATAGTTCATTTTTCCATTTCAAGATTCCAGAAGGTTGAATGTTTTTTTCATTGAGTAATTTATATATGGATGTAGAACATTTTGAGTTGGAAAAAATGCACATTAAATGATATGGGATATATGGGAGTTCAATTTTTTTATAGCTTTGTGAATTCAGTCCAATTTTTCTTAGGTATACAGAGATTGCACTTGAAATACTATTATACTGCATGGTCCCAATAAAAATATTGAATTTTCCCTCAAAGTCTTGTTTTGAGAGAATTTTTCCATTATCATCTAGGAAATCATTGATGATTTTGATCTCTTTATTATACCAATTTTGGAAGAAGATAGGATGTTTATCAATAAGAATACTGGAACTATGCCAAACAGGACTGAATACACCAAGCAAAACAGACTCAGTAGTCAATTTGTAATTGTACATTGTTAAAACTTTATGCCATTCTAAGAAAACATCTTTCCAGAAATCATTAGGGGAAGTTACTGAAGTTTTAAATATAAAGCTATCACCGAAGTTTAAAAGGAAATCCGAGAAATTTTCTCCAAAGTTAGCTTTAAAAATATGCATCCAAGACTGATTTCCTTTCAGTAATCTCTTTATCCATGTGCATTTCAATGATGATAAAAAATTTTCTATATTCACCATATTAAGTCCACCCAACTCATGGTGTTGTGTCATTACATCCCTTTTAACTTTATTACGCTTAGTTCCCCAAATAAATCTACAAAAATCTTGGTTTAAGGAAGATAATACTTCCTGTTTAGGATTAGGAAGAGCTAAAAAGAGGTGGTTTAACTTTGGGACAATAATGGTTTTAATAACAGTCACTCTTCCAATAGGTGTTAAAATTCTTCTGCTCCATTGCTTCAATTGTGCTTTAATTCTAGGAATTTGTATTTTAAAGTTTAAATCAATAATTTCATTTAAATTTACTGAAAAATTTATACCCAATAGTGAGAATTTAGTAGAACCCCATACTAATTTCCATCTACTATGATGAAAAACTTGGTCAGAAAATTTTTTTGAGCCAATCCAAATGACCTTGGTTTTGGCTGCATTTATTTTTAAGCCTGACATTTTCGAAAAATATTCCAAAGTTTCTAAAGCCATGAAAAGAGATTTTTTTTAACCATCAAGAAATAAGGAGGTATCGTCTGCGTATTGAGAGACTTTATGTTCGAAATTATTAATAATGATACCTTTAATGTCATGATTTTGTTTAATAAGAATGTATAGCACCTCAGCACAAAGTAGGAAAATATATGGTGCAACCGGATCCCCTTGACGGCAGCCACGACGAATATTAATTTGATCAGAGAGGAAACCACATTGCAAGACAGAGGCTTTAATTTCATTATTGAGAATTTTTATCCAATCTATTATGTTTTTGCCAAATCCAAAAAAATGTAGAGTTTTGTAGACAAAAGACCAAGCAATAGAGTCAAAAGCTTTCTCAAAATCGATTAAAACTAATAAACCCGGTATGTTGTTTTTTTCTGTAAAGGCCATTAGGTCATATACGAGCCTGGTGTTTTCCCCAATATACCTACCAGGGAGAAAACCAGTCTGTGAGGGGGATATCAATTCATTCAAAGTACCTTTTATTCGCTGACAAATACAGCCTGATACCAATTTATAAAAGACATTTAATAAAGTTATGGGTCTCCAATTTTGTGAGAAATTGTCTGGGTTTATCACCCTTCGGTATACATGTAATAATTCCAAGTCTCTGTGATATTGGTAATTTTTTTTTTACAAAAAACATCATTGACTGCATTGGTGATAATAGTTTTTAAATCACGCCAAAAAAATTTGAAAAACTCCGCTGTATACCCATCACTTCCAGGGCTTTTGTTATTTTTCATGTTTTTTAGCACTGAGAGAATCTCTGTTTCACTTATATCATTTTCTAAAGTCTCAGCAATGTGGTCATTCAATTTAGGAATTTCAAAGGAACAATTCTTGAAAATTGTATTAAGATCAATATCACAGAGTTCGGATTCTTTACTAGAGTATAGTCCCTCATAGAAAGTTTTTACAGCTTTTAAAACACCAGCTTGGTCATGAATGATTTTGCCATCTGAATCTATCTTTTTGATTGTTTTGTTTATAAAGTTACGGGATTCTAAATTACAAAAATATCTAGACGGCTTTTCTCCCTCCTCCACCCATTGAGCTTTTGATCTTATAATATGGCCTTGTAGATACTCTCTGCGGAGATTTTCAAGCTCTGTTTTTTTATTTTCAATGAGTGAAAAATTTGTTGTTTTATTTTGCTCTAAATCTTCAATTTCAGCAATAAGGGACTGCTCAGCCTTAGTTCTTTCTTTTTTTTTAAAGCTTGAATACGAGATTGTAATACCTCTTACTTCAAGTAATAAAGCTTCTAAAAACAGGCTATCGTCTATGGAGTACTTGTCATTAATGGTACCTTTAGGATTCTGGTATTGGTCTTTGATTTTAGAAATTGTATCCTTGACCTTTTGCACATATATTTTATCATTTAACAAAGCATTATTAAACTTCCAGAGGCCACGACCTCTTATAAAGTCATTAAATTTTAATTCCAATACAACAATTGAATGGTCAGATCTGTAGCCTGTTTTAATTGAGAATTTTTCTATTATATTGGATAAATTTTCAGATGTAAGTATATAGTCCAGACGGCCTTGTTTAATAGGATTTTTTTTTTGTGCCATGTATATATTCTTTTATCTGGGTTAAGGATTCTAAAGTAATCAGTAATTCTAAAGTCTTCCAAGAGTTCCAATAATTTTTCCCTTGCATTGGGATTATTTATATTAGAGTAATTATAAGTATCTAAGTCAGGGTCAATTGCAATGTTAAAGTCACCACATAAGATAAAATAAAGATTATCAAAATCTAGCAAAACTTCACGTATGTTTTCAAAAAATGCAGGTGAATCTGTATTTGGTCCATAAATGTTAACTAGAGTTATTCTGATATCATTTATACTCAAATCCACTGCTAGTAAGTTACCATTACCATCTTTTTTTTCTTTAAATATTTTCAATTCAAAATTGTTGTTGAAAAAAATAGCAACTCCTCTGCTGTTAGACGTATAAGAATTAAAAATACATTTATAACCCCATTGGCTTTCAATGTAAGGTTCTAGATCAGGAACAAAATGAGTATCTTGAAAGCAAATGATTGAATAGTTTCTAGCTTTGTAATAGTTCAGACAATCTTTACGCTTTGATGACGTAACTAGACCTTGACAGTTCACAGTAGCAATTGTTATTGTATCAGACATTGAAAAAACCCTTTACATTCACATTAACCAACATACACAATGTACCTCCACACATGCACACACCATACACACAAGAAAGGAAAGATAGAGGGAAGGAGTTCATTTTATAAAAATATAGAGAAGGAGCAGAGAGAGTAAAAACAATTGGAAAACTATCCAGTACTCACTCTAGGCTTATCGGATATAACCAATGAAACAGCAGGTCAAGTATATGTAACATATGATATAAATAAAATCAACACATCATGATCATGAATTAAGTGACAAGTGAATATAATTCACACGAGTTTTTCATTATTTGTTCAATGTGTTAAGAATTATGTTCATATTCATATATACTACTATACGACCTTGAAGTTTTGTCCCCCAAAACACAGCGAAGTACTAGTCGGAATCTGCGATAGTCACATTGTTTACAAAATGGTCAAAGAAAAGTAATTAACGAGAGCCGTGATTGGCTGATGTGGTGTAGGGAGAGAGGGACTACTATTTCAATGTATCAGGAGCTGTGATTGGATGAAATTATTTGATTTATGTATAAATAAAGATTGATTCTGCTGTAAAATCATGAATTTTTATCTGATTTCGCTAGTGTAAAAATCTAATGCCCTAAAAAGGGGTGGTTGTTTACATTTGAATTTTGGCCAATTTTTGGGGGTATCCCCCTTCCAGCATGATTTTCTCGAAATTAAGGTGGATAACCTATGGTAAACTGTTAAAATGGCCAAATGGTCAAAGCATAGTAATTCCATTTCCCATAGGGTCCCATGTTAAATTACCGAACTTCCAGCAAGATTTACACAACATCCTACATTTTAGCTATATATAATCCACATATCAAAATGTTTGTCAGACCCTCCTCTTTCAGAATTTTAACAGTTTACCATAGGTTATCCACCTTAATTTCGAGAAAATCATGCTGGAAGGGGGATACCCCCCAAAATTGGCCAAAATTCAAATGTAAACAACCACCCCTTTTTAGGTCATTAAATCTTTACATTAGCGAAATGAGATAAAAATTCATGATTTTACAGCAGAATCAATCTTTATTTATACATAGATCAAATAATTTCATCCAATCACAGCCCCTGATACATTGAAATAGTAGTCCCTCTCTCCCTACACCACATCAGCCAATCACGGCTCTCGTTAATTACCTTTCTTTGACCTATAGAGGCATTTAACTACTTTATCAAACTAGGAAAGCCGCTATCAAACAAAAGTGTGTTGATTTCTGAATAAAATGACACTAATTTCATGAAAATCCATGCAGTAATTCATAAGAAATGCCACTTTAAAGATGCCTACCCCCATCTGGAGTGTATTGAAAATGGGCACAAATTTGGATTAGGGGTCATGTCTAAGGGGCCTGTAAATTGATAACACTTTATGACTTTTACCTGGTTTAGCCTTTCAGTTTTGTTCATTATACATTGAATAAACATGTTCTAATCAAATTTTAATCAATTTGTGAGTCATATTTATTTTTGAATAATACTCTTGAAAGCTAAATATGCCATTTTCTGTACAAAAATACAGACATTCCATGATGTTATTATTTCATGTAGAACTTTGAAGGTAAATGATGTTATACACATTTCGGCTTAATTCGGTGTGTTTTTGACTTGTACGGGGAAGATCATATGATAATTTTTATCGAAAATCCCCAAAAATTTATATCGAATTGCGTACTTTTACAAATTCAAGTTTCACAGTCCACAATGTAAAAAGTGCACAAAATCCAAAAAAATTGGGGTAAAATTCTGTAAATACTGTTTCAAATGTCTCAAATAATCCAACACAATGGAATCAAATCAGTCATCCATGCAAAATACACAAAATTAATTTGTTAAAATTTGGCAAATTTAAACCACCCCCCTTTTTTTCCAGAAATTTCAATATTGAAAATTCTAGGCACTTTGAATCAAAATTTGGGGCAAAAATGAGGTCAAACTGCATTTTTGAGAAATTTAGTATTTGGCCTATAGGTCAAAGCATAGTAATTCCATTTCCCATAGGGTCCCATGTTAAATTACCGAACTTCCAGCAAGATTTACACAACATCCTACATTTTAGCTATATATAATCCACATATCAAAATGTTTGTCAGACCCTCCTCTTTCAGAATTTTAACAGTTTACTATAGGTTATCCACCTTAATTTCGAGAAAATCATGCTGGAAGGGGGATACCCCCCAAAATTGGCCAAAATTCAAATGTAAACAACCACCCCTTTTTAGGTCATTAAATCTT
Source organism: Pteria penguin (assembly GCA_035048485.1). Classification (NCBI taxonomy): domain Eukaryota; kingdom Metazoa; phylum Mollusca; class Bivalvia; order Pterioida; family Pteriidae; genus Pteria; species Pteria penguin. The sequence goes on from CM068590.1 coordinate 17,511,009, forward strand.
TACATTAGCGAAATGAGATAAAAATTCATGATTTTACAGCAGAATCAATCTTTATTTATACATAGATCAAATAATTTCATCCAATCACAGCCCCTGATACATTGAAATAGTAGTCCCTCTCTCCCTACACCACATCAGCCAATCACGGCTCTCGTTAATTACCTTTCTTTGACCAAATACACATCAAAACCGGATGCTCACATCACACGCGCACAGTTCTGGGCGTACTCGGTTAGTGTTTATCCGGATTTCTCAGTTTCGCGTCAATGTCGTCATAGATGTCGAACCTGATCCGCCTCTCGGATCGTTTTGGTTGGCCGTACACACTGCCGTAGAAATACCACGCGGACTGACAGTTTTGGTGTTTCATTATATCGTTGATTAAGTCGCTGTTGAGTTTGGTGACGTCGTCCACGAATTTATATCCACCAGGTGACCTCTTTAGTTGCGACCTTTTCCGCATCACTACCGACTTACAACTGTTGTTTTTCGTTTTTATGAGTATCGGTCTGTGTTGGTCTTTTCTGCCTGGGATCCTATGGATAGCGATGACATTTTCCGATGGAATGGTTGTACCTATTGTATCGCTTAAGATTTTATTTACACACTCCATAGTGTTTTCCCCCTTCTGTTCACGCACTCAAGACCTTAAAAACTTGTCTGTCGGCCTAAAAAATGCTCAAATTCGTTTTCCGCCGAAGCCCCCCCCCCCACCCCCACCCCCCCCCCCCACAGGACCCCCTACCAGAGCCGTGCCCTGGACACGCTAGGGACCTAAAGCGGTCCCCAGACCCCTCGTCGTTCTGTGCTTGCACTCCATAACATGCTTTGTTACGCCCATGAATTTATGACAATATGTTACACACCTCATTGATGTTTATCATTCAAGAACATAACTCAAAAACGCACGATTGTTAGAATTTGCTCATCCTTTCATATACTGTCACTTCTTATTCGCTAGAATTTTATTTTTGCGTAAATTTTGGATTATGATTCCACGCGAAAACGTCCTCATTACACGTTATCAGACTTTATAAAATATTACAGGTATATTGATATTACAGGTATATTGATAATACAAGTATATTGATATCACAGGTATATCGATATCACAAGTATATTGATACCACAGGTGTATTGATAATAAAGGTATATTGATATAACAGGTATATCGATATCACAAGTATATTGATACCACAGGTGTATTGATAATAAAGGTATATTGATATCACAGGTATATCGATATCACAAGTATATTGATACCACAGGTGTATTGATAATAGAGGTATATTGATATCACAGGCATATTGATATCACACGTATATTGATGATTATCAAGTTATATTGATATTACAAGTATGTCGATATTACAGGTATAATGACATTACAGGTATTTTGATAGTACAGGTATATTGATATTACAGGAATATTGATATTACAGGCATATTGATATCACAGTTATATTGATATTTCAGGTATATTGATAATACAGGTATATTGATATTACAAGTATACAGATATTACAGGTATATTGATATTACAGGTATATTGATATTACAGGAATATTGATATTACAGGAATATTGATATTACAGGCATATTGATATCACAGTTATATTGATATTTCAGGTATATTGATAATACAGGTATATTGATATAACAAGTATACAGATATTACAGGTATATTGATATTACAGGTATATTGATATTACAGACATACTGATGTTACAAGCATATTGATATGACAGGCATATTGATAATACAGGTATATTTATATCACAGGTATATTGTAGTTACAGGTATATTTATATTACAGGTATATTTATATTACAGATGTACTGATATTGCAGGTATATTAATGACAATATTACAGGTATATTTATAATACAGATGTACTGATAATGCAGGTATATTTATGACAATATTACAGGTATAATGATATTACAGGTATATCGATATTATAGGAATATTGATATTACAGGTATGTTGCTATTACAGGTATATCAATAGTACAGGAATACTGATATTATATATGTACTGATATTACAGATATACTTACATTATAGGAATATTGATATTACAGGTATTCCGATATCACAGGTATTCTGATATTACAGGTATATTGATATTACAGGTATATTGATATTACAGGAATACTGATTTTACAGGCATATTGATATTACAAGTATATTGATAATAGAGGTATATTGATATCACAGATATATTGATATTACAGGTATTTTGATATTACAGGTGAACTGATATTATAGGATTATTGATATTACAGGTATTTTAATACCACAGGTATATTGATATTACAGGTATGCTGATATTATAGGAATATTGATATTACAGGTATACTGATATAACAGATATATTGATATTACAGGTGTATTGATAATACAGGTACATTACTTCTGGCGAAAATTATGTCTCGCTTTATCGGTCACGTTTCAATTTTTGACTTTATTCGGGGGAGAGGGGTATAAATACAAAAATTAAAACATGACAACTATTTATTCAAAAATCAAAACGTTACATAAAAACGAAAAAAGTTTTAGATGATAATGAATCATTCGTCTATACTCGAATCATCACTATAGATCTGACTAGTATACTGATAACGTAAAGGTGTTGGTGGGTAGAATATGATGATTTTAATGACTATTGCTTTACAAAAGATAAAGCTACAATAATCCATTCACTTTATACCTCAACTCAATAGAAAATATTTTATGTATCGTTACTTTAAGCTCTCTCAGGTTTAATTATATTTATTTCAACCCCGATCTCGAACAAGCATGAAAATTTCTATGATTGTTTCAACATTTTAACGGTCTATTGTTTTCGAATAAGAATGTAATTATTTATAAACTAATTGTCAGGAGGACAATGATGAATTGATTACCCTTTTCCTGGCAAATGTTCTCAGCATACAAAGTATATCGATCTTATAATGACTGTGACGGCATGTCTAGGGATAAAGTCGTTTCTCTGCCGGAAGAACAATGGCATACTGTTGATTTTTAATTACTTTTATTGACTACGACAATCGAATCTTTGTTTTCATTTTTGTTTAATTGTGATGCTAAATAGTGAAAACATTAGGAAAGTAGGTAAACATGTATTTCACATATTTATGTATGCCAGTTATATCCATTCAAGGCAATACAAGAGTTATCGAACTTACCTTTATAATGTTCTAATTGTGTGAACGAGTTACAAGGTTTTATTTGAAAGTGTTTGCTATTTTAAAAAATTTCAATTCTTACAAATATAATATTATTGAATATACAGAGTACAAAATGCACATTAGTATTGAGGGTCGTCGTGTTGAGATCCAGATTTTGCTATTGGAGGGGTTGGTGTTACGTTCCACCCTCTGACAGCTTGACGAGAAAAAAGGGGGAGATAAGAATACAAATAGCTAACATAGGTATTTAGAAAATGTAATGTACATGCTCTCCTGTTAGTCATTGCATTGGCAAGAAATCGATATTTGATATGCATATACGACGTACTTCCGTATTTTTGACTACCCACCATGATTTTTGTTGGGGGAGGGGAGGGGGAGGAACCGAGGCACATCACGTATATAATTAAAAGCTTTTCTCACTTATACTGGTGTTCGTACGTAGAATAACGTGTAAAATAATAAATATCTTGACAATCTGGTACTTGCACAGGACACTGTTGGACGGTATTTTGTTGAAATTTTGCAGATGTATTTGAAACATTGTCCAAAAATAATGAATTTATATTCCTGACACGTATGACTATGATATATGCTTTGAAAATTGCAAGGGGAGCTGTCTGTCTCTTGATTTATATATACAAGACGGATTCACCAAAAACTAGTGAATTCTTATGTTTCAACGTTTGTAACACCTTTTCTTGCTTATCTCACTCGCGTCCCACTGGACTTACATTACGAACCTTTCGGCAATGGTCTTATACTGCTACTGTGCTTCTCTCTCTCTCTCTCTCTCTCTCTCTCTCTCTCTCTCTCTCTCTCTGCATCTAAGTATTTAAATGCAAAAGTAACTTCTGCTATGTTACTGAGGTACTAAATACAAACATCTAATACAACCCAGAACACAGTTAATACTCTCCAACTTCTTCCCTATGCAGAACATTTAAGTGGGGATTAGATATGAGAAACAATTTATTAATTAATACGTTTTAGCTTTACTGACATTAATATATCGTAAGTTCGACTATGATAATACAAAGTATCATTATTTCGTTCTATTTTCTCTCTTACGTTTTCTTCTTCATCATCTTCATCATCATCATCATCTTCTTCTTCTTCTTCTTGTTCTTTTTCTACTTCTTCTTCTTCTTCCATATTTGTATATTTGGGGGGAGGGAGTGGTAAAATATTTTTAGTCAAACCGTCAAATGATATATTGTCTTGGAAGCCAGAAGTTATAAACCTCTTCCATATGATGGCGCAACCCTGGGATAGAACCCGGATCGCCTGTCATGTATACCAAGCGTTAAATCAACGGGTTATGTCTGTGATAACGAGCGCCCATAGCAAAGCTCTTAATACACATCCCCTTACCATCTTACCATAGATCAATCGATTGGTTGGTTGATTGGTGCATGCGCGGATACAGAAGGGGGGGTTCGACCCCCAATGGAATCCGAAAATTTTACCAAAAAAGGTAATATTTGGGCATTTTTGGGGTTGGAACCCCCCCCCCCCCCCTCGTCTAAGAGAAAAATTTACCTTTTTTGGTTGGACCCCCTCTGACAAAAATTTCTGGATCCGCGCATGGATTGGTGTTTTACGTCGCTTTCAACAATTTTTCAGTTATATCACGACATGGAAGCAGGAGGTAATCAACCTCTTAAACATAGTGGCGCAACCCGGGAATCGAACCCGGATCGTCGGCGCTGCAAGTCAAGCACTTAACAACTACACCAAGCCTGCCCCTAGATCAATCGGCCATGGCTCAATAATAAACATTGTGTAACGGACCATGCAATATTTATCACCGGGGTGGGACCGGTGCATTTGGAAATTTGATTTTGAAAAAAATGTATGTGTCCCATGCATACTTCTTTCAGAAAAAGTAATTGTCCCATATCAATTTTAAGTGAAAAAGTACTTGTCCTATTACAAATCAGAATGTTTGGTATAGTTTTAATGTTTATGCATGTATAAACATCTTATCAGCTAACACATAGTATAAAATATTTGTACATGTATGTGTATTTGGAAATATCCGTAAGTAAATTACTTTTCATGTATGATTTATAAATTGTAAAAATACATTATATATCATTTACTGAAGCATAAAAATGATACTAACAAAACTGTTCAAATGAAGCATAACTATCATATGTGAAAGTTTGACCCCTGGCCATACTTCCTATGTCTTTTTCTATTGCACAAACAAATACTAGGCAGTGATCCATTATTATTATAATTTACATATGACACAATCACACAAAGTAATTAAAAAACTATCTTCATAAACACAAATTTATGACATTGTTTCATGAAGTTACAAAGAGTTATCTTGCAATCTCAGAGGTAAACAGATGGAACGGCATGATCTATGGGAAACAACAGGCAGAAATTCAGATTCACTTTCTTTCCCTCTTTTATGTACATGTAATAATTTTTGTGGTATGAGTTTATGTGTTGGATGATATTTCATATTTCAGTCATTTATTTTTATGTAGCAAAACCAAAGAGTGGTTGTTTTATAATTTTGTTTAAGTTTATCAAGGTTTACTTTTATTTTTATGTTATGGTTATCCATGTTTTAGTTGTTCATTGTTTATTAAATCATAAAAAAAAAAATCAGTGCATTGTTGTAAAAAAAAAGTAGTTGTCCCATGCAGAATCTCTGTGAAAAATCTCTCTGTCCCATGTTGTGTGGTCATAAAATAGTGTATGTCCCATCACATTTTGCACCGGTCCCAACCCGGTAATAAATACAGTAAAACCTGCCTTAGTGGCCACCTCTATTAAGAGGTCACCTGTCTATAAAGGTCACATTTTAAATTCCCAATATCTATGTTTTCCTAGATAATAGACCTCTGTATAAAGGTCACCTGTCTATAAAGGCCACTTTTGACTCTTCCCATAGCTGACCTTAATAGACAGGTTTGACTGTATTACATTGTCCCTAACGGTAGCCTATATCCAAGTTGTCACCATTAATTATTCACAGTTCACCCTCCCGTTGATATATCAATTCGATGCGTTTACTATACATTAGAAAAATATAATCGTAGAAGCTATAGGAATTAAATATTTAAAACGTGAATATACTATCAGGACTATAAATGAAGAATCTCTGAAAAAAATCAATTTATAACACATTCAATTAGGGGGTCGAGTGATATAGAAGTTTAGGTTTAATGAACGATTCCAGTAATATTCAGATGGGGGTTCATCTTATGAATGGTGAAATTTTGCAAAGGAAAGAGGATTCGCTTACAAAAATAATCATACTGTTGTAGTTATTTGTTGTCATCCTCGTCCTCGTCGTCGTCGTTGTTCTTGTTGTTGTTAATTTAAAGTTTTAAAGTTGATTGGTTGGTTGGTTGACTGGTTGGTTTGTTGGTTGGTTGGCTTGCTGGTTGGTTGGTGGTTGATTGCTTGGTTGCTTGTTGGTTGGTCGGCTTTCGGTTGGTTGGTAGGTTGGTTGGTTGGTTGGTTGATCGGTTTGTTGGTCAGTTGACAGACAGGCTAGTGAGTTGGTTGGTTGGTTCGGGTTTTAAATTTCTTTCAACATTTTGTTTATCTTGTGAAATGAAACAGGAAGTTAGTTGGTATAATGGGTTTTACGTCGCTTTACCGAACGGAACAGGAGTTCATCAACCTCTTAAACCCAGATCGTTCAACTTGATCCAGTCGATTCTGTAAATGGTAAGCACCGATTCTGAAAATGGATACAAATCGGCTGCAGTGTCATGCAAATACAAACGATCGATCAACTTGATCCAAGATGACGACACCCATACTGAAATTGTGGTTTTTGAGTAAAATTTTTAAAAAAAATATCATAGAAGTCTAAAACGAGGAAATACGTTTAGAGTCATATGTGGAAGTTAACTTTACAGGAATGACAGCAGTGTCTTTTTCTAACTTTAAATTTTCATGATTTAAAGTGACCACATGACTATTAATAGTCATGTGCTCACTTTAAATCATAAAAATTTAAAGTTAGAAAAAGACAGCAGTATGAAGAATTTGTTAGAAAGATTAACGGTCCAACACATGCCTTGTTCACAGATATATCGTGGAAGTACTTACCCGTAATTATTTCACTATTTCTTACTTCTAAGTAAGCGGATGGCACCAATAATGTACCATTTTAACTCTTCGAAGTGTAAATGCAAAAGCCTGTATTAAAATTGAGCCGTAAATTTGCATTTTTTTTTAATTTTATTTTATTTTTTATTTAAAGCTAATTCGCGAGAGAAGAATATCATCGTTGCATAAATAATTTAAAATGTTAAACATTATAGCGTAAGAAGAGTAATTTTTAGGGGAAGGCAGCCTTAGGATCTATAACATTGAATTGCCGTGAGTGTTTCTTATGTTTCCTAAATTTAAGAAAAAATCGCAAAAAATGATCGAAAATTATCATTATCATCATCATCGTCAATATCATCATCATCATCATCATCATCATCATCATTTTGACTGCACGTGATTTATCAATTAATACATAAATAAATCCTGTATATCTATATACATATACCGGGTATCAAATTACAAGACTTTGATCATTTTTTAACTGTAGCTATTCGATCTCCTTACAATACAAGGCTGAATATACATTTAAAATTGTGTATTCAAAACATAGTTATACTACTAAACAGCCAAATCAAATAATAAAGTAACAATTAACTCGAGCTGCCTTTTAAAATAATTTGTATTATTATACACTTTGTGATATCGTGGATTCTTTTGAAATATACACGCTGCAGTTCTTTTGTTCGACCGGCACTTGTTCTTGACGAGTGTTCGTTAAACCTTTCAATAATATCTTGGTTTGCAGGGAGATCGGTGCATCAAATAATCCAAACGGTAGGAGGGGTCTCCCCATACAAAGACCTGGGATTATTTATCGGTTTTGGCTGTGTTTTATCTAAGTCTTCCAGCGGTACATAGAATTGTTTGACAGTAGACTTAAACAATTGATAAATAATGAATTGGACCTTTGTCAAATTGCAGTCGTATGGAATATATGTATAACTTTTTTGCGACGTAAACATTTGTGTTAACAGATATAGCGGCAAAATGGAAACAGCAAGGTGAATGTTGCCGGTGAGTATAATTTATAAATTTTTTTTTTTAGTATTTAATACAAAACAGATGTTAAAAATGCATAAATGTCAGGTTGATAATATGTTATTGTGAATCGAGGTCTAAATTTGCTATCATTTGCATACACATTCAAATCCAGCCACGTCCTTGTCGGTCGACTGCACGCTTAGTCTTATCGCTATGGCGAGACCACTGGAGTTTGTTACGCAACTCGACTTCATTGGCACGGGCACCTGGAAGGCTGCAGAAAATGTGGTCGACTTACGTCACATGTCCCTGTGGTAAAACAAAGACCATGCATGATCAGTGAATATTATATATTGATCACCTTGTAAGTTCATAAAGCTGGCGTGGCCTAGTGGTATCGCGCTAGACTCCTGATCGGGAGGTTCCAGTCCCGCTCAGACCATGCCGGTGTTCTGTCGTTCGGATGAGACAGTAAAAACCGAGGCCCCGTGTCGTGGTATGCATAGCACGTTAAAGATCCCTCACTGCATCGGGTGGGTCTGTTGCAAAGCTCAAAATTTGTATGCCCCGCATCAGACAGATGCCGTCACCATATACGTGAAATATTCGTGGTGTGACGTTAAACAAAAATCAATCAATCAATGTAAGTACATATCATAAATATAAGCTCAGTGGATGAGGTGCTCGGTTTGTGATCAAGAGGTCCCGGGTTCGACTTCCCGGTGTGAGCACACCGGTGGTCTGTCTTTTGGACGGTAGGCGTGACACATGTTAAAAATCCCTCACTGCGTCTGGTGGGTCCGTTGCAAAGGTATAAATTTCTGTGCAATACATCAGGCAGATGCCGTCAGCATATGCAATGGTCTATCTTTCGGATAAGACTGTAAAAACCGAGGTCACGTGCCACGGTAGACGTGGCAAGTAAAAGATCCCTCACTGCTTCGGGTGGGCCCGTTGAAAAGGTATAACTAAATTTCTATGCAATGCATCAGGCAGATGGCGGTACCATATACGAGAAATAATCGTGAAGTGACGTAAAACAATACTCAATCATGTCAGCAATACGAACTCCTGCAAGTTGATCCAATATACACATACATACGTAAAAAAATAGTAAGATTGTTCGAGAATGAACCTATCGGTATACAATTCATTTTAATTTTTGTTTAAGTTTATTGTTTTGCAACATCGTCACACAGAGCTTCTCTGCAGACTAAAAAAATAAAATGTAAATTATCGATGTTCAGAACTCATAGTCGATGTACAATACTCCTCAACCAATCAAAATGCGTAATTCTGTATATACACAATTTTATTGGTCAATAACATGCTTTGGTTAGGAATGCGGAACCTCCTCTCTGCAACAAGAAGTAGCAAGGCGATGTGTAATATGGTTCAGCGGACGGTCACGTGGCTTTCATTACTATTTTGTCTGTAACAGCAAGATTTTTGCTGTTTTGATGTTAGCTGCAGGCAGTGTTGTGTAACGGTAGTAGAAGCCCCAGCATTCGGCATCTTCCTTTTATTTTCAGTAGGTATACTGGCCAGTAGGTATACTGACCAGTAGGTATACTGACACACTTGTCCATATACATCGATCAGAATTCGATCCAGAGTTTGGTCAATTCAAGGAAAGGGTGGGGGGGGGGGGGGGGGGTGTTGTTGGGGATGTTTGTTGGGGGAGGGGTGTTACTGGTGTTGCACTCTGATGCAACACCAATCTATACCTTTTCGAATTTAACCGTAAGGTATTATTCTTTTTCACTATTTTACAGATGCAGCCCACTTCTTGAAAAAAAAACTAACAAAAAATGTTATTTATATTATTTTTTAATTCTGCATTACTAACCACCCCATCTCCCTTTTTGGATCCGCCAATGAGTGAGAGGGTACGCCTTCCACTGCAACATTCTATCCCGTGAGCCCCCTTTTTCTTGACTGTTCACCTACCTACAACGTTCCCATGTTCATTACACGATGTTTACTACGCTTCATCAAGTATACGCTCAGTATCCACTTTGATCCAAACTTAACCCCTCCTTAACGATTTTTTAAAATGCAAAATGCATTGCGAGAAAAATTGCCAGAATGTTATTATAATTTTGACTCGTCCATGTTTTAATATCTCTAGAAATATATATGATAATCTATTTCCACAGCATGGGAACTATTTTGTAATTTGGATCTATTAGTGTTGGTATACGGAGTTTATGAAGCTTTCATCGAGCATTTCAAATTACGAAGTGGAAGCCATTTTGGAACTTGCTTTTAGCAATTCTGAGTTTTAATTTATAACACCAATTTGTAATCTGCGATATATCAACCATTATATACATACCGGAAGTGGCTACATACGTAGTATAATGTTGTATAGCTTGACTTCATTTTGGGTAAGGTCGTACACAAAATAGTTCGTACCACTGACACTTTGGTAATCCTCGTCCATGTAATTTCGCAAAAAGAAAAAATAAATAAATAATAAGAAGAATATCTAATCTGGCCTTCAGGAAAGGGGTAGGGTGGGGGCACGTCTTGGCGATCATCGATAGATTTTTTATCACGATACGAAACGAAAGGAAATTCAAGATTCGCCCCATCCCCCTTTTGAAATGCTCCCTACGTCACTACGAATAGCGGAAACTGGAAAGAAAATAGTTGGTGTAAATGATGTGAACATGAGGGAAGGATATGAATGTTCGAAAACGATAGAGGCACGATGTAACTAGTAATGTCGATGACAATATGAATTTCGTTATATAATACATTGGCTGCATATGGACGCAATACAGCTGATCTTGAGGAAATTATTGATTCGATGTGGTAGGTAATTGATCATTTCACTAAAATATAAGTCATCCTGGTACAAGGCTATTTCCCGTCTATTAATTCTTGAACTTTAATCAAGATGAGAACAAGATGTGTTTGTAAAACAACGATGCCCAGACAGCAGTAATAATCTTTCAAAAATTGTTTGAAAAATCAAATGTCAAGGTCAAGAAAACTTTAAATAGAATACTCCTGTCGCTGGGAGGACACTTGTAAAATATCACAATACTTATCTTTCTCATGTCATGATCAATATAAAAGCTTTGCAAATAGACCATATAGTATATGTCTCCTTAGTTTCGTTTCCAGAAACATAATAAAATAAAATATGTAAAGTACATGTATATGCTAATCACTGTTTAACAATGCATCCAGATTATAAAAAGAGATACACACACTAAACCATGCACCCGTACCTGTACTGCAGGTATTTTCAGTAGATATATCGTGGTAGATGAGGTTCAGCGGTAAGAAGACGTAGTCTAAATCTAAAGTTCTGTTCGAGGCCTACAATAGGAATTTTTGTGAGTTTGTTTTGGAAATTATTGATAAGATTCGGTAGGTTAATGACCAATTCTTTGACATATATGTGTCAAATTCTTTTTGCTAATGTTTAATAGTGGTCAGAGGGGGTTGAGCTGGTGAAGTAGGACCATTTTCTCAGACCAAAACCCATATAACGCCGATATAAAAATGTGTTGATAGTCAGAGAATCTCGGGATAGTGGACCGCCGGTACCCGAGGGTATCACCGACCCAGTGTTTAACGCTTCCATTCTAACCCGACATATTAACTCCATGTACTGTGATGAAAGTTAGTAAATTATTTTAAAATTGGGGAGTATTTCTCTCGTGCATTGCTCTGTCGTTAAATGGGATTTAGTTCTTCTTGCTTTTAGCTTAATGAAATTGGCAATTAGTTTGCTATGCAAAATGATTTAGACTTCTACATTATCCGCCTTGAGATGTTTTGTGTATGTTTATGTATGTTTTAATCATTCTTTTCGTGAAATAATTTCTTTATAGAATCTGGATTTTAATTGTTTAATTCAATTACACTTTGATTTCTTCACGTCAATAATTTTAGTACTACTAATAAAAATTTTCGAAAGTGAAAAAAAGGGGGGGGGGTTAAATCTTTAGTGGTTTAATTTTGCATAGGAAAAGGATGGCAGCTAAAAAAGTTGAGCAGGTGTAGCTCAATCGATGAAGAGCATGGCTCTTGCGTGCCCGAAAGGTTCTGTGTTCGAATCCTGCCGCCGATGGTTCGTCGGTATCCCATCTTTTGAAGGAGACAGTAAAAACTGAAAGCCCCGTGTCACTGACGACGTAGCCTATGAGAGATTCCTCACTGCTTCTTTAGAATTCGTTGAAAAGGTCTAAATTTCTGTGTAATTGCATCGGGCAGATGACGTAACAATATGCACAATAACTTTGATGTGACGTACAACAAGGAAAAAGAATTCTTCATAGAAATATGATATACAACTCGGGTATACTCCACCCTGGATCCACCAATATGTTTATCTAACCTAATCGCATTACTAGAACATGGAAACATAATTTAAAAATCGAACATTTAATAATATATGAATCACAAACAAGCAAGAGGTTTAAAAGATCTCGAAGGACATTGACAATGTTGATGCGTTACAAAGCGGGTAAGTGTTTTTCCTGATTGGAATGCACTGCGACAAAAACCCATAAAACTAATCCTCTGACATAAAGGAGTCATAAAAGCTCTTATCATTTATGATCTGAATTTTACATGAAGTACTTCGTAACCTTTCGGCATTTCACGTTTACAACCTCTTATCATTGGAGTAGAGAGGTCCTCACCAGTTATCAATCATAATGTACTATACGCTGTCAAGTTATATAAATTTATACTTTACATTGGAGAAACCAGGGAAAAGGCTTCTGACAGTATGGAACACCCCCCCCCCTTTTTTTTTTTATTTATTTATTTGTTTGTTTGTTTTTTTTTTTATGAAATTGAGCAAAACACGACCGATTTTCACCCACAAAAACTCAAGATGAACAAGATAAAAGCAGTATACAGGATAAGAAAATGAGTTCTCCCTCCCCCACCCCCTATTCTTTATAGAATTTAAGGAATAGGGAACACCCCATTCCCTGTGACAGATTAGTAAACTGTTCATATTTTCTCTATTTTCCCTCCTTTTGAGATGTGCCCATGTTAAACGTGAATATGCATAATTTTAAGTATTCTGTGCAATAGATATATCATCAACAAGTATACAAAGGAGCACCGAATGCGTTCATGACATTTATGATGCAAATAACTATTAAACGTTGTACTTGAACAGCCCAGGTGTAATTTTTTACTGTGACTTATAGGTCAGAAATTGGAATGTTTCTGAGTGTCTACGTGTTAATATAGCTTATATACAGAGTGCACTTTTTGATGTTCGTATGTGCGACACTGCAAAGCTATCATACAATTAGATTTAGAGCTTTAAGGAAATCGAGCTTCTAGGGCAGATGTTACAGTCAAGCAGGAGAAGATCCTGTCTTACCAGAAAATCTATTGACCGTTGACCATTTTATCGTTAAATACGGGGTATATTAAATAATGTTTAGGGTCTTTGAAAATCTGTTGGAGTTGGTGAATGTGTTGGTGGCAGAAAAACGATTTCTTTTAATGACTTAAAATTCTAAAAACTCTTTCGGAATTCTGATATCTGAAAAACATTCTTCATTCAAGTAGTAGACCTTTCAAACGCTAAACTTCCAATACAGAGTCTTCTTATTACTGCCGAGTGCTGAGGTATCAAATTCGTAAAATATCATACACATCCACAATCCTCCCACCTTAAGAAAAAGAAAACATGTATTACCAACAGTAGATTTAGCTTAAATTTGCCGTCAACAAATTCGGGAAATTTTGTTAAAAAGAGAACAAGAAATATTTGTAAAATACCGATGCCCCTACAGCAGCAATACTCATTCAGAAATAGTTTTAGAAGTGAAAGGTCGAGGAAAGTTAATCATTCATAAATAGTTTTAGAAGTCAAAGGTCGAGTGATGTTAAGGAAACTTAATCAAAATGGAAAAAATGAAAAAAAAATCTTTTCTCAAGGAAAGCATACGAATATATTAAGACCCTATAATCGTTGGCAAGATTGGTCAGCGTAATAGTTTTGCAGACAGGCAGTCCAAAAAATGTCTCTGAATGTTCGAGTTCAGAAACATGGTTAAAATTACATATCGTATGTATTTATCACTGTTACAATTGATAAAAACGGATGGTGAAAAGTACTGCACTCACTTATAGAAGTTAGGTTAAACGATAGAGTAGTCTAAAACAAAGATTCTGTTCGAATCCAACAATAGGCCCTGGAGAGGTGCTTTTGGATTTAATCACTTTAGTTGTAGCAGTGTCACAATGGTAGACATCTACATTAATGCCCAGCTTATCAGATGGATCAATTACACTGACCAAATTCCTTAATTATTACACCGGGTTGGTGCCGTAAACTTACATAGGAAATATCATTACATTGTCTTAAAACAATAATCTTACAAGAGTGAATATTCCCAAAAGTTTTTGGTACTTTGGGAATATTCTTATTAAAATGAAATATGAAAAAAAAATTTGGATTTAGGTCATCAGTTTTTAATATCTTTATTATAAAGGACTTTAAATATCAACAGCCCCTCGTAACATTCTATTGCGATCAAAGTTAAAATTGCTTGTCATATGGAGCTATTTATAGATCGTAAACCAGCTTAAGAAGTTTTAAAGTCTTTAAGTCGACATCGTTAACACATACAGGACATTAAATATTTAGTCTTTCAAACAGAGACTTCTATCTTGATCCCATTAAAATGAAGTCCTTCATGTACTCAAGGATAGCAAAAGAAGGCTAAATATTTCTACAAGCAATTTGTCTCTATGGTTGTTTAGGCGTTTATAAATTAACAATGTTAAATTTTTTTCATAATGTTTCTTATCAATACACGGCCGTATCGAGTTAAATCTACTGGATCTAGCGGATTTAGAAGGGGCACCAAGCCTCTCGCACTTAATATTGGGAAAAGAGCTGAGGCAAGATTGGACAAATAGATGACACTTTTCCTAATATTTGGAAAATTTTGACCGAATTGGATATACTTTAAAGTCAAAAAGATATATTCAGACATCCAGTTTGATGATATTGAAACAGAAGATTATCTAAAGTGTTTGAATGATGGAAACAGCTTTTGTTGTTGGAATTTAATTTTCATATTATTGTAGTAGTGCTTGCTTACTTTTGACTCATTTTGGTATCATTTTGGGGGAAATGCAGTTTTGATTTGGTGATGCAGTTTACTAGACCCTTGGGAATGGGACCTATAAACTACTCAAATTATAGACCTATAGAGTGGGCATGGACATGTGTTTCCCGAAATTCCTTTTTACCATTGAATATAGAATCTTATTTTCTTTTTCTTATTGATTTCTTTAATTCCCCCTCCCCCCCCCCCTTTTTTTTATTCTTTGGGGGTTTTTTTATTTGGTTTGTTTTTGGTTTTTTTTGGTTTGGTTTGGTTTTTTATTTTTGTTTGTTTGTTTGTTTTGTTTTGTTTTGTTTTTGTGGGGTTTTTTGGGGGTTTTTTTTGTTTTTTGTTTTTTTGGTTTTTTTTTTTTTTTTTTTTTTGTTTTTTTTTTTTTTTTTTTTTTTTTTTTGGTTTTTTTGGGTTTTTTTTTTGTTTTTGTTTTTTTTTTTGTTTTTTTTTTTTGCCTTGTTACTTATTCCTGAACCCGCCACTTAAATTTGATACGCTTTATTTTTATATGAAATGTGTTCATATTTTATATAATATCTAGGACAGGATGATATAGCGTTTATTATGGGTATACATATTTTAGAAGCCGGGTACCCTCTGCTTTCTATTAATCTATTGCAAGCCAAGAAATGGGCCAAAGCATTGCAGTCTTTTCATTTTAATAATCCGTTATCTTTCTTAATATTAAAGAATACTTTTCCATTCTTATATTACGCTTATTTACACATGTATTACCATATTGACTTCGTATCTTTATATAAAACGACGAAGTCTATACTATATCAAATGATGATCAAGGTATATATGAAAAAAAATTATTTACGACAATGTGGAAATAAAAAAAATAGATACAGGATGTAACCCCCCCCCCCCCTTCCCCCACCCCCCGAATCCCACCTCCACAAACACACACTTAAATAATCAAATAAACTTCCATGTAAAATTCTCTCTCTCTCTCTCTCTCTCTCTCTCTCTCTCTCTCTCTCTCTCTCTCTCTCTCTCTCTCTCTCTCTCTCTCTCACTCTCTCTCTCTCTCTCTCTCTCTCTCTCTCTCTCTCTCTCTCTCTCTCTCAGGCCCACCCTTAAACATTTATTGTAAAAACAATTTTATTACTTTAAAATAACATCACACTTCTAACGCTTCGCTTTATCCAAACTCGTAGCCCCATTACATTTACACAAGAGATGAGAACTTGAGATTCAAGTGTTATTGGGAGATCTTTATAATACTTAGGTCGTCTTCAACTGTAATTTACTCGAAATTACACCCTAACCTTGGTATTGTATGAAAAAGGCCTAATAATGCATGATTTGTACCTCCAGTGGCGTAGCGCCCTTTACTCAAAAACGCAAATGAATTCACAAAAATTTGTACATTATAATTGATATTTACATGTATTTGAATGTATACAGTTCTTATGAAATTTGACAGTTCGCATTGTTTGTATAGAACTAGTTCATATCAAAAGGCTAAAATCGCTGAGGTTTTGAATAGTTTCGACCACTCACTCTGAACCCCCCCCCCCCCCTTTTACCAGGTATTCATTCGCCCGGGTTATATATCTAATCGTACATTAAAAACCTATGAAATTTTAAGTGGATTAATTGATTGATTGATTGTTTTAAAATACGTCACTCCACGATTATTTCACGTATACGATGACGGTATTTGCATAGAAATGTATACCTTTGTAACAGACCCATCCGAAGCAGTGAGAGATTTTACGAGCCACGCTCACCGTAACACGGGTCCAATTTGAATTGATAAAAAGTAATGTATAGTTAAACCATAAACTTGCAGATAACTGTAAAAAAGACCCCACTTATATATCGTTTTTCTTTAGGCGACCGCATGCGCACTTGAAAAATCATGTGCAAATATCTATAAGCAATAAATCATTATATGGTTTACAAAAATTCGCATACTACGAAAGCCTTTTCCAAGGTGGTCATTATAGAAAAATATGTAAAACATTTCTAAAACACATATTCTCCTTTTGTCGTGTTATTTTTTAAAACAAATTAACGCACACCGATACGTTTCAAAAACAAAAATTGTTCAATATTTCTATTTAAATCGAATACTTAGTTCCTTTCGCCGAATAAAACAAAACACTAAATCTGTGTATCCGGGTCCCCTTTAAAATAAAATTGTTTTTATCGGATACGAGATCAAAAGAACCGCCCATGACCTACTTAACAATGTTTGACCTCCTACACAAACATTCAAGAAACAAAATGAATTACTTGATATATAATACAAAAGGAGAAAAGTTGGGGGATGTTCGCGAAACCATTTCTGTTATACCGAGGTAATAACGAATTTGTTGCTTGTGTAGTATTTAAGCACGCGGTGTTGTTGTTGTTGTTGTTGTCCTTTCTTTTCTATCTGTGATAGAATCACATTGAATCGTCGATGAAATAAATATCCTGTTTAAATTTTGTAATATCCACTACCGTTGAGGCAACGTTAAATTTTCTCCACAAGTCATAATGTCTCCATTGTTAAAATTGTTGGGTACAAAACACTTCACAGACATCATATGGATTGAGATATCTACTGTAACGCTTTTAAGAGATCGTATCACAAAAGCAAGAATAAGTCATTTAAGCCTTTAGTCAACGCGAAGATAACATTTATGTATATAAAAACCTAACTTAATATGGCCTTGATATGAATACGACGTGAAGGAACTACAGTGATACTGAAGTTTATACATTTGTCTTGCTTTGGTCAGCTTACCAGTGATTTTAGAACAATGGGTAGCAGGAAGTCTGCTTCTCTGTACGTCTTAAGGTAATGCGAACCTTTGACAAGGGAGATAAGTTTTATATATGTATAAATTACTGTAATTCTTTTTACAAATAGATATACTTGAGAATGATTTACTAAAATTAAGATTGAAAAAGGAAAATCGCTTGAGTTTGACAGTTATTAGATTGTATTTCAGAAAATAAGTAGCAATAAAGCAACACTGTATTTGAATTTGTAGAGGAATGCTTTATAGGTAAAGGGATCTGGTTTAACTTCATACAGAATCCAAACAGATAAAAGAAACACGATACCAGGATGAGAATAAAACATTATGAAATATCAGAACATTATACATGGCAATCACGATACCGACTTGGGACGGTCAATTTTATGTAATCTGTATGGTAAACCGATTCTACATTCTACTTACCGACTTAGGATAGTCATTTCCAAGTTATCTGTATGGTGAAGCGAATCCACCTTCCACAAATAAGTAATAATTCTCCATAAACAGATCCCTAAATATTGCTAGAATGAAGTGAATAAAAAGGCATCCGAGCTGAAAGATTTTTGTTTCTTGACGTCACATCAATATTCTTTCACTAATAATATGACGGTATATGCCTAATGGATTGCACAGGAATATAGACCCTCGCAACAGACCCAACCCTGAACAGTGAGGGATATTTTACGTGTACCGTGACACCGAACCGAGGTTTTTATTGTATCATCCGAAAGACCGGACACCGACGAGCTACTCATGGGAATCGAACCCGGTACCTCTCGGTCATGAGTCCAGCACCTTTATCACTGAGCTAGATTAGTTCCGTTAAAATGTAAAGTATTCCATGAATAAATCACCCTCGAATAAAAAAAAAAGAGTAAAAAGGCCAGACGTAGTCGCTTAAGAGTAAAACGGCCAAACGCAGTGGCTTATTCAAATTTTATAAAAAATGTTCTAGGGATCAGAAGACCATTTCACAAAAGTCCTTATGAAATTTTCAAGGATTTTTCGTAACTTTTACCTGGATAGAATATGACTTTAAACATCCGTATGCAGAATATGAAATATTTTGATGTATTTTGGGATAAAAAAAAATGTCATCATATATTTCACAATTTCCAGTATAGGTTTTCCCCTATTTGTAAAATCTGGAGTTGAAAGTTACGAATAGTTTTGTGAAATGATTGCAGATTGAAAGGTACCTACAAAATGTATATAGATTATGTCTACCGTTATCGAATGGGTATGTATCCCCCTTGTACTTCTCTACATCAAAACTAAACTGAACAGTTATACTTCGCTGTTTACGTAAAGCCCTAGAGGAAATACATTGTGACGCAGTTTTCACAATACTTTAATGTCAGTGTTTGCAACTTGTTTATAATTCGTGTAAATCTCTAAGCGGTTCACAAATATGTGGCCTTTATAATAAAATGTTTCATACAATCGTTCTGGGGTTCACATAGAGGTAAATAACACTTCGCTCGGATTCGGAGATTCAAGTACATAACTGTTCTCTCGTTCGTATAATCGCAGTCCGCAAAGACCCAATGGTTGTTGATTCGAATGTCAGCGACAAATCATCCGTTTTCTGATTTCCGTTAAAAATAAGTTTTAACTCTTAATTTCACTATAGCTGGGACAGCGTATTCCGTAGTAAGTGCCCTAATCTCCATACCCATTCCTATACTACCTTCAATGGGTTGGTTGGTTGGTTGATTAGTGTTTTTACATCGCTTTCAACAATATTTCAGTTATATCGCGACATGGAAGCAGGAGGTTACCAACCTCTTAAATATAGTGGCGCAACCCGGGAATCGAACCCGGATCGTCGGCGCCGCAAGCCAAGCGCTTAACCACTACACCACGCCTGCCCCCTACCTACCTTCAATGAGAATTACGCAGGTCTCACGGCGTGATCTATTATAATACGACATTGACAAATTTAATTTTTCGTAGTATCATAAACCCCCCTTTTTTGTTGTTGTTGTTGTTATTATTGTTTTTGGTTTTGTTGCTGTTTGGTTGGTTGGTTGGTTGGTTGTTCGGTAGGGGGTTTTGAGGTGTTCTTTTTTCTATTTTTGAAGGGAAGGGAGGCGGGAGGAGGGTGGAAGCAGTGTTACCAAAGGCAATATTTCGAGCCATTTTCGATCATAGAACGACCCCCTTCCTAGGCCAGATCTTATCACTACAAGATGGAATCCCCTTTCCAAAAAAAACCCCCAAAACCAAAAACATAAAAAATCAAAACAAAAGAGTGGAGACCCTCCTTTCAGAAATGAATTATTTCCCAGACAGCGTAGTATTGCATTTATTACATAGATCTGTAATCCATATTCCGATATGATCCATACTTCACCTTCCATATATACATCTATATCTATACCTACATACATCTATGTCTCATTATAAGGTATGACCTAGCATTATCGTGTAAAGTTTAATTAATCAGATTAGTACCAGGCCTAGCTATTGTTGATTGCCATACCATAACGGGTAAAGGTTTGTCTACAACTTAACCATGCATGAACAATTTAATGTGTTTATTTCAACTGTAAAGTGCATGCGCAGATCCAGGGAATTTTCCAGAAAAGGGGATGCTCCATTTCTTTTTTGCGAAAAAAAACAACAACGCCAAATTGAGCTCCATAGCATTATGGAATTATGAATCACTAAACCAGTTCATGTAACTGGAAGCTTATAAGATTTGCAGCAATTCATGATATATTATTTATCTTGCGATTTCGTTCTGTCCTCGTTGCCTAGCGCACAATTGTTATACCTCAAGTTTTTTTGTCATAAATCATGGTATATATTTTGCAAATTCCGGGGAGTTTCGGACCCCCATCCCACCTCGTCTAGATCCACGCATGTAGTGACACGATACCGCTGCCAATATACAAATGCGCTTACCCATGCAAAAGAATAATACCACTCGATGCAGGGAGGGCTCTTTAATGGGCCAGACCTGACCTTGACTCGGAATTTTAATTGTTACGACTGCCTCCAAAGGTACAGTTCTCTAGTGATCACGTGACAATACTGGAGATTCTAAACAGCTCTGCTTTTTCCAACTGATACTGTAATTTTCATATTATCTGACAACTGTCAAAACTTCGAATTAAAGAGTACGCAATAAAAGGGGGTGTTATATACCTATTTTTATAAGAAAGCAGTGTTCCAAGGACAGCGTGTCGACCACAGAGGTAATTTTAACAATAACAAGATTCGACAGACGACGGACAAAGTGACACAATGCTTCCTAGGTAACACAAAGAAAATACACAGGTATAAACTTTAGCAGCATTACAATTACTTCAAGTTTCAACCTGCTGAAGAGCGCTTTGATTATAGTCAAATTCTAATCTATAAGGTGGAATGCCAAGGTCATTGACGTCAAAGATGTTGAAGATGGTTTACACCCGGCAAGCTTAAGACTGTGGCATTGGTGGAACCAAACACGGATGGGGTGGTTACACACACCTTTCCGATAGAAATTTCTTCTAAAAGTTTTTTGGTTATTTTTGAATATGCACATCCTTTCCTAGATAAAACTCTCCCGGCATGGTTGGGACTTCCCTTAATGATGACTGAAATCCTGTGTGCTATTGTATCCTTGTTTTGATATTATGCAAGGTTGACACTTCAGATACCAGGTAATTCCACATATCACATTCTTCACAGATATGAAATCCTCAAATATTTGTGTCAGGTATGAATTGTATTGTCATTTACGGCGAGCACGACCTACCACACAAGAGAAGCTCACCCCCTTCAACTACCCCCCCCCCCCCCCCGCTTTGCACATAGTCTCACTTCTGATTTCCATTACCTTCATGAATGTCAACTGTGGTAGGTCGTGAATGTCACAGTGACGTAATACCAATTACCTCTGTAAATGACGTTTCAAAATTCAAATTTATGACCTCCTTATTTCAAACCGAGCTCAAGTGATTTGGTCACCATACCTACGATCGTGTGAATATTGAATCTATCTGCGGACTGTAAAATGCAAAGTAATTGATGATATGCCAGTGACGGAACCGGGATTTTCGAAAAGGGGGCCCTATATGTGAAAGTCAAGTATTAGCCTAAATACTCAGTCATTTGGGGTGCCGAATCTGGAGTTTTACTCATATATTATTATATATGCCTTGCAAATTTATGTCAAAAAGGGGAGGGGGTCAGGGCCCCGCCCCTCTAAATCCGCCACTGTTCATACTATGGCACTAACAACAATTTATAACAGAGGACGTACATGGGGCCAATGAAATCACAGGTAAATCCGGGTACATGGGAGGAGTAAGCGTCTACTGTCGGGCAAGCTAGATCTCCCGGAGAATGTCATACGCATGTAGACCCAACATAGAATACCGTCAACGAAACATTACCTCCTACAGAGATTTTAAATAATAATATTCGTAGAGGTCTGTTTAATATAGGAGTATGAAACAAAGTAATTATTTGTTTAATTATATTATTCCTTATCATTTCTAACTGCACACATTTACAGAAAGGGAAAAATGTAAGAAATAACGATCTGAGCTGCACCATCTTCTTAAGTTAAGACTGCAATTTTAATTTGATTGACTAACATAAGGTTTAATTGTCTTTTTATATTGAAAGACATGCAAAGAATACAATACCGCCTGGCTTGCGTCAAGAGCTCGAAAGACGAAAGAATCACATTTCTAATCTTCACATGACACTTTTATAAAAACTAATAAAGGAACATTTAATACACTTGATGACATGTAATTATACAAATGGTCCATAAACATTTGGGATTTTTTTTTTCTTTTTTTTGCCATTACCGGTTTGGTTCATAATTGCAGTAATCGTTTAAATTTGATCGCTTTACCTTTTTTTCAAAATTTTTTGGCGTGTTCATTAAAAATTCTTTGGTCATACAAAACACCCATTAGTTAGTAATTTTATCAGCAGTGTATGAATATTACTGGATAAAAACTGATGTAAATTTCCACCATAATACACGCATAAGTTTAGAGCTGTCATTTCCTTTGCAAAATTTTCATTTTTATTTATCATTTATGTATTCCTACATGTATAATTCATTTATTTATTTATTCATTCGTTATCATTAATTTATCTATTTGTTTATAATTTTCTAATGTAATTATTCATATTTTCACATGTGTTTTGCTAAAGACAAAAGAATAATAAGTGTTACGGTACTCGTTTGTAGTGTAAGTCGCCGATCCTGCGGTCTTTTTTTAGAAAAAAAAAGACAACTGTATCTGATAGATGAAAGTAGTGGAGAAGAAATTATTACTACATTCACTCACATGACCCCCCCCCTTCCTCTCCCTACATGATGGCGTCTACATATTCATGTTTTTGTT
Source organism: Pteria penguin (assembly GCA_035048485.1). Lineage (NCBI taxonomy): Eukaryota > Metazoa > Mollusca > Bivalvia > Pterioida > Pteriidae > Pteria > Pteria penguin. Next base: position 17,534,514 of record CM068590.1, read on the forward strand.
GCCCTCTTAATTGTAAAGTGCCTTTTTTACTTGAAGCGCACTAATGTTAATTTATTTTTCAATTAGATGTTTATGATTTTTCTTAAAGCCAAGATGAACTTACGACAAATCGAAAGTTGTTTTTTTTAATATGTAACATCTCTACATCACCATTATCATCATCATCATCATCATCATCATCATCATCATCATTATCATCACCGTCATCATCACCACCAGCCAAGGCTTCGATCCGATTCTCCCCGGAGCCTTGGCTATCGAAAATACATCATCATCATCATCATCATCATCATCATCATCATCATCTTTAAACCAGATGCATAAATATTTCTGTATCAATGTTTGAATATGACAAACATTTGTTCTGTTACTGTCGAAATGCCATTCAACACCTTGGTATTGGGAACATATTAAGGAAAAGACGTTCTGCATATAACAACATCCAAACATTAACAAAATACAGAGCCACGTTTTGTGGTTAGGTTTCACGCTGTGTATTGTGAATCGATGGGATAAAGTTCCCTTTAATTTTATAGTCAAATTCATCATCGATACAATTTAAAAGATCAAACTGTCTTTATCATTTGTTAATGTGTTGTTATGAATTGAAAATATCTATGAACATTATAACCGAATGGAAATGTAGAAAATGGAGAGAAATTTCATTTTTTGATATTACTAAGCAGGTAGCGCATAAAGAAAATTCAAAATAAAAATTTCTACCAAAAGAAGTATTGCACACAACACATACCATGCGGTTTCTCTCTCTCTCTCTCTCTCTCTCTCTCTCTCTCTCTAGCAGTAACACTCGCACACTACACTCTATCTACATGATATGCACGTGGAGTACGCATGGTCCCCCACGACTGACTTTATGAGAGAAATCACACATATACAAAGATAGATAAAAATTATGATTGCATACAATTTCTGACAATGTCACATATTTAAATTCAATCCCATTTAAACTGATATGGGCACCATATCGTATAGATTTAACACCATTTGTTGTTTGAAAAATATATTCCATCGCAGTATTTAGCCGTTTACCTTAAATTTATCTACATTTCGTATGACTGCGTCTCAAAAGCATACTTGGGAAATATTCAATAAATCAATTATTATTTATTTGAAATATTTGTATGTGTATTCTTTTATCAACCGTACGCTGATACTATTCTTTGCTTTACTTATAGCCAGGATAAAACGTCATTCAAATGTATTGATCATTGCATTTCAGGTTTAAAAATGTCGTCTGCTTGCGAGTCACGTGATTTCAAACCGACCGGCAACGTGCCAACAGTAGAAAGAAACTACCCGGCTGTAGTATTGTACACGTTCTTCCCCAGTCGGAGAGAATCGTCAGAAATTTTTGTATCAGAAGGTGATATTGTCCAGCTCTTATACAGCGTAGGAGGGTGGGTGTATGTCCGTACGTACGAAGGGAAAGCAGGTTACATCCCCCTTGAATTCGTAGGGGAGTTAGAATCGTCTAGAAGCCTGCGCTCTGTGTTTGACGAAAAGCGTGAATTATTCATTAAACGTAGGAAATGTAATTTAAAAAGATCCCAAAGTGACAATTTAGATACGGGAAATAAAAAAGATAGCAGAAGGGTAAGGTTTAACATTGACGATACACAATGTAACCAGTATAGTGAAGACTGGACCTCGATCAACCATGGGGATCGTGAATTACTAAATCGGAATCCCAATGCGTGTGACGCATATACGAATTTAAATAAATATTTAAAGCGACACCATTCATTTGAGAGCGTTCAGGGCTATTCAAATATATATTCTGATGAAAATCGCTTCATTTATGATTTACGATCGAACGGAACAAGAAATGTTCAACGGAATTTAGAATCGTGTGCAGTGTGCAGTGTTTTCTTGGCTCGGTTTATCGCTGGGGTGCAGAATTTGGTCATTACTGATCGTGGAAAAGGCGATTTAAAATCACGAAAGCTTCTAAGTATATTACAAAAACTAGCACAAGAGGGAATCGGTTTGATTCCTTCTGTAAAGAAATTAACAAACCATAACGGATCCCATTGTGTTCCGATTACAGAGAAATGTATTGGAAACTTACATGACCTCAGTACTGATCGAATCCCCGTGTTCAGTGACAATTGCGACCAATGTCAAATTTTTAAGGATTTTTATAAACTATCTGAAAAATATTCAATGACGGATTTATATGCTACAATACGTGACCTTCACATTAATGCTCTAAGCGACTCTGAATCAGACGGAGAAACGGAGCAGCTACAGAAAGATGGCGACCGTTGTGACAATCCTCGTTGCGCAGATTCGAACGAAATATGGGCAAAGAGGAATAATGGGAATGAATTATACAATTTAAGGAGTGGGGGGATTGTCGGTCATCAGTGTGTGGACATCAAAAGAAGTCAGTCCTTTCAAATGGAGCAGCCGCCTTATAAAAATGATATTATGCGAAATAATTCCTTTTCTGGGAGTAGTTCATTAGACGTTTCGAATAGCTCAACCGTTCTGAAAGACACCCTACCTCCTGATGATATAGAGAGTGATTATTCAACTCCGCGAAATAGTGCGTCCACTTCCGGAAGAAGTTCCGACACCACAGTAATGAGTCCGACACTAAATTCCCGGATGCCATCTATCCATTCGGATGAGGGATATTCTAGTACGGACACTGGAAGCACGATCCAAGGAGGGTTCCATGACAGAATTTCAGATCCCACTCCCTGTCTAATCCCTACTTCCCCTACAGACAATAACACTTGCGAAACGGTGAACGATCTAATTTGTTTTGACGCTGATATAAATGACAGTGCGCAACAGAACCAACAAGGGACAAAACCCAGTGGTGTTTATGGATTTCAGTCACTTATCACGTCTTCCCTCCCTTTGTCTCCAAGAGCGTCTCCCTCTAAATCACCGGCGTATTCAAATGCATCGAAGAAAGGGGAAGTAACGAAGCAACCATGTGCGGTTCAAAAATCGACCGGGCCTATGGACTTTCCGCCCCGTCTTCAGACGGGTATGAAGCCGCTTCCTGCGCGGTCTACATTCATAAAATCACAAACAGAAAGAACTAAATCATTTAGTGATAACCCACCGAAAGCTAGTCAGAAATCAGAACATTCGCCCGAACGGCCTCATCAAGGATCTATGCATTTACAGTTTTCTCCGCCCCCTATCCCTGGGAGTGAATGTGAAACTTCCGGTCACATGACTGTGCCAGTAATTCGTGGGTTGCAGCCAAAAACAGACAGTGATGCTGGCAGACGTATCATTGCCCGAGGGTTTCAATCGTACCGAAATCCAATGGATATAAGAGGCCCTAATAGTAAGTTAACTTTCATGCTCTCTTAAATAACAAATATTCTATACAAAGATTATTTTGAATATTTAGGTGGAAAGGACTATATTCGGTTAAAGTTTGATGTTTATGCAGTGGATTTGTGAATTGCGTTTTCCCCATTCAGAAGTAGAATGTGAAAACAAAACGTCGATGACGTCACCATTTTTCAGCCAATCAGAATGTATATCAATGTACATGTAAAATAACTTTTGATTGATTGATTTTTGTTTTACGTCACACCACGAATATTTCACGTATATGGTGACGGCATCTGCTTGATGCGGGGCATACAAATTTTGACCTTTGCAACAGACCCACCCGAAGCAGTGAGGGATCTTTAACGTGCCATGCATACCACGACACGGGGCCTCGGTTTTTACTGTCTCATCCGAAAGACAGGACACTGGCATGACCAGAGCGGGACTCGAACCCCGGCCTCCCGATCAGAAGACGAGCGTGATAACACTAGGCCACGCCGGCTTAAAATAACTTTTGAAAAATCGCAAATATATGTTATGGTTATCATACAGTGAACACATACGTTGCACTGTGCGACTACATTATACTCTTAACGACTTAAGCCAAAAAATGAGACAATTTTCAAGTCAGGTTAACATTGGGTTATTCCCAGGTAAAGAGCTTGACGGACTCTCGACTCTTCCATATATGGATATCTGTTGGAATAGGCATTAAGTTAGATTTTGTGTTAGTGGCGGATCGGTGATTTAAGGAGGAATGGAAACAAGAACTTACAATGACCAGTAAAATGATTTACGACAACTTTTTTGTGCAGATCTTTTGACGTAAATAGGGAATCGGATCCGGGTCCGGCGCCATTAACTGAGAATATACGTAGGTCAAATATTTCATTTTAATTTATTCCATTATCAAACGTTCAAATAAATTTTAATGCAGAGTGGTTTAATTCTATTTATCAGTAGAATAAAACTAAATAAAATCCAAATACCAGTTATTAATTCATGGATGAACAGAAGAATATGAAATTATGACTTAAGTATATTCTTAGTTTATGGCGCCGGACCCCAATCTACATCCGCCAATGTGTGTGCTACAAGCTAAAGCAGGGACCGTTCAGTGTTGCAATACTTGCTCTATAGTACTCTTATGGGAAGCAATGGAAATAAGTTCCCACTTCTCTCTTAATTTCATTGACGATTCTCTGACGAGAATCGGGCTTAATATTTCCGGACCACGAGACCAACACGTTTTCCAAATGAACCCAGACGATACCGTATGCATTAATACAATTGCCGTATCAATTTACGAATAATCTTTTAAAGTACAATATACATTACGCAAGACTTCACAAAAGACATATGCAACGTGTTACGGGACACGCCCTCTGAGTGATATCGTTTCCTTATCAATGTTCCAGGTACTCGTCAAATGACGGTGTAGAACTCCCCAAATATTTATTCTCTAAGATAAAACACAAACAAACCAAGGTCCACATATCGTGTACATCCTAAGTAGAGAAGTCTCTTGATAATATTTTGCCCTTAACTCCTAAAATTCCTAACACAAACAGTTCGGAGACAGTCCCTTTTACCCCGGGTTGTTAAGTCCCACCAACAAACACCGTGTTCACACTAAGCATTTTTCAAGTTTACTTATATTCACTGTGGGCAAGACATTCAAAACAACTGACCGTAAAATTTGTTGACTTAGAGAAAAATTACACATTTTAAAGACCCATTGACATAAGATAGGGTTAAAGTCAATGTAGCACGGCTTAATGGGGTCAGCTTTCCGGCTTTCATCAAAACCTCAAATTTAATTAAGACTCCAAACCATGAAAGAAGGTAAGGCAATCTATCATGTACCTGAATGGTATATCTATAGATTTATCGGCTTTATGTTATTTAGAGTTAACTAAAATTGTAAACACTTACTTAATATTCTGTAAGGTTTTACTAATTGTTGGATCTATAACGTATGGATTCGGGTTATATGGAGTTACTAGATATAGCGGACTTTTGATATGTCGTCATAACAATCGATTGAATCTACTATGTTATAAATAGTTAAAACAAGATAATTTTTTTACATACGGTCTTGTCAAAAATCATAACGAAATAATCTATTATCAAATAAAAGGAGTGAACAGAATTAAAATTTCGCCTCGCTCCTATTATTTTGTAGAACATTTTATCATTTTATTTACCCGTCACCCCTGCTGTAACATAACTTTGACTCGCCGTATTTATAAATTAAAAATCATTTTGGTCGAATTTTTCCCAACGGGAAGGGTATGAGTGCTGTGTAACGAAACACTAGGCTTATTTGACCCATTCGATGACGGCCATTGCTATCAGTCTCTGTTTACTTATTGTTATAGAATGGGACTGCAACATTACATATGCAACAACATTGGGATTGCACAGTGCAGCTTCATCTGTATTATACGTGCCATTTATCCAGAAGTGATATTTCTCGGTCAAAGACCATTTCAATAAAGTGAATTATCTCCCCCTGATAAGAACTCTCCTACTCTCTACATATCACGGTGAGATATGTAAACATGACTGCTACTTCACTGACCATATCTCCGGCTGGTCAATTGACCATACAAATAGGAGAAGTGAATTGAATGGTCAGTCATTGCGCAACGTTTATTCCACCCATTTTCCAATTCTGCGGGCTACCTTAATAACCAAGGGCAGACAACTCACCTTATCAAATTGGCTTATATCTGTAACAGATACGTGGTTGGGAGAACTATATGGGTAATAATCATTACACCATACGTAGTCAGGTGTAATGACATACATTGGACAGGTACAACATCACTTTGATTATTGTTTACGTCAAGCAAAACCAGTGTGTCTCAGTGTATGAGATGCTCGGCACTTGACCAAAAGGTCCCTGGTTTGACTCCCAACATGGGCACACCGATGTTCTGTCTGTCGAATGAGACAGTAAAAACCGAGGTCCAGTGTCACGGTAGGCGTGACGCGTAGAAGATCCCTCACTGCTTCGGGTGGTGTCCGTTACTAAGGTATGGATTTCTAGGCAATGCATCAGGCAGATGTCGTCAACTTATACATGAAGTAATCGTGGAGTGACTTAAAACACGTCAATGGACCCACCTGAAGCAATGAAAAAACTTCCCACATGTCAACGTCCCCTGCGACGCAGAGCATCGGTTTCTAAACTCTCATCCGCAAGACAGGAAACCGATGAGCCGTCGGTCTGACTCGGATCCGAGACTTCTTGGTCCTGAGCCAAACACCCTATCGACTGAGTTAGACCAACTGTATGCGTAGCTGGATCGTAGGGCACTCGTAACTACTCGGCAATTTCCGTAATTCAAAATATACCTCGTAAACACATAGTAAGAATTCTTCTAATATTGTTTGCCGGAAGTGAGTCCGCAAATAGTCTCTGTCGTGGACGCCGAACTACGAATGCTGAAAGTATCGTTCGAGATGAGGGATATACAACGTTTCTTCTTCTTCTTCTTTTTAACTGAAAAGATATACTTTTTTCTTTCTACAAAAAAATACAATCTTCGTAAAGGGCACAGCCATTTTTCCCAAACACTTGACCAAAAAAAATAGATTTCATGTGATAATTTGATTAAAATAAGAAACTGTTAGAAAATTATCTGTACTTGATAACATGAATTTGTACTGTACTCATGTATGCAGAGTTATATTGTACTGTCGTGTCACTTTCTATCGTACTGACATTGTCTAGACATGGCGAGATCGGCAAAATATAGTTAAAGCTAATGCATTTCTACTTTTTTTTGTGTTTTTATTTCTTTGTACATAACGACAATATGAAGCAGGGATAGATCGTGCAATTTTCCAAACAGAGTAGCAGTTCCACACTTAAGTGGATTGGGGGGTCCTTCTTTTTTTTTTTTGGGGGGGGGGGGGGGGGGGGTTAGAGAAGGAGAGTTCCACTTTGGAAAAAAGTCAAAAATGACCTTTTGATCAAAGTTTCTATCAATGGGTTACGACCCACATATTTCCCCCGGATCCGCCATTGAGGGGTACCATGAAAGGTTTCTCTACATAATAGAAGACATAGAGAGTTAACATTAAGAAAAGCACCAGACAAAATTAACCAAATATGAGACAATGTACCGAACTGCCGTCACCGCTCTTTGTGAATTATCAATTAATGTAAATGTATATTGATCTATAGGACTGTTATCCTTGCAGAGAAAGTGCATAAAATGACGTAATGGTGCAGTATGCACTCTCAGGGGCAGACATTAGATTTCTATTCATCACACGAAATGTTTGGAAAGTAGTTTGATCTCAATGATTATCATTCGGTATTGAGGAATTATATCATCACATTTTTATTCATTATTTATGGGTGTGTAAAACAAAAGCGGTGACTGGGATGGGCGTATGTGCGACCTTATGCAAATATCCCGAGCCTTACCAAACGTGTTAGACTGTGCGATTTGTGCCTATCCATCAGACTTTGCAATTAACTTTATCTGTGACGAGATAAATTATGAATATAAACGACATATCCGTAACTACGCTCTTGAGATTTGACGACATTCTATCAAATGTTTATTGTTTTATATATTTATGGTTTTATGTTTTCATTTCCTAGGTCCTTTATCACCAGATCGAGATATCAGAAAGACTTTACATGATTTGTCAAATGTGAAACGTACTACAAGTTTAAAAAATACACCAATGCGCGCGCAGCATTCTATTCCTATTCAAGGACCAATAAAAGAAGGATCTGGTATAACCGGAAGAGGTGTTCCCGCCAAGAAATTTAATAAACAAATATGGCGGCCATCGCAAGGGATGCCAGAGGGATCAGACCAAAGACCTTTTTCTCCATTCGGAGGAACTTTACCACCGTCAAAAATCACGAAGAAGAAAGTGGTGGAGGTGTTCGTGTAAAGCTGAATGATATTCGATTAAAGATGTGATTATTAATATGAATATTTGACTAAAGCATATTGCTTTATTACATATATAAAACCGATACTGCTAATTGTTTATGCACATCGAAGTATTCATTTCCAGTTTCTTATATCACGATGTGGAGAGGTACTTCGTTTTTTCGTTGACTTGGTATACGCAGATATGGATGGACATGTATATAACAATCGTGTTGTGTTAGACGCGTTTTGAACATAAGTATGGAGTATGTTTAGAAAAATGCGTTGTAAAACATACAAAATGCGTTGTCAGACATACAAAATGCGTTGTCAGACATACAAAATGTGCTTCTTTATATAGTAAAATAACAGTGTTTGCTATGATTACACTACATTTTCAGTCATACGCTGTGCACTTTCAGTCATGTGAGGTGCTTTTTCACACATACAGAGTGCGTTTTAGAAAAAAAAATACGCTTCTAGACATACAAAGTGTTTTCAGACATACAAAGTGCGCATTCAGACAGACAAAGTACTCCTTAGACAAACAATATGCACTTTCAGATAAGGTGCGGCTTTCGATATTCAAATTGCACTTTCAGATATACAAAGTACACTTACGAATATGAGTTACGTTTTTAAAATCCTAAAACGTACTTTCAGACATCTTTTTTTTTTTTTTTTTTTTTTTTGCATACCTCATTTTCCATGTGTTACGTGTTAATCTTACAATGCTGATGTTATGCACGGATGTGTGATACCGAAATTATTCTGTGATAGATCAAGTTATTATCTACAATTTGCATTTTGAATTTAATTTATTTGTTGTTAAAATGTTTTCCTTTTAGAAGTAAATGAAAAGTTACAGATACGTTGTTTTAAAATCATTCGAGCAACTTGATTAAGTACATCACTTAATTTGCATACAAGAAGATTGCAAAAACAGGAAGAAAAAATTGACATGCATACATACATGCAGACAGACAGATAGGTAGACGTAATGTAAATGTAATATCCTGGAAAACAGTAGGTAAAACCCCCATGAACCATTCCAAACATACACACACATTAGAATTATACAAAATACAAAAACGAAAGTATGCTAGCATTCACAATTATAATCGCGTAGCTGTACATCTTAAAGGAGGTTTTACTTCAAACGAGCAATTTGAATGGTGATTCAGACTTTCGAAAGGAAGAAAAACTGAAAATGGGGTTCCCGATCTTTACATGGGGTATTCCCCATGCAAAATTACTGGTCCGGATCATATCAGCGTTTGTTAATAAACCCTATTCTGGGTTTGGGGGGGGGGGAGGATGTTGTTTTGTTTTGTTTTGTTTTGTTTTTTTTTTTTTTGGTGGGGGGAGGGTTGGGGTTTTTTTATCATGTGTACCTGTATTAAAACTGAATTTTAATACGTACTAAAACACTAAACAATTGTTGCTCACATCTTCGGCTTCGCCTTTGTATTTTTCGAAGACTTCTATAAAGAGTTTGAATTGTGATGTTTCTAAAGGTAAGAAAACCGATAAAATGTGTGTGCAATTATATATAGCTGTTAAGAAAAAATGAATTGAAAATTTTTATCAGAACATGGATCAATAATCGGTCACATCCTTGACTGATCTTAAATTCGATTGATTTAGGAAAAAATTCCAAATAATAATTCGACGCAGATCAATGACTTGCAATAGGTAATGAGTCTGATGATATCTTTAAATGAAAAGTTGATTATGACTCAGCGATACGTTGATCTCTCATTATCAATGACTTCGTCCCGATGTGCAGCCGACCAGGATGCATCCGAAACAGAGCAAGACGTGACATAAATTATATCAACCAAACAGCCCTTTTTCTTACTTTTATCAAACATTCAGAAAGTATTGCCTGATCCAACCGAGCGGTAAATGAAACAGTAATTATGATTGGTAATTAGGCTAGGTCCGGTGAAGTTATAACAAAGTAAGTTGTAATTCAGACTCGGGAATTAAAGTTGTCGGTGGGATATTCGTCACTATTAGGTAAAGTGGAAAGGGTGTCTGATCCAACTTTTTCTTGACTTTGTCATGGTTGTCGTTGTTATCAGATTCTCTTCCTCTTTCACGAAATACACGTGGCCGAAAGGACAAAGAGAGCCACGTAAATTTAGAACTATAACATAAAATATATTTAAATGAAAGTGGATTCCTTACATATTCTGATATCATAATATCAAAGACACCACTATATCCTGACTCTGAAAACGACCAAAACAAAAAAGACTCTTGGCAAGCAAAGCACATTTAAGGTCTTACAATTTTGCTTTTTAAAATCAATTTTAAAACGATAAACACCTACCAAAATTTGATACACGATTTAACCAAAATCAGTATTTTTCATGGAGATGTTTCCGGCTAATCTAAAAGCATATAATACATATTTGCTGTCTTAATTTCAACATTGTTTTGAAACATGATATGTTTTGAAAACAAAAACATTTATTAACAAGGCGTCTTAATAGTGAAACCAACAATCCAAGTTTAAAATTTAAAAGGAATTTTAAGGGTCACCCTTCGACCATTACACTTTTAAAAAGTGGCTGTTTACCGTATTCCTTTTACCTTACCTATAGAAGTATATTTCACACGATTTGATAATCTAAACTAAGTTAACTTGCATAATTTTCAGCAATGTGCGACTCAATACCTGATTGAAGGATTAACCGGATAAACTAAATCACAACCCGGACACGGTTTTTCTGTCCCGAATATGAAAAATTGTATAGAAGTTGGCAGAGTAAACGGCTGTATAGTGCGGCATTGCCAAATTCATCTGGCAGACTTCCCAATCCTTATACTTAATGCCGCATCGACCTGATCCCTATTGTAAATCAATCATCGATTTATTCGATTAAACTCGGGTGAAAAAATATTTTTGATAGTTCAAGATCCTTGCGATGAATCAATATTTCAAATTTGGCTTTTCCTATACTACTCGTTTTTACATGATATTTTAATATTTTTCAATAGACTCTGTCAGATGTACTTAAAATTTTAGTCACACGGCTAAATTTAGAATTTGGTATTAATGTTATTATTAAATCTAACAGGAATGAGAAACAGGTGATAGGGATTAGTGGGGCGGTGAGATCTAGAGATATGAACAACAATGAATGCAACCCTCCTTTCTTAATTACAATATGGCTATGTAAAAAAAGCTAAAATAACCCACCACTCCACCTACCCCTAAAAACAAAAAAACCCCAAAAAACAAAGACCCCCCCCCAAAAAAAAACCCAAAACAAAACAAACCAAACAAAAATACAGCAACAACAAAACCCACAAAAACAAAAATAAAAAACAAATAAAAAAAGAAGAAAGAAAAACAAAAAACAAATAAAACTTGCAACTTAAAACGTTTTATAGAATAATGTCGGAAATGTGGAGGATTTGAAATTTGTAAAAACCTTGGACTCGATATTTGAGGTAAATCTAAAGTCCATATCACAGATCAAATTGAAACATTTGAGATTTTAACTTCTTATATGGAGAGTGCTCTATGCGGGTTGAGGATCTGAAACGAGCCATTGAAAGTATAACAGCAATGTAAGTAAAACAAGGAAGAAAATAGATCTGACACAACCATACGGTGAACGCTGTTAGGAACTTGCATAGCAAAAAGTAGAAAATGGAAGTGTGAGACATCAGAATGAAGAACAAGCAGAGGAGTTGCTAGACCCTGTGGAAAATACATTGTAATTTTGGTTTAGTTAAAAGTTTGGAGACTCAGATTGAAAAATACGGTCAGTACTAGGAAGATGTTTCAAAAAATTCGTTTCCTAAAAAAATCAAAATTTTATGAAATATGAGAGCCCTTCCCCTTTCCTTTCATCTCCCTGGGGATCTTTGTAATAAAAGTCAGTCACCCCTGTTGACTTGCCGCTAACAGAATGTATAAAAATGTGTAAAAAGTGATCAGCATTGCTGCTATAAAGAGATATAACTAGCTTTTCTATCACTGGATGGACAGCAGTTTAACCTCGTTCCTTCACTATATGCGGATTTTTCACCACGTGAAGATTTAAAAACAATCATACTTCTATCAGTCCAAATTGTCATGCGACACGCAATGTAATCGATTCACAGACATGCGACTGAAACATTTAAATCATACTGAGTATTGTAATCATCATAAGTGTTCGGATTATATCTAAATCTACTAAAGCCTCTGCTATTATTTTTCTTTTTCAATCTGCCACATGGTATATAATTGGTCACATTGATAGAAGTGCACCTTTGAAATGAAAGTGAAAGTAAATCATATCGAAACCAAATAAAAACTCACACTGTCTACTTAGTAATGAGAAGTGTAATTTAATTAAAAGTGGGATCTAACACGATGTATTTGTGGTCTGGCTAGAAAAATTTTGGAAAGGAAAGAGAATTATTCGTTAAAAATGATCGAATCTGGGTCCGGCGCCATAAACTGAGAATATACTTAAGTCTAATATTTCATTTTAATTCATTCCATTGTCAAACATTCAAATACATTCTCATGCAGAGTGATTTAATTCTATTTATCAATAGAATAAAACTAAATAGAATCCAAATTCCAATTATTAATTTATTGATGAACAGAAGAATATGAAATTATGACTTAAGTATATTCTCAGTTTATGGCGCCGGACCCTGACCTTGTCGGTAGATATTTATTTTTATAGAAGGGGGATTGTAGTAACTCTTCTCGATCACTCAATTATGGAGTGAGTATCAAAATACAGTACCAGGGTCCGGCGCCATGAACTGAAAATATACTTAAGTCAAATATTTCATTTTAATTCATTACATTATCAAACGTTCAAATAAATTCTCATGCAGAATATTTTAATTCTATTTATCAATAGAATAAAACACATGACATTTTGACTTAAGTATATTCTCAATTTATGGCGCCGGATCCAGGTACTTCGGTTTTTACTAGAGTCAACAGATTTCTGACCACTAACCCGTATAATACATTGTTTATATATTGATATTAATCATGACACATTTAACAGTTCATGACCAAAATATGATTTAGATAGAGACAGAAAATACATCCACGTTTTCTTGAATACATATATACGATGTGTACGGTATCTGAAAAGTTGTCTATAAAGTTATTGGTGACATTTTTTTCATATTATTCATTTTAGTTCATTATCTATTAACGCTATTTTGTTTTACGTTCAATTCTAAACCAGCAATTTCATTGGATGATTTATCTGTAGAAGTTATTTATATTCATGGCGAGTCAGGCTTTTGAAAGGCGACTGATATCAAAGATTTGTGTGAGAGGTATAATTGCAAAGCCTTGACCTTGTGAGGATAAAATTGCTCGAGAGTTACCGAGAGTTCCGAGGGACACGTGATTTAATTTATGCAGAAAATCATTACAACAAATAATCATGAATGAAAAAAGGAAAGAAGACATGTAACACAGCTGTTTGAGGAAAATCGTCATAGACATACCGAGGATACAAGAATATGCACACAAATAAATGCCACAAAATATTCTGTTTTAACGCAGTTGTAGTACCGACATAGGACGGGCAATTGAAACCTCAACCATCACTCAATGGTTGTGTTTAACCGGTTTATGGACTCACTTTATCACTCGCCACGAAAACAGCACAATTACAAATTTAAACATTTATAATTAATCCTCCATGTAAAGAATAAGAACAATTGGTTGCTCAAGTTGAGATGCCAAAGACAGAGAGAACGGATTTTATTATAGATTATTTATGCATGTTAAAAATACTAAGTAACATCAACATGGCTCATTTATGTTTGATGTGCTGATGAATTAGAAATAGTTTATTTCCATGGTATATTTCAATTCATGAATAGTGAAAATCGTGTTCTGTATATTTAGTAGTATTTGTATGTACAGGAATATATCCAGAACTGTTGGCCGTTTCGTTCATTCCGTACATACATGCATGATAAATGAAATGGGACCAGTCCATGGTAGATTACAGGTATAAATTACAATATTGCCAATTCACGTCAATAATATCAAACAAATCTATTTACTCATGTTGATATACTATTGACCTTTGGAACGTCATTGAAAACTTAACAGGATTCGTGTCTCAGTATTGACCTTGACCTTACGATTGTATATTGACTTTCCATTATTGATTAGCATGATTCATGTCATTTGATCACAAATTACTTTCCAATTCAATAAATATATAACTCCGATTTACATTCCACGTACTTGAAGTAACAATTGACGTGAAAATATTTCTCCTTCAGTGTGAAGAATGGTCTCGTATATTCTTTATAAAATATATACAGATGACAAGAAGTCAGTAGCAGATTTAGAGCTGGAAATTCCATATTTTCCATCGAATTTCATCAATTATGTATTAGGACTTTTCTTGAGCTTGAATGCCTTTCGTCTATTGTTTTTCGGATGTGACAATAAAAACCGTTGATATGTATAGGAACCTTCATGCACTCGAAAGGGTGGAGATACAGCGGTAATGCAGTTGGATTACGGTGATGACGATACGGGTTCGATTCCCGGATTGTGCCGGACTGTTTTAAGAGATAATTTCCCTCCCGCTTCAGTGTCCTAACTTGACTGAAAAATTAGAGAAAGCGACGTAACACCACGCACAATCATTGATTTATAGGAGTTCATTTTCTGTCCTCAGATTAGTGCTTTAATTGAGAATTCTGAATTCGCAGGTGCCTCTTGCGAACAAAACTCCCATTTGGCAAAAGGGGTGGAAAGGGAGAGCGGGTTGCAACCCTAGTATATACTGAGTGTTTCACATATTATATATTTGTCTGAAGTGTTTCATAATTGAATGTAAAGAAAAGAAACACATTGCTTACGATGGATTAAGAAAGGTCTCCTTCCCGCTTTTGGGTTTTATTTAGATTGTTTGTATTATTTTTTTTTCTATTTTTAGATTTGGGAGGGAGGCGTTTTGTGTGGGGGGCGTTGGGGGGGGGGGGGGGGGGGGGGGGTTATCTACACAATCATAATGAAACATCTTGTTATACATTTTACCCTAAGTACTTTTCTTCCTGCTCATACTCATCCTTTTGGGGGGGGGGGGGGGGGGTTATTCTATTTTATTTTATTACTATTACAATCGCCGGATACATTCCCCATCATCATGACAATTTAACCATAAATAAAAAGTGTTTCATACACGTACGTGAACGACAGGGCTGCAATCTAGTTAATTAATATCATTATAATTCAAAACAGGATTACAATACCTAACTATTATTCCAGCAAATAGCATATATTCCATAAAACACTACTGACATCGGGGAGTATAAAATCAAAACTTTTTTCATTGTAACAATAAATTTTAATTAAAACATGAGACATACGCGTTTACTTTAAGTAAAATCCAATCATGCAAAACAAATTTAGTAATCAAAATCCAAACTCAATGTTTTACTGGTCTTGTAATTAAATTTTCCTTGTCAAATAATTAAACACCGCTGATGTAGGTATCGATCTTGCAGAACATAGTGAACTTCATTTCAAAAAGGATTTTGATTATTTTCAAGGTTAGATTATTTGGATGTTGGGTAGACCAATTTCGTGTGAGGTTGATTTGTGAGTAAATAAAGTTTTGGGTCGATTGGTACATTGGTGGATTGCTTGAGTGATTGATTCATTCTCATTTAGTTTTCAAATCTCTGAAAACGAAGAATGTCCTACAAATTGTGATTAATTCCAAGCAGTATTAATCTCGGTTTCGTCTAAGTTTTCATGAGAGAGAGAGAGGGAGAGAGAGATGCTTTAATGTGCAAACCCATATACTTGACGTCTGAATAAATAAGTTCTGAATAAACCGAGGCGTCATTTCGGTTCTTGACCAGTGGCGGATTTAGAGAGGAAAGGGGGGGGGGGGGCTGTCCCTCTTTCTTTGCCACAAAAATTAAAACTTCATATTTGGCACCCAAAATGGCTGAGTATTTTGGCTAATACTTTACTTTTTACATCCACCGTTTTTTTTTTTTTTTTTATTTATTTATTTTGTTTTTGTTTTGTTTTGTTTTGTTTTTGGGGGGGTCTTTTTTGGAAATCCTGGATCCGCCACTGTCGACTGTCGAGTACCATTATGTACGGCACTACATTGTCAAATGCCTAGGTCTACCAATACGGTTTTCTTCGGATAGTTACGTTTTCTTCAGATAGTCACGTTTTCTTCGAGACTTGATACTGGTTGTGGCCGTTTAGATGACATATTCCGGACGAGGTGTGCAACAAACAGCAAATAAATAAATCATAGTGTATAGTGCTGATAGGAAAGAAGACAAGATATTCAGTTGTATAAAAAAATATAGAACATATATACCTTTTAATTTTGTGCCCCATATGCGCATTTCGACAAGTTATATCTCTTCAGTGATGCTCGTAGCCGAATGATGAGATAAGCGGCATACATGCAGAGAATACAAGAATGTTCGATGGCAATGTCGGAATGGTACCGACTTAGGAAGGTGAATTGAAATGACAATTGACCCATCGCTTTCGCGGAATATTTATTCAGTTTCCTGACGTCACAATACCTTTCAATGTTTGCCTGAGGTATGACCGAGGTGCTAATTATTGAGAAGTCGTCTGATTTAACATTTTCTCGCGCATAAATGGAAAGGTAAGTATAAATAATCAATGACATAGGTAAGCTGTATGCCGGCAAGCTCAAATATTCTTTATGTTTAAAGCATAAAATAAAACATAGATCAATATGGTACATATTTCTTGTATCTAGTATATATTTGGGTATTGGTATTTTCAATGATACATCCAATCTCGCCAATGTGTGATGAATAACGGAACATACCCAGGTTTTATCGTTAACAGAATGAAAACCATTCCCAAAATGTTCCGTACATATTTTGCGCGTATCAGCCTGAACGTTATCAACAGCATAAACACATACACGAATGACATTATTATCTTTATATTCGAATTTAGTCAAATTTCAAACGAAAACATAAATTATTTGTAAACAGACATGTTTCTTATGGTAAAAAACTGATGCAACAGCGCATCTATTCCTAATAATTAGAAAGAATTATCTCCCTTTTACACCTTGATAGCTTTAATCTGAAAAAAAATAAAGTATCAAAATATGAATAAATAACGAGAAACACTTAAAAAAGATTTTTTTCCACTTGATAAAGGCTAAGTGGCCAACATTTCGTGAACATTGAGCTTTTCTTGTTGCTTATTATATTCATATTTCTAGATTGAATTATCATTAATCAAAGAGATATGATCATAATTACCAACAAACAAATGTGTAAACATGTCAGACATCTTAAACTTCAAATAACCAATTATAGAAATTTTCAATTTTAACATATATACATACGAGTAAAAACATGGATAAATAAATACCAATACAATAAATCAATTATAATTCAAATGTTGACCGAGAAAAGAAAGTGTACCAATCTCATTACTGTCTTTTTCATATTTCATCCTTAGTCACCCACATAATTGTGTTAAACAACCAATAAGCCGGGAGATGGATTTATATTAGCCGTAAGTAGTGGCCCTAAATGAATGATAGGGCCACAATTCCTTACGTTGCGTAAACTTGCATTTTTGATAAGCGGAATGGCCGGCACGATTCTACGCAATTCGGCATCAAATGGAGCAAATATCTAACATATATAAACATAAAGCAAACGATCGGCAATGTTTACTTACCCCCGATCTGTCGTCTGAAGGCTGTACACACATTTTTTTCCCAACCTTTTTCAAATTTGCCGGTTTCTGTGTCAGCCATTCGGTCTCGCGAGATCTCGTTAACGAAGCTGACGAAAAACACGTGGTCATTGTTATTTTTATGTCATTTCTCTGTTTACATTTTATTCATCGGCTAGTTATTTATGAAGAAGAAAACTAAATTGAAATGTCCAGAAATGCGGTAACTAGCCGATAAATAAAATGTAAACAGAGAAATGACATAAAAATAAAAATGACCAGGCACTCATGACCACGTGTTTTTCGTCAGCTCCGCCTCTTTTTATCAGGTTACTTTTAACGAGATCTCGCGAGACCGAATGGCTGACACAGAAACCGGCAAATTTGAAACAGGTTGGGAAAAAATGTGTGTAGAGCCTTCAGACAACAGATCGGGGGTAAGTAAACATTGCCGATCGTTTGCTTTATGTTTATATATGTTAGATATTTGCTCCATTTGATGCCGAAATGCGTAGAATCGTGCCGGCCATTCCGCTTATCAAAAATGCAAGTTTACGCAACGTAAGGAATTGTGGTCCTATCATTCATTTAGGGCCACTACTTGCGGCTAGATTTATATGTGTTTCACATTTTTCCAAATCCCTATGTATTATCAGTATGTATTATTCTATGTTACTTGTTTGAAAATAAATACTGTTTAAACCATTAAGCCGGTGTATCATAGTGGATGAGGTGCCCGGCTCATGACTTAAAGATTCCGTTTTCGATTCCTGCCCTGGGCAGACCGGTGTTCTGTCTTTCTGATGAGACAGTAAAACTGTGGTCCCATGTTACGATCGGCGTGGCATGTAAAAGATCCCTCACTGCTTCGGGTGGGTCCCGTTGCAAAGGCAGAAAATTCTATGCAAACACATCAGGCAGATGCCGTCACCATATATGTGAAGTAACCGTGGAGTAATGTAAAACAATAATCCATCAATCAATCAATTAACTAAAAGGCAGATACATGGCGTGTTCGAATAGAAATGAGTGTCCGTAAAGAATGTTTGAATAGAATAGAGTGTTCGTATAGATCATAAAAACAGAATAGAATGTTCGATTAAACATAATGACTTCTTGTATTTTAATGGACAGCAAATATTTGATAGTTAAAACATTTATAATCAACTTCAGTAAATTCATATTAACTTCATGCATACAGAGAAAGTCCCACGGTTTTATTATACAATAGCACGGGATCAAACAATCCCAAAAGCGTTATAACAATATTGGAGAATTTATTAAACTGTCAAACGTACAAGAAAGGTTTATTAACAAAGTGTAAGCAATATAAATGAGGAAATTCTACTTAAGCATTACAAAGTACAATTTGCAGAAAATTACAGCAAGGGAAATATAAAGAATACATAGTTTATTGTAAGTTTTCGTTGAGACATATACATTATAACAATTATAATTCTGTTCAGAATTAATTGTCCAAACCTAAAGAATTTTTTGTGACCTTATATCTTTTCATTCTTTGTAAAATTGCTGGAAACCATAACTTAATGAATTTTCTCTTGCTGACAATCCGTTTTACAAATATTTTGATATAGAAAATATAAGGCAAAATTTAATCAGGTAAAGGACAGTGCGGCTCTGAGAGAGAGAGAGAGAGAGAGACAGAGAGAGAGAGAGAGTCAGGCACTTACAGCCCTTGATATAAACAAATGAGAGAGAGATGGGGAGCAGGCAGGCATTTTAGACCCTTCTATAATGTTTTTAGCTTTCAAATCTATCTATCTATCTATCTATCTATCTTTAAACTCAATTGAGCATGAAATAAACAGTTTCAAATACCCACATCGTTAATTTAAACCTTGTTTCTTGTGACACTTAAGCCACTCTAGATATCTCGTTTAAAATCGATGTACGTGACTTGTTTCTCATCATTGTGACCTTTAAATTTTAAATAAAAAGAAAACTACGGTCCACAACGTTAAGTAGCAATCGTGATAAACATGTAACAGATTTAATCACGAAAGTTCACGATGTCAGCGAAGTATAAAATGTTATAAGCGATCTTCGTTTACATTTATTACGTAATAAGGTGAGAATACAGAAATGCACTGTTTGCTTGTGTTTAAAACCCAAACAAATATTATTTCACCTATATGGAGGCAGCCAATGTTTAGTGGTATCCCCCCCCCCAAAAAAAACCCCAAAACAAGCAAACAAACAAACAAAAAACCCCCAAAAAAACAAAAAACAAAAGAACAAAAAAACCCAAAAACAAAACAAAAAAACCTGAAAACCTTGAACCTTAAGCAATCACCTAGGTACACCACCCTTTTTATCTTTACCGGGAATTTTCCATGGCCGGCTTGTTTGACCACCACTAATGTATCAGATTGACTGGTTGATTGATTATTGTTTTACGCCAACTTTGGTTGTTCACGTTTATGTGAATGGCAACTTCTTGCATTGAAATTCATATCTTTGCCACGGACCCAACTGAAGCAGTGAGGAATCTTACGTGCTACGCCTACCATGACATGGGACCTCGGCTTACATTCTCATCCCAAAGACAGGACAGGACAGTGCCAATCTTTCGTTCACAAGCTGACCACTTCATCCACTAAGCCACAACTGTTCCCAAGGTGTCAGATGTATTTGAAACTAAAGCATACACTGAATGTGTCTCTCTGTGACCTATTGTCTCAAGTTGAAGTCTCTAGTAAGGAAAGCTGACTTTCAGAATGATGTATGCCTGTGAAGAGTGCTGGTTGTTTTAACTTCTCCTTTTTTAAATTATGTTTTATCTCTTCTTATG
This sequence comes from Pteria penguin, assembly GCA_035048485.1. Classification (NCBI taxonomy): domain Eukaryota; kingdom Metazoa; phylum Mollusca; class Bivalvia; order Pterioida; family Pteriidae; genus Pteria; species Pteria penguin. Next base: position 17,555,275 of record CM068590.1, read on the forward strand.
AGTACATGTTTGTCTTTAATAAATATCATAAATTTCGTTTGATTTTTTTTATGACGTCACGCTAAGATTATTTTACTTATATGGTGACGGCATCTGCCTGAGGCAATGCACGGAATTTTAAACCATTGCAACGAGAACCCACTCGAAGCACTGAAGGACCTCTTGTCGTTCTACGTCTACCGTGACACATGACTTCGGTTTTTTACTGCCTCATCAGAAAGACAGAACATTGGTGTGCCCACGGTGGGAGTTGAACCCTGCATCTTTCAGTCATGAGTCGAGCACCTCATCCACTGAACTATTCCGGTTTACATGTTATTTAAGAACGATGTTTGGTAATAACAGGACACGGACGAACCATTGGCGAAATTAGAATTATGTAAAACTACACTTTATTCACGCTAATTGTGAGAAGTTATTCCTCGTGATTTTCAAGACCGCTCAGGTCGGCGTTACTTTATAGGATTCTTTTCTATTTTTCTCAAGAGTTTTTTTTCTTGCTCTTGAAAAATTTTATAGGTGAAATTTGAAGAACGGTGAGAACAGCAATGGCACGGTGATGCGCATATGAAAAAGATGAATTTTGAAACTTTGGAGGAAAGAGAGCTGCAATCTGGTATTTGTCTTTAGAGGAAGCAAAGCTGGTACTTAAGAGGAAGCAGAGTTGGTGTCTGGTACTTAAGAGGAAGTATAGCTGGAATCTGGAACCTTGGAGGAAGCAGAGCTGGTATCCGTTACTATGAAGGAAGCAGAGCTGGTGTCTGGTACTTTGGATGAAGCAGAGCTATTACTGGTACTTTGGTGGAAGCAGTGCTGGTGTGTTGTACTTTGGAGGAGGCAGAGCTGGTGTCTAGTGCTTTGGAAGAAGCGGAGCTGGAATCTGGTACTTTGGAGGAAACAGAGCTGGAATCTGGTACCTTTGAGGCAACAGAACCAGAATCTGGTACTTTGGAGAAAGAAGAGCTAGAATCTGGTACTTTGAAGGAAGCAGAGCTGATGTCTCGTACTTTGGAGAAAGCAGAGCTGGTGTCTAGTGCTTTGGAAGACGCGGAGCTGGAATCTGGTACTTTGGAGGAATCAGAGCTGGAATCTGGTACCTTTGAGGAAACAGAACCAGAATCTGGTACTTTGGAGGAAGCAGAGCTAGAATCTGGTACTTTGGAGGAAGCAGAGCCGGAATCTGGTACTTTGGAGGAAGCAGGGCTGGAATCTGGTACTTTGGTACTTTCGTATCTTACATGAATGTCACACTTACTCTCTTTGCAGTGTGGAGCTAGTAAAAACGTTCCCCGCGGAGGGTTTGACTTAAGTGTTATTATACCCTTTTCTCTGTTATGTGACTGTGACACTCTCTACACAGTGTTTGTTCACCTTCATGTATATATATAGTGCTGAGTGATATTGTTTCGTCCGTTTGTCAGGGCATTCATGGCGGGTGTGGCTAGCCAAACAGGAGACACTCACTCCTCCCGGGCACCTGGTCTTACCTCTGAATTTCAGGGGTCCGTGAATGTCCACTGTGGTACATTGTTGTTAGTGCCATAGTCATGTGACACCAGTTACTTTCGTATTTTATTTGGAAGCAGCAGAGCTGGTGTCTGGTAGTTTGGAGGAACCAGAGCTGGAATCTGTTACTTTGGAGGAGGCAGAGCTAGTGTCTGGTAGTTTGGAGGAAGCAGAGCTGGAATCTGGTACTTTGGAGGAAACAGAGCTGGTGTCTGATAAATTGGAGGAAGCAGAGCTGGAATCCGTGTTTGGAAGAAGCAGACCTGGAATCTGGTACTTTGGAGGAAACAGAGCTGGTGTCTGATAAATTGGAGGAAGCAGAGCTGGAATCCGTGTTTGAGGAAGCAGAACTGGAATCTGGCACTTTGGAGGAAACAGAGCTGGTGTCTGGTAGTTTGGAGGAAACAGAGCTAGTGTCTGGTAGTTTGGAGGAAGCAGAGCAGGAATCTGGTACTTTGAGAGGAAACAGGGGTGATTTTTACTAAAGGTCGTA
>CM068590.1:17562273-17842273 GCA_035048485.1 Pteria penguin
TCGATGAAAATGTATCCGAATAATTTTTGTGTTCAATTATCAACGTGTATTTTGAAATTATGATTACTATAACGACTGTCTGACGATATTTATTCGTTCATGACATTTGATCCCACCCCACTCGTTGATTTAATGCTTATTTATTTCAATAATTTTTCTTGTTTTAGTATTTCGTTCCTTTCTTGTTTTAGAAAGTTCCCAGCGGAGAGTTTGTCTCATGTTGCTTAATATTTGCTATGCTGGCTTTGATACGTTCTATAATCTTTTGTATGCAAATACAATCTTTCGTTGTATCTTTGAGTACTCATGACTAGTGTGGCTAGCCAAGTAGTAGATGCTTCCGGGCAGTTGGTCTCGACTCGAATTTTCAGCGGGTGTATGAATGTTTACTGTGGTACACGTTTATGATTACCCCATTTACATATTTCCAGTTATTTTTTTTACCTAAAAGTTATAAGTTAAAAGTTATATACATTAAATAACATACAAAATCTTGTGTTGTTATGAAGGGTCTGGTCAAATGAAATTTCGACTTCAATGTTGTTTAACATGACCCAAATATTATAGTCATTACAGTCAATGCCAATAGACAGTCCAAAGTACACGTATTAATCACGGGACAAATAATTATGAAATATATATAAAACAGAGTTGCGTGCAGGGTGTCCATGCCTTCGAATATCAGATTATAGATATGTAAAACTAAACATATATGTAGAACTTTACTTAACTTCTACTACTGCACTTTACTTCAAATGTCTCACAATCTGTATACATGCGTCACCCATGGATTAACTACATGAGAATAAAGTGAAATTGAAATTTGACTTTTTTTTGTTCAAAAAGCTGATTTGACCGAAGAGTAAGTATATTCCTGATCTGGTATTGTGTGACTGAAATACTTTCTATACCATGTTATTATGAATGGTATTCTTAGCTTGCCAGCAGGGAATGCTTACTTTGCTCTTCAAGTATTTTGAATTTCTGCAGTTTTAACCTTCAAAATCACTGAAGGGACCTATAGGGCTAGCCACAGAGACACCATAATTGTAATATGTTATGACAAAATTATTTATTTTTTTTCGTATTTTAAACAACATTTTACCATCAGACGATGAAAAAGATCAGATGCTTATTGTTGATGTTCACGCACCTGCAGAGGATAAAAAGCCAGATGAAGCTGTCATAGAAAAGTAAGCTGTTTAAAATTTAATTTATACCCCATCATGTCATTTTCTCTACTAGAGTATCATAAATGCTGTATGTTACTGAACAAATTTAAAAGTTCTTTGATTGGCTGGAATAAATCAAAGCACCAAATTCAGCCTGGAAAAATAACTCCAAATTTATGATAATTCTAATTTACACTTTTGTATTTATATTTTATTAATCAATTTAATACAAAGGCTATTAGGAATTTTTTTATGATAGTTTCCTAAATCATAATACCAACACTGCTGATTAAGTTTTTATATCAAACTACTTGTAAAGTGTGTGTGGGGGGAGGGGGGGGGTGTTTGTGTGTGTACGTGTGTGTGTGTACGTGTGTGTGTGTGTGTGTGTGGGGGTTGGTTTCGGTCTCACACTTTGATTATGACGTTAGAACTTTCATTCATAAATTTTCAAAATGCTTGCCCTATTCTTTTCATTGAATCCACGGCAAAAATGTTTACTGTATGCCAATTGACTGCCCTAAGTAGATACAACGGCTGCAATGTAACTGAATAATTTTAAAACGCTCTCTATGAAAACATGTATGTTTTTGTACTTTTTTTTCTGTTCCTTTTTGTATTCCTGTAGTAATTTCATTATGTAATTGTGTCAGATCCTCCTGTATCATTTTTATATTTCCAGTAATATCAATACAAAGGAGATACAAGAAGAAGAATACTCATTCGATTTCAACTCACTGAGTCCACCGGATCAGAGACTTTGTAGAGGTTTTTGTTTGAGTATCTGCTATGCTGCAAACTGCGGTGGAGTGGGCACGTTAACTGGGACTGGCCCAAATCTCGTCATGAAAGGAGTAGTGGACTTGTATGTAATATTCCAGCATCGAATCACACAAATACACACGAATGAAAATCTGACATATCTAACGTTCCAATCAAACACGACCTCATCTTTTGTATGTGATATTCCAGCATCGAATAACACAACTACACACGAATGAAAATCTGACATATCTAATGTTCCAATCATGAATAGTTGCAAGTGGCATAGTTTCTTAATAAGCTATTTTTTTAATCAGCACTTTAGTACGGGGGTTAGTTTTGTTTTCTCTTTCTCTTTTTATACGCCCGCATTTAAAAATGTTGGCGTATTATGCTATACCGCTGTCTTTTGTCCGTCCGTCCGTCCATCCGTCCATCCATCCTTGTCCGGGCTTCTCCTCCTTAACCAAAGGAGGAACAAAACTTTTGATGGTGTCATATGAAAGGGTGTGGCTTGTAGTTGTGTATGTGGGTTTCAAAGTTGGGGTCAGATCCCTTGGGTGGGGGAAAATGGGCGCGGTCGGAAAAGTTTGTCCGGGCTTCTCCTCCCTAATTAAAGGGGGAACAAAACTTTTGAAGGTGTCATATGAAAGGATGTGGCTTGTAGTTGTGCATGTGGGTTTCAAAGTTGGGGTTAGGCCCGTGGGGTGGGGGAAAATGTGCGGGGTCTGAAAAGTTTTCCGGGCTTCTCCTCCTTAACTAAAGGAGGAACAAGAGTTTTGATGGTGTCATATGAAAAGATGTGGCTTGTAGTTGTGCATGTGGGTTTCAAAGTTGGGGTCAGGCCCCTAGGGTGGGGGAAAATGGGCGGAGTCGGAAAAGCCTGTCCGGGCTTCTCCTCCTTAACCAAAAGAGGAACAAACGTTTTGATGGTGTCATATAAAAGGGTGTGGCGTGTAGTTGGGCATGTTCAAAGTTGGGGTCAGGCCCCTGGGGTGGTGGAAAATGGGCGGGGTCGGAAAAGCTTTCCGGGCTCCTCCTCCTTAACTAAAGGGGAAACAAAACTTTTGATGGTGTCATATGAAAGGATGTGGTTCGTATTTGTGCATGTTGGTTTCAAAATGGGGGTCATGCCCCTGGGGTGGGGAAAAACGGACAGGGTCGGAAAGGTTTTGCTTGCTTCTCCTCCTTATCTAAAGGGGGATCAAAACTTTTGATGGTGTCATATGAAAGGATGTGGCTTGTAAACCACATTAAAACATGATGCTGGCGTATCATGCACCCGTTAGTGGTGCCCTATTTTTTTTCAAATAGGGTGTATTAGGGTATGATCTGCATCTCTGACTGTCTGTTACATATATGTGACATTCATGGAGAAAAAGTAAAGATGAAGGTCCCTGTCACAGAGAGATGAGCCATAACGAAAAGACGCTTAATTTACACCAGTTTTCATTGGCGCTCTGTTCTTGAAATGCATTACATAATGTAACGTAATCTGAGAAAGTGGATAAACTAAGAGCGAATGAAGCATGATTCAATAAGCAGAAAGTTTTAAATTGCCAAAAGAAATTAAAAGTCTTTTACAGTGGAAAGAAGATAGCTGGAGATTTACATAAATTCTAAATTTTTATTTTTGCAAACCTTTATGCATTTGGACCAAGTCTTGTTTAGATAAACATTAAAGCAAACAAAAACCTTTAAACAGCAATTGAGTTGTAATATAGATATCTGCTAATTCCAAGCGGTACCGCCATGCTACCTTTACCTTTTGATCAGAAATATCGACAGGTACGCTCATATCTATTGTACGGCTCCTTACAAAGTCTCGATATGAATGATGTGTGCGCCTGTGAGTTGCTTATTCCAAAACCACACATATGAGCAATATTAATAGAGAATGCCTTCGCATTCAAATGACATCTTCATGCGACATGCATTTAACACCAAAAGTAAGATAGAGATCAAAGCCATTTGATTTCTTCAAAAACGTAAATCTTTTAGTTATGTAATTCAGATTGTAGTATCATTTTAATATTTTTTTTTTAAATCTTATAGTTTCATTTTAATATTTAAAAAAAATCCAGAACCCGTTTCGTATAAACGAAATTAAATCTTAATCCAGTTTTAACACCAAAGGTAATAGCAACGCCTAATGCACATAAAATACAACAAAACAAAAATATAAACAAAACATGAACTATGAAGATTGAGCGAGTGCCGTTTCATATATCGGTCAAATCTTTTCGTCAGTACTGCAAATGGCTATGGCTAACATGTCATCGCTTTGTGCAAGTACAAATAATGAACGATATATGTAGTGACCTTGTCATTATTTTTAAGGTGATGGTTTTGTTTTGTTTTGTTTTGTTTTGTTTTGTTTTTTTTGTTTTTTTTTTTTTTGGGGGGGGGGGGGGGGGGGGAAGACATCGTACTTTAAAAAAACAAATCAAATTCCTATACATTCCCTCGTTAAATGAGCTCAAACTTTCAATTATTGAATACTTTCTCAAAATTAACACTTTCACTAATATTGGAGTAATCCAGACATTAAAACTTGATGTAAATTCACAAAGGATAAAATTTTTTCCATCTCTCCTTTTCTATCGCTCTCTCCCTATCTCTCTTCATCGTACATTCTTTTTTTCCAATAATTTCATAGTGCTTCATTATTTAACGTTCATATTTGATGTCGATTTACTTTTCAGAAAGTTCCGATTCATTATTATCATTCATAGTCATGTATCTAGGGTCAAGATCACTACAACCTACAAACAATTCTTTTTCCCTACCAGCAACACATAAATGTCCATACTTGGTAGAATGTTCCTTACGGAGGGTCATGCATTATAATACATGGTCTTCATCAGTTAGGGACATTGAGAAATAGAGACAGAGAAACTGAACTAAAATAAAGTTGATCACTTCTTAATGAAAAATACAGATATGGCTCAGTTGTTGTGTCTCCTAATTATACAAGAATCTTGTCCGTTGCACAAAGTTTTTATCATTAAATTCAACGACTAATCACTGATGTATTCTGCAACGTAAACGGTGCCTTTGTTAACATTATGAATTGTTAACATTTCAGAATGGCGAATGATGAGTCTGGTATAACTTTCGCCACATGGTTTATTTTTGGTCTCCCAGTCGCATTCATCAACATGCTGATATGCTGGATTTCAATTCAGATTGCTTTATTTGGAGTGAGGTAAGATATCACATTCGTTTTCAATTATAAAACTTGATGTCTACTCTTCCTGGGTTGCAAAAGATTAAAGTATGCACCTTTGCGTAATGTTTTAACTTACTGGATGCATAAATACCTAGCCGTGGAGTCTTTTCGTATATGACACTGATTTCAAACTGCGATAAATATCGAGACCAAAAAAATTGTTCCTCAATAGAAATTATATGACACCACAATGGTTCTGACATAGATTATATGACGCCACAATGGTTCTGGCATAGATTATATGACGCCACAATGGTTCTGGCATAGATTATATGACGCCACAATGGTTCTGGCATACATTATATGGCGCCACAATGGTTCTGACATAGATTATATGACGCCACAATGGTTTTGACAGATTATATGACGCCACAATAGTTATGACATAGATTATATGGCGCCACAATGGTTCTGACATAGATTATATGACGCCACAACGGTTCTGGCATAGATTATATGGCACCACAATGGTTCTGACATAGATTATATGACGCCACAATGGTTCTGGCATAGATTATATGACGCCACAATAGTTATGACATAGATTATTATCTTAATGGGGGAATATTTCTGAAAATTACGGATAAAACAGTCATCAGAAAACCAACATCATATACCAGTATCTCACACACTGGACAGAAAAAACGCATATAGACTTGACGACGATATCAATGATTTGTTATTTAATTTAGCACTTATAATTTAGATTATATGACGCCACCATGGTTATGACATAGATTATATGACGCCACAATAGTTATGACAGATTATATGACGCCACAATGGTTCTGACATAGATTATATGACGGCACAATGGTTATGACATAGATTATATGACGCCACAATAATTATTACATAGATTATATGACGCCACAATGGTTCTGATATAGATTATATGACGTCACAATGGTTCTAACATAGATCATATGACGCCACAATGGTTCTGACATAGATTATATGACGCCACAATAATTATGACAGATTATATGACGCCACAATAGTTCTGACATAGATTATATGACGCCACAATAATTATGACATAGATTATATGACGCCACAATAATTATGACAGATTATATGACGTCACAATTGTTATGACATATATTATATGACGCCACAATGGTTCTGACATAGATTATTATCTTAAAAGGGGAATATTTCTGTATTAAGAAAACCACGGATAAAACAGTCATCAGAAAAACCAACATCATATACCAGTATCTCACACACTGGACAGAAAAAACGCATATAGACTAGACGAAGATATCAATTATTTGTTATTTAATTTAGCACTCTGCGCAACCATATTGATATAGATTTCTTATAACAACTTAAGAGCTTAAAATTCACTCTCGTTTGCACTCTCAATGTTTACCATCTCATGTCTTATTGAACCTTCTATTCGTAAATGAAAGTGAATTTCATATGAAAATCTTCATCAAATAGAGAAGCGTTCTGTAAGAAAGGAAATACGGACTCATCAAAAGTAGTGCAGTTGGTTTTAAAAAAGGAATATGAAAAGCTGGGACCATTGAAGTGAGTATAAATTAATGATATAATGAGATTTTATTTGTTCAAGCTTTTGAACTTTTTTTTTTTTTGGAATTCCTTGTACAGCACGGAATATTGAGAATTTGCTCCTTCCTTTAAATGTGCATATTAGACAGCTATAAATGGAGTTTCTGGAGACAAATTATGTAGACATTTTAATGTTACAGATAAAGCTTTACTGAAATGGGTTATCGCAGAATTGGGTCAATTATACGTTAAAGTACGAGTAAAAATAGAATTATAGCTAATAAACTACAATATTTCGCACGACAAATGCATGTAAAGCCATAGGCTCCATTACAAGGGTATACAGTATATTGCTTATGAACCTCGGGAGTTTAAAATTACCTATAGGATTGTTTCCTTCTCAATTTTTCCCCAATGTTAAAAGTGCTACAAACTCAATTTTTAAACCCCCCCCCCAATCTTGACAATATATATTGCGTAATATCGTCCACTGTTCCTGGCATTTCTTTCTTTATACTTATTAATATTATTTTATCATCATCATCATCATCATCATCATCATCATCATCATCCCCGTAGTAGTCGTCGTCGTCGTTGTTGTTATTATGATTATTATTATTATTATTATTATTATTATTATTATTATTATTATTATTACTATTATTATTATTATTATTATTATTATCATTATTATTATTATTGTTATTATTAGTATTATTAGTAGTAGTATTAGTATTTTTATTATCATTATTATTAATATTATAATTATTAATAATATATTCACTCATTAATTAATCTATTTATTTATTAAACAAACACTATCGTCCTTAATACTGTAGGATTATCTTCTGTGAAATTTATAATACCAAAATGAAGAATGTAACAATTAATCTAACAAATAATTATTGTTGTTGTTCACAAAGAATGTCTAAATATTTTGCAGACATTTTCTTTGCATTGTATTTTTATCTCAGTTTTGCAGAAAAGGCTGTGATTGGTCATTTTATTATACTAGTCCTATTGTTGTTCACATTAGAACCTCAGTTTGTTCCTGGATGGGGTTCAGTCTTCAAGAAAGGGTTTGTATATACATCAGCACATATTTCTTTCCATTACATTTTGTTTTTGCTACTGCTAAATATAAAGATTGTGTTGCTATTTATGCTCTTGCCGCTGTTGTAGTTTTTGCTGCCACAAGAACAGTATTTTCACGATATACGCTATTTTGTGTAGAAAACCAACAAATACCCGAAGGAAACTACCAACATTCCACGAGTGCGTAATCAGACCCTTTTATATCTGATCAGGACTAGATTCAGACATGATAATAGCTAACAATGAATTACTAATATCTAACAATGAATTACTAATAGCTCTTCAGCTCACACATGCGCGGATACAGAGGGGGGTTAGGGGGGTCTGGAACCAACCCCCCCCCTGGAATCCGAAAATTTTCCCCAAAAAAGGTAATATTTGGGCATTTTTGTGGTTGGACCCCCCTCGTCTAAAAGAAAAAATTACCTTTTTTGGTTGGACCCCCTCTGACCAAAAATTCTGGATCCGTGCATGTCACATGACAACTAAGATCCATTATATAATAAATGAATAGTCTGGATAGTATATACTGTTCAGCCCTTATTTGTAAGCAGCACCTGTCTAATCTGCAACGATCCTATCCCATGAAGGTCCTGTAACATACTTAAATATGCTTTGGCACGGGGCTTCGGGCTAATATCCTATATAATCCATAGTGAAAAATTACAAAATACCCTTATTCAAAAACTTTTGCAAAATCATCGGTCATCCAGTACTTGAAGATGGGAAGTCAATATTTCATTTGTTTTCATCTTTTTTTCTTAATGGAACACTGAGTTGAAGCTTATATAAAGTTTAAAAAACGCCCACACTTAAAGAATCAAATATCATTAATTGATTGAAATTAAAATGCAAGATACAATGAATTTAATAATAATAAAGTGGTTTTTCTGTCTACATATTTATAATGAAAATTTATCTGCATTAATCTATATGAAGGATAATGGCTATATATTATATGAAAATTATTGATGATTTGTTATACGTTAAATTGATACGGCTCTTTAATAATGATTCAATCGAAGCGCGTGAATTGTGCTATTATGTCATATTTACCTTGAAGTATGAATGTGGAGGACCAATTGCAGTCCCTAGTTTGACATTGCTGCGGACAAATACTTTCGTATTAATTTTATTTTCCATTGATTTAATTCGCTCGTTTATCTACTAGTAATTTTCCAGTTGTTTTCGAGTATATTCTATAAGTATTTTCTAGAATATATTTTAGTACGCTTACTCCTCGCGGACACCTGGTCTCATCTCTAATTAATTGGGGTTTGCATTTGTCTGAATATGACATTGTACACGATATTGTCCTTTTATTCCATGGACTTGGAGATGTGAATAACACTTTGGTACATCTCTGTTGTTTGTTGATACATTTCGTTGTAACCGCTTGAATTAATTCTTCCATTTCTTCTTCTTTTGTGCACCAGATGCGCATTTCAACAACTTGTGTCTCTCCAATGATGATTATGTCCGAATGATAGGAATTCTAATAATATATAGATGGACAGAGTTAAATTCAATATAATGGACAGAGTTAAATTCAAGGTGGCCCAAAAAGTGAGCCAGAGAATCAGTCTATGAACATAGCTATGCGCGAGGAAGATGCCCCTTAGCTAAAAAAAGACACCTGACTCAGGCCTACGAGAAAAGTCGCCATGGATATGCAGATAAGAATAAGCACACAAAAAGACATTACAAGAATATAATTGTAATACAGTGGTGGAACCGACTTATGACGGTTAATTAAAATGCCGACACTGGTCTTTTTGTTTTACTTGTCATGCAATCATGTTTACTTACAGATGTATTTTAGGTACCTATTCTATTTTGAGCTTCATTTAAATAGTGAATGTAAGTATATAATGTTATACATGTAAGTATACATTTTTCTATTCCAATTATCACCTTAGAAATTTGTCTAACATAGAGTGTCGAAAATAACGTCTTTTTTTCAATTCCAGGTACGTTGGCGATGCAGTCCCCGCTATTATCATTGCTATCAGTTTGTTCGTCTTCCCAAGTAGAAGGCGGGAAAAGTCAGGTGAATTATCATTAAAATTATAATTATAACATCTGTTGTATTTAGGCAAAAGTACGTCAAATTCGTTTACATTAACCATAAGAACACACATGCATTTAGCGTACTAAATAGGAACTTCGACAAATGTGCGATGCTCACCGCTGAACTGAGATATACCGCGGAGGCTCGCGTTACTTTAGAACTTCGATAAATCATATATATTTGATGACACATCGAGAGTAGATATTTACAGAAAACACTTCTGCTTCTTTACTCACATTTGATAGTTTTTCGCGAAAACTGCATTTATTTTAGAGTAATCATGGATTTTATGTTTCAGTAATTCTGAAATTTATCATTTGTCAGAAGTTGTTTAGTAAAATGGGCTCACAATTACATGTATTTATTAAAATTCTTTAAAATGACGTCATAGGAAAGATGAAATGCCACTTGAGTGCAGATAATTCTTTGAAATTGCTGCATTTTGGTTACACAAATATTGCATTTCTGTACTGATAGAATGATGTATATACACAGTGGCGGATTTAGAGGAGGGGTCCCCCCCCCTTTTGGTCATATATTTACCAGGAAAAATCCAGATTTTGCACCAAAAATGACTGAGAAGTTTGGCTAATACCCTTTTGGGCCCCCTTTCCGGAAATCCTGGATCCGCCACTGATACATGTACGAATGCACATACACCAACATCAATTATGATTTTCAATATTAACAAGAACTTTTATTAGGTCTAATTTCAGTACATTTGTTATTATATTCACTATATTCAAGAAAGGAAAGAAAGCATCTGATTCAACTGTAGGTGAAAAGTTGCCACTGGCATACAAAAATGAGAACATAAAAAGACATCACAAAAATATTCGATTATTATGCATTTGTGATACCGACTTGGGACAGTGACAGTCAAAAAACGTAAATGCCACAGAAAATATTTCTTTTTATCCAGAAACCTCAAACAAAGAAATTCCACCACTTTTGGATTGGGACACATTGAATAAGCGTCTACCTTGGGGAGTGTGTATACTGTTGGGCGGAGGATTTGCATTAGCTAAGGCGTGTACGGTAAGGATAGAGTTAAAGCACAGAAAATTACTGCAGGTATCTTAATGTGTATGTTATTTGACAATACACATGTGTGTTGGCAATTCAGTTAGAATTAAGGGAGTGGGTGTTTTACAATGCGTAAAGATTATTCAACTCATATGGTGACATCATCTGCATTGTAAAGATCTTTACCATGCTTTCCTATTCAAAGCAGTGATATTGCTTCTACGTGCCAACGGCTACCGTCACCCGGCATTTGGTTCTACTATCTCGTCCGAAAGAGTGTACATTTGTACATCGAAGAGTCTCCATTCATATAGGGTATTATGGATGAAAGTTAACGCATCTGCAGTTCGTAGAACCCATACATTTAGACGAACAGCTACAGTTTGCTAGACATATACGGACAGCTATAACATTCATTGTAGAATGTTAATTTAGCAGTGTATTTAATAAATTTTAAAAGAACACAAGCACTCTATATAGAGTTATATAGAGTGTTTGTGTTTTTTCCACACCATTTGTTTGGCTTTTGTCAAATTGAATGACCGTCCTAAGTTGGTATCGTAATTGCACTACAATCAAATATTTTTAATGTGTTATATGTACTAGTATATTATTGATATTCATGTATTGTATAGCTCCAAGGTGACTTCTGCCATATATCTGAGCCAGTAACTCCTATTTCTTCTTTTTACTTTCTATGTACCGGACTTCCCTTTGGAGGACTACTTATAATCTTTAATGAATTCTAAGTTTCCTCTAAGCATGGGGCAGTGCAATAGTAATATATCAGTGCAATACAAATATGTTTCATCAAGTATATTTACTGTCGGCGAAGTACCTAAATAAAACTAGAGCATGAACAGTAAAATGTGTTACAGGTAACACCGTAAAATGTGTGCTAGGAGCATGATAACATTAAAGCAAGATCATTCACCAACAATATCCAAAAGGTTACATTGAAGCGTTCAGGCATGTGTTTCTAATAATGTGCACAAGCGTACTATTTATGATAATTGGACATATTTTAGAGTGTTTATGCATTCCTTAATTATGGTTTAAAGACGCAACAGTCGACTGTTTTTTCATTGAATAATTTCTACTCAACTACAAAACACATGAACTTTTATATTTAGTATTCTACAAAACGATTTCATGTATTGCTTTTCAGGACTCAGGTTTATCTTTATGGTTGGCAGATCAAATGAAAGTGTTCAGTGGTATACCACCATGGGCTATGATATTTGTCATCTGTCTCATCGTGTCCTTTTCCACTGAAGTTACCAGTAATACTGCAATCTGTACAATATTCATGCCTATACTTGCTGAACTCGTAAGTAAAATCCTACGATGTTATAAATAATTGATAGGTGAAGGCACATATGGCATATCATTTTATATATGATAACTATACCAGCATATATACCTGTATATATCCATTCCAACATATGCATTTCGAAAACTTTTGTCTGTTGAGTGATATCTCACCGAAATTAGAAGAGCATGTTTATCATTGTATTGACCTTAAGTCAAAGACAAGGGTATGGCGAGAGAGACCTTCCTCATGTTTAGAATATTTAATAATAATTTTAAGTATTAAATTTAAAAAATGATAATTTTGGGGTTAGTACAGAAACACCGATAGCTTGGTCGGTGATATATTTGTTATATGACAAGCAAAATGATAAAAATCAAACATACAAGTCAAAATTTAAAACTGTAAATGTTTACTGGCAAACATTGGTTTAAAAGAACGAAAAAAAGATATTTTCGTCTTTAAAGTGCAAGTACATTTTTCTTACTTTCCTACAAGATATTGTCTGGATGAAATCCAAACATAATATTGAAATAATGCATATCTCATGTGTATAACGTTGAAACGTTTCTGTGTCTTTTTTGTGTATTGAACATTTATGACGCATAGTGTTAAGCAAACAAAAGAGGTTCACTTATTCAGAACCAAGTGATCAATACATATATACGTTATCATGGTAGGTTTTATGAGCATGATGAGTGCAACAATGTCCTAATATCATTTACTTTCGTATATCTCTTTCTTAAAAAGGGCCCAAAGTATATTCAATAAGACTAGATATACACAAAAGATGCCAAACCATTGAATTGTACAACGGTTTGATTTTTAATATCTATAACGTTGTATTTTATACACAAATCTCCGCAAAGTAATCATAATATCTCTGAAGCATTATATAATCATTATATATGCGATGTATTTATCGGTTCCAAATACTGAGAAGATAATTCATTTCTTTGTGTATAAATAATTTGATTAAATTGCTTACGAAAAACACGTACATGCAGTACAATTCCAGTCTTGTATACAATCTATTTTACGAAACAAACAATCTCCATACTTATAAATACTGCATTATATCTATTACCCAAAGACCTCACCGAAATTTGTTGAAGATTTTAAAAGAATCAATTAACAAAAAAAAAAGAAAAGAAAAAGAAATCATTCACTACAATAATGATGTCATGTATTGAAGAGTTTAAATGTTGTAAACACAAATAAATTTTCTCAATAATAAGGAGGGATCGGGAGAAAATCGTTAAATGAACGATATATGGGTATTTACTTTGATGAAATTACGTCAGAAAATGAAGCATGTTCATAACATGTTCTTCATCAAAACGACCTCCTGTGTGATGCTTTCTCGTGGTATTAACTACCATGACATAGAAAAATACATTCAAACAAAGTGAAAGATGTGTTTTATTCTGGCATATTAAATTGCAATCAATACATTAATCTCACAACATATGATGCACTAATGCGTGAAATCTTTTAAGCGTTGATAAATCTTCGTTTATATGACAAATAAAACATTTTTAGAATTTCATTTTTGTTTTAATACATATACGAGATGAACAACACAGTTTATGTGTATTTAAAGTACATACAGTTTATGTAGCTGAAAATGTTACAATTTTAAAAGTCGGTCATGTCATTGACAATGTATGTCTACATTACATCTGTACTGAAGGTGGTCAGGTTTCTTTTTTTTTAACTTAGTTACAGAAAAAAACTAGCCTGAATATTGTCTCTTTTCCTCATATGCATATTGGATTAAGCACGTTTTAGCAAATGTTTCCTTGACATTTATATTGACAGTTGACTATTACTTACTGAAACACCGCTAATATGAATTTCCCGTTGGCTTGAACTCTTGAAATGTCCTGATTCTACTTTTTGCAAATATATATTGACCATAAATCGATATCTCTTCAACTCAAAAAATTTAGATATAACCTGTATTTTACCTATTGAATTTAACCTTCCTGATTTTGTGGAGATATACAGTTTGATAAGCTAAATCAGTCTCTTGTTTTGTCTACATGTAAAGTAATAAAAATGCAAACTGACATTGCAAGCATGCTTAATCAATGGTAATAAATGACTTTTGTTTTCGTATTAGATTTTTCTCCGATGGACACCGTCACGTTCACCATGGATATCTAATTTTTACGCTTTTCCTAACAATTTTATCGTTGCAATCATGCAAAATGAATGAACAAAGCTTTTACACTTTTATTGTTAATAAAATAGTTTATTATTTCATGGCTACCGACATTTAGTGATAAATGAAACTGAAACTTTATTTTGTGTACTCTCAGCAATGATCTTGCTTCTCTGACAAACGGTCGATAGCAAGTTTGACATAGTTAGAAACGATTATGAATTCCAATTAAATACTTTGGCCACCTCCCTTGGTTCCCTTAATCCCAACGAAAAACTGGCTGTGTACATATTTTGGCAGGATTCGTGTTGCATATCAATGTTATTAAAATAAGAACAAGTACACGAATAAAACAGTCACAGAATTATATAATTAATACATACATTATTATATCAAACGAAATTTCTTTGGAAATTGTGTTCTAAAATTTGCTTGTGCTAGAATTATTACACTATTACGTGGAATCGGGAGAGATCATTATTGTACTTGGCAATAAAAATATAATTTATTCTTCAACACGAAAGCCCTTGGCGTTTTGTTTCAAAGTTCATAACGTATGATGTGAATAATGCATTATCATGCTGAAACACTTCTCCGTAGCGTAGCAAAATAGAACTTAAAAGTTTGAATAGAAATCGACATTCAAAATGTTTATTTTATATCCGGAGTAGATCTAGCTCTATTCGTGTTATGATACTGTTAATCACATGTATTGTCAATGGAGATTTCACTTGGAATGCACATCGTTTTTGTAGAAGCCTTATGAACATAACATACGTTATATCGCCTTTATAAATTAACTCATAGACTTATTGCTGGCAAGTGCTGCGATAGATCTTGTACCTCAGTTGTGAATAAGGACATCAATTTATCTCGTAATAACAATATATGCTTTTAATGAATATAGCAGTGACTGAGATGTATAAATACGCTTAGGGTATACGGGTAGCTACAAGTATTGAATAAGTGTACTAGATGCGTATTTCGACAAGTACAAAACGGAGAAGTACCGAAGGGTAAACCATATCTCATAGTCCATGGAATAAAGGGGACAATATCGCGGTTAGTGTCATATTCAGACAAATGCGAACCCCAAAAAAATCGAAATGAGACCAGGTGCTCGGGAGGAGTAATAAGTGTATCTGCAATTATGTGCAAAAGTAATGGAGTCCAAAATATTTTAAGAGCAAATCCTTAATTCATAGAAATATTTTAACTGATATTGATCATACGATCTATTTTATTCGATTTTCCATTTTGCTGATTTTGTATTTTTTCGATTTCATGTATTGGACTATTAAATTGGTTTTATCCGTCAGTTTAACATTATTGCAATGCTTTGACTTATATGTATTCATTGACAAACAAAACAAAATCAAAATAGTCGATGTATCACTCAATTTGGTACACGGACAATAGACAGTTTTCTCTGAGAGAAAATTTACAGGAGTTATCTCCGTTGTCGGCCATTTTGTGGGTCATTGTGAAGTTTTCTGCTTTAATCAACAAAATAGCGACTGAATGTCTTTAAAATCATCTTACAAATTATATATTGCTTACATACCAATACATATTAAGATATACTTTATTTCGAAATTGATATACGATGAATAAAATTTATGTCTAACCCCAAACACGGCTGACTCCAATAAATTTAGCCTCAGTGTAAAATATCTGTTATGACTATTTTTTTTATAATGGTCATTAATATTTATTATACTATGTTCAACTGGTTTGATAAAATTTCACAGATAGTACAGCGGGCGTAGCTGGTAAGCAGGGAATGCGAACTTCTCTACCGCACCTAACCCCACCTCTATTTCTCGTAGAGGTCAGAGGGTATTTCTTTCTTCCTCTATCACAACGTCCATTACACCTTTGATAATATGTATCTTAATGTATTAATATTGTATAATTAAGTAACATGTTGTTTTCATATTGTAGGCCATTGGAATCCATGTCCATCCAGTGTATATCTTACTTCCGGCTGCTATTTCTTCTTCATTTGCTTTCATGTTACCTGTAGCAACTCCTCCCAATACCATAGCATTTTCATATGGTTATCTCAAAGTAGTAGATATGGTAAGTTAATGCAATCCTCAAAGTATGAACCAATGTTTGGAGCAGGTAGCCAAAATAACAAGAATAGTTGTATGATGCATGAGGACATCCATACTAATTTGATCAAATAAGAGAGGTACCCACTATTTCCTGATTCCTTTGACTGTCCACAATTCACATCGTTTTTAGAGGGTGGTTTCGGGTTTTTATTATTATTATTATTATTATTATTATTATTATTATTATTATTATTATTATTATTATTATTTTTATTATTATTATTATTATTATTCGACTTCCATTATCCTTAGGGAAGAAAAAGAGGAAGAAAATGATAAATCACTAACGGTCTAATAGTGGTATCCAACGTCAGATAGAAATCAAGCATGATACCACTGGATCTACCGGTCCTCTCTATTTGTTCAAAGGAAATGATTTACAATAGATAGAACGTAATAGTCAAAGGTGAAAACTAACAGATATTTACTAATACGAAAGTAACACTTTTGTCATCGCATTGTCTTACGAAATATGTAATCCTATGATACTGCCAACAGTGTATATACAAGTATAATTCCTTTTTTTAAACAGGCAAAAGTCGGATTCATCATCAATATCCTGTGTGTCATCGTCGTCACCGTGGCTATCAACACTTACGGGATACCTTATTTCAACCTGGGAGTATATCCCGAGTGGGCTATCAAAAAGGATCCGTTACCTGTAGTGAAAAATAGCACTCTCCTCTTACAAAGCACTCTGGCAAGCGTTGAAAATAATGTGTCGTTGGCGTTAAACATGTCTAATTTAAATGTTTAACTTTTAATTTGTTTTAAGTCGATGTATACATTTTATCAAATAAATTGTATCACAAGAGGTTTTGTTTAATTAGCAACAGAGCTGGCGTAGATCAGTCGCTTGACTTTTGATCAAGAGGTCATTGGTTCGAGTCTGGCCATCCAATAGACGGTGTCTTGTCTCTTGTTTGAGACAGCAAAACATCGCGATCGACTCACATGCGGTCAGTCAAATGATACATGTAAGGCTGTGCTTATGATGAATAATGCAGTCAGTTGTATTTTGATCTGCTGATCTGCAAGATGGCACGACGACTTTTCCCATACTGAGAATGAGATGTATAGAAAATAGACCTTGCGCTGCCATATACCCCTGTTCCCCCCTTCGGGGGAATTTTCGAGGGTATATTTTTCTGAAAGCTTATTAAAAATGCTACAAAATAAGCCATGTTTGCACTCTGGTCGTTGGGGCTTTACTGAGTTTTGGGGCAAAAACATTAGATTTTTATCAAAAATCGCTGAAAATTGGAAATTTTCAATAAAATGTAAACAACTTGATAAATTCATGTAAAAACATGTAATCTGATAGATCTGGTTATGATCTATCAAAAAAAAAGATTTCAGTACCATATCATGTATCAAACATGTTATGTTTTGGGTTAAATGTGCTATTTTTGCAAAATTAATAAAAAAAATTTTCTTATTTTATTCCATTTCGTCTATCCGGCTTACTGTGGGTCCAAATATTTGTTTTAATGCTTATGGAACGATAAAACGTCTAATCTATTTAATGATATGCGATTTACCCAATCAAGAATTATCGAAAAGGGATATTTAAGATATTTTCCATTAAAGTGATGCCGATTATGAAAATCGCTGAAAATTGGAAATTTGGAATAAAATGTAAACAACTCAATAAATTCTTTTAAAAACATGTAATCTTACAGATTTTTATATGACCTTTCCAATAAAAGAGGCTTCAGTACCACATCATGCATGAAAAATGTGGGGTTGGGGGGAGGGTGTTAAATGTGCTATTTTATCAAAATTAATAGATTTTTTCACTTATTTTATTCCATTTCATCTATTCGGCTTGGTGTAGATCCAAATATTTGTTTTAATGGTTATGGAATGATAAAACAATGACTAATCTATCTAATGATATGCCATTTCCCAATCATAAATTATTGAAAAGGGATATTTAAAAATATTTTCGATTAAAGTGATGCCGAAAATGAAAATCGCTGAAAATTGGAAAATCTTTATAAATCATTTAAGGTTTATCATTTATGAGTTTTAAATGCATCATGTTATAGGAATTTCTATGCACTTTGCAAATACACAATTTGAAAGACACCCCATTCACCCCTACCACCCAAAAAACAAAACAAACAAACAAAAAAACAAAAGAAAACATAGAAAAATGGAAAATCATCTGAGAAATGACCATGATATTTTTAAAAAGGTGGGAGAATTCTGTTAATCTTTGTCTTTATATCCATTGTATGTTTTCTGTTTGTTTTTTTTTTTTTTGTTTTGTTTTTTTTTTTTTTGTTTGTTTTTTTGTTTTTTTGTTTTTTTGTTTTTTTTTTTTTTGTTTGGGTTGTTTTTATTTTTTTTTTTTTTTTTTGGGGTTGGGGGGCCCGTGGCGTAAGGGGGTGTCTTTCAAATTGTGTATTTGCAAAGTGTATAGAAATTCCTATAACATGATGCATTTAAAACTCATAAATGATAAAGCATAAATGATTTGTAAAGATTTTCCACTTTTCAGCGATTTTCATTTTCGGAATCACTTTAATCGAAAATATTTTTAAATATCCCTTTTCAATAATTTATGATTGGGAAATGGCATATCATTAGATAGATTAGACATTGTTTTATCATTCCATAACCATTAAAACAAATATCTGGATCTACACTAAGCCGGATAGACGAAATGGAATAAAATAAAGGGAAAGTCTATTAATTTTGCAAAAATAGCACATTTGACCCCAAAAAATCACATTTTTCATGCATGATGTGGTACTGAAACCTCTTTTATTGGAAAGATCATATAAAAATCTATAAGATAGCATGTTTTTCATGAATTTATTGAGTTGTTTACATTTTATTCCACATTTCCAATTTTCAGCGATTTTCATAATCGGCATCACTTTAATGGAAAATATTCTTAGATATCCCTTTTTCGATAAATCATGATTGGGTAAATGGCATATCCTTAAATGAATAAGACATTGGTTTATCGTTCCATAAGCATTAAAACAAATATTTGGACCTACACTAAGCCGGATAGACGAAATGGAATAAAATAAGAAAAAAAATCTATTAATTTTGCAAAAATAGCACATTTAACCCAAAAAATAACATGTTTGATACATGATATGGTACTGAAACATTTTTTTTATTTGATCATAGCAAGATCTATCAGATTACATGTTTTTACATGAATTTATCAAGTTGTTTACATTTTCACATGAGGTATGTCTGCCAAATCCCCCTCCCCGCCCCCCCCCCCCCCAGGGGGGGGGGTGAACAAAAGTGTTTCTGGATCATGGACTAAAAGGGATAACTATTGCGTATACGACAACAGATCCGATAATGTCAAAATATACTCAACCGGAGTCTTGAATGGCTGCGCGGTAGTAGCAAAGAAGATGGGCGAAAGTGATTTTGCAAGGGCAAGGTATTTAAATCATCTTTCTTTCGTACAAATATAGCATAGATTTCGAATTTGGGTAATCTTTCTTTGTACTCCTTGGCAAGAAAGTACATTCAACGTGTGGGATTTATGATTTTGTTATATCCGATTTGATAAAAGAAAATTACGAAATAAAGTGAAAAGTTTGACTTTATCTTTACACTTGTAAATAACGCTGATGTTCTGTATTGACATTTACTGTCCGCGCCACTCACTCTGGAAACTGGAAAATCTGGATATTCTATTATTCATCTTCAGAATAATTTCAAAAAGGCAAAACCATTCGATAGATCTTGTTTAGTCGTAACTTTTGGTGTATGTTATATGTTTGTATGAAGAAGCGTTCGTATTTTATAGAAAAAAAATCAATTTTAGATAGGGCCATTTCCAAGTTTCCCATAGACTCAATGATAAACATCGGCGACGTCACGTCAAAATTAACATAGAAAAAGCCCTATCTAAAATGATTTTTCCCTATAAAATACGAATACGAACTTACACCAAAAGTTACGAATAAACAAGATCTGTCGATTGACATTAATTCTATAAAACTATTTTAAAGATAAACAATTGAAAATCCAGATTTTTCGGTTTACAAGTGAGTGGCGCGCGGACAGTTAAGTCTTCGTATGCAGGGTGATACGGACACAGTGACGTATTGGTTAAGTACTCGGTGTGTAAGGCAGGGGATCTCATATGATAGATTGGTAACCTCTATTTATAAGTTATTTCAAACTTGAAAAATTGAAAGTGACATCTAGTGAATGTGGTAGTAATCTCTAAATCTCCTTAATCTTTTAATCTCTTTACTTTTGACGCGTTAGAATATCACACAAATTTCAGTTTAATAGTTTTTTACAACAGAAAAATACAACACCCTAGATTTTTGTGTCATCTAAATAGTTTGTACATTCATAGACAATGTAGCTAACCGAACAGGAGATGCTTACTCTTCTATGCATCAATTCTTATTTCCAAGAGTCTACTCATGCTCAAGTCGTGGTAAGCCGTGCTTTAGTGAGGCAGTGAGATTGCATTAGTTACATCCGTACTTTACATTTCTTATTTTTAATTTCAATAACATTTGTTGCAATAAGTCCACAGTTTTTTGTTTCTTTTACTTGTTTGATAATCTGTTTATTTATTCACTCATTTATGTTTTATTATTTAAAAAATGTTACTCCGTCGCCCGCCATTCAGTCTAATGTAGCGAAAGTATACCGGAGGCTCCGTACAAACGCAGTACTATACAATTCCATACAGCTATACAGAAAAATGCAGTTCAACTTTAATACTTCTTCAATAAAGTCTATGAAACAAACCAAGGTACGGTAAAGAGCACGTTAGAAAGCCGCTGAGAAAAGGAAACGATCAATGAAGGAGTAAATTTTTGTATGCGTTGATAATATTAACCTTTCTAAAAACAAATATACTCAAATCGAATCGAACAATACACAGTAAAAACTTCTTATCGTCATAATTTCTTTAAATTCGACAAAGAATCGATGAATTTATTTCTTCGAGTTTTTCCAGCTTGCACAATACGCTTTGCCAGAAAAGTCCTTTAGTCACTTGGTCGTGAATATACATTAAGAAATATTCATAAAGAGAACTGAGATCTTGCAATGGATGATGACATATTTCTGACAGGTCGAGAAGATGGCCAATCAAGAATGAGGATGCGATCTCGCATGAACTTTGATGACGGCATTTTCAGGTAACTATTTTCCGTTTAAAATGGACAAGTTGTATTTTGAAGTTTTATAGACATCTTTCTTATCAAGAACTTAGTATCTATATTAAAATTTCTGATGTCTTCATTTCTTGTGTTTTATTTTGTTATAAAAGTAAGCAAGATTGTTGAAATTACACTTCAATATAGATCACAGTTTCTTAGATATGCTTAAATTAATTGGTAACATAAAACAACGGATCGGAAAATTAATCTACATAGACCACGTGCATGGACATTGCGTTTGTTTAAAAAAGGAAACAAACATAAAAGATACGTATTTTCCAGATCATATGTACCTTGATCAACAAGGGCTGCATTATACAAAAACATTAAAGTAAAACTAACATATTTCATCGTTAAAACACCGGACAAATTAAGCGCTTTACAAGTATTCTGAATAAAAAAAGCTTTCAGCAGCGCCAATAACAGAATATATGAAAAAAGTGAATGTTGTAACAAAATACTCTATTGCCAATATAATGTAAGAAATAGACTGAAGAATATTGTGAACTTTATGTTTTAAAACTTTGATTTAATTTTTGACAAGAAATTTTGTGATCTATCGACAAAAAAGTGAAAGGAAATGATTTTAGCGTACTATGAATTTTGCAGAGAAATATTAAAAAATAGCTCGAAATCATTTAAAATGATGTCATATGAAATACCTTTTTAAATGATAAAACTGACCATATCTCGATAACATAAAATAAAATCTCCTCTTTCTCATTTCAGCACAAACAAAGACTTGACTTACATATTCTGCACCGAGTTAGATAAGCGGTATGAATGTCCAGTTTGTTTTGATGTACTAAAACACCCCGTCATCTTCGAGAAGTGTGGCCATCGATGTTGCTCCTCGTGTTTACCGGATTTAATGAGGTAAACATAAGTTTTTAATCTGGATATTTTTTAAAAGTAAAGAAATTCTTTGATCGGTTTAGCCTGACAATGTGTTGTTCCCGGGTAGCATGCTTTCTTGTATATTGTGTGTATAAGATTTTGAAAGTTGTTTGAATATTTGATAATTGAATCGAAAATATAGTTTTCCTCATAAAATTCTCGCTAGATTTATTTAATGATTTACTTGGTAATCGACATATTCCATTCTTTTCATAAGTCTGATATTTTGATCACGTTTCGTTTGAAAACAGAAATGACGGCAAGTGTCCAGTAGACAAGAAAGCAATTGACCGACAAAAAGAGGTAATTTTTAGTGAAAGGGATTGCCGACATATACGAGGGTAATACGTTTGATTTTCTTTAACTTATTTCTGTCATAGTCACATCGAGCAAAAATGATACGTACATCGATATACGGTGTCGTTTTTAATTTTTTGTGGTATTTATCTTTGTTTTAAGAGAGCAATGTAAGAATATGAAATGAGAAAGAATGTTTGAATGCAAAAGTGTTTTAAAATGTTGGAATAAAAAGTGATAATTTAGGGTAAAAAGAATGTTTTAATACAAAGTGTCTCCTTAGTATAAAAGGAATGTTTGAATACAAAGGTGTCTGATTAAATTATGTGTTTTAGTAAAATATTTGACGGTATATGAAAACTATTAATAGTTTTATGTTTAAGATTTAAATGCGGTTACTTTCCATGTCCTCCATTTTGGATGTAAAACCTAGTTTTTGCCTCATATTATTATTGATTTCATATGAGAGAGTTGTCAAATATTATAACTTCTTTAAAAACATTTTTACATCGTGCTCTAGTTCGAATATTGCATAGGAACTACAAGAATCGAGGAAGCATCGCCATCTTTACCATGGAAAAATCTCTCACATGATTAATTGAATTATGTAGAGGTATTCAGTCTCATGTTCTAATTCGTTCTCACTCAAACGAACATAAATCATTTATAATCTAAACTCGAACACAGTATAGAAGGTTTTTATTGATTGATTGATTGATTTTTGTTTTACGTCACACCACGAATATTTCACGTATATGGTGACGGCATCTGCCTTATGCGGGGCATACAAATTTTGACCTTTGCAACGGACCCACCCGAAGCAGTGAGGGATCTTTAACGTGCCATCCATACCATGACACGGGGCCTCGGTTTTTACTGTCTCATCCGAAAGACAGAACACCGGCATGGCCAGAGCGGGACTCGAACCCCGGCCTCCCGATCAGGAGTCCGACGCGATACCACTAGGCCACGCCGGCTTCAGTATAGAAGGTGAAGCGTTCTGCTCATTTAATACATATCAAATATATAATTATATATATATATATATATATATATATATATATATATATATATATATATATATATATATATATATATATATATATATATATATATATATATATATATATAAATCAAATTATCAGTCCATACAGTGCAGTAACACAAAATCCGGCAAATCTGAAATGTAAGACTCTTATTAATAAAAAGTATATACATTTGTAATATTCCAACCGTAATCAATACACAATATTTTGATTATAAAAATGTTAGGGAAGGGAGGGCGGGAGAGAGAGACTTTTTTGTCCGAACAGAGCCTTTGAATGATTTTATTCGTACATTTACCTTAAATGTTAACGCAGCAATGAGGCTTGAAAAACAACCTGGAAGTGAGAATTGTTATACTGACCAATACTTTGGACCAATGAAAATTGTCATGTACTAAAAATAACTAAAACACGTGTTTTGGAGAGTGTTCACGTATCATTGATAAATATGTATATATGCCTCAAAAATGCCGGGAAAGAGAAGTAACTCCAATATATTTTATGCATTTAAAATTATAAATGGCTGTATTGATAGGTATCGGTTGACAAAGAATTCCAACAGGAACTGGAGCTACTAGAATTGAAGTGTTCCTTTGTTCATCGAGGATGTACCTGGTTTGGACAGATGAAATTTCTAAAGGTATTCTTAACAATATTTTATACAATTTTATCAAAAATATCAAATATTAACATCATTTACTTTGGTATATCTACTAGAAAACCATCTCCAAATACGGCAAAATTCAACAAAATAGACATCTTTTGCATTGAAACAGCATCACTATGGTCATTTAGTATACTGAAATTACACCATATGGTCAATGTCATTTGTTTAAAGTTAAACTAGAACGAAATGCTAATATCCTTGACCTTCATTGTACGATGTACCCTTGACATGTCACTTCACATTCTCAGATCATGAAATATTGTACAAGCTAATAAAATAATACAAAATACAAACAAAAACTACATTGATTTTTCGATTACTACAAAGATATACATAATATTGAGTCAAGGTCACGACAGTACTTGGGAATATAAAGAATAACATGAGTAATAGGTCACGAAATTTAATCATATTTTGATCAAACTTTTATAACTCCTCCCAACCCCCCCCCCCCTTTCCTTTTCAAATTGCTGTCTTTATCAATGATCTTCTTTTGTTTCTTAATTTTTTCTTTATTAATTGTCCAAACACAACTTACCTATGTCAAGAAGCCATCTACTTTAAGTGGCCACTTTCCACCTTCCTTTTTGTGGCTGCTTTGAACAGGTATGACTGTTAATGATATTGACGCTAATGTGGTACTCACCAGGACCATCTAGAGGATTGTCGCTACGCAACAGTCACGTGCCCTAAACGATGCGGAGCAGAACTAGAAAAGAGTCAGTTAAAGATTCATCTACAAGAGGAGTGTCCAAAAAGAGAAATCCGCTGCGATTTCTGCGATATCCCAATCCTGATCGAGCAGGAGGCGAACCATCTTCAGGTCTGCGGAAAATTCTTAATCCCCTGTCCCAATGGATGCAAAAAAGGGGAAGTCCCAAGGCAAGAGGTATATTGTTAAACATCATAAATGTATATATAGGATTGTTAAAATGATATTTTATTCCCTATCTTGTTGTTTGTTAAATAGCACCTTACCATGAATACGTCGTATGTTATCACATCGGAGTAAGATCTCCGAGCGAGGTAAGGGAAATCACGGCGCTACCCTCTGAGTGCCTCCTACATCCCATGTGAGTTGTTCTAGGATATATGGTGTTTGCATAAATTGTGTAAGAGTGTTGCTATTTTACCAATAATTTGTATAGGCGTTGGAATACATACAGAAACCCCATTCAGGAGCGGATTTAGGGCGGGCTGGGGCCCAAAACACCCCCCACCCTTTTTCGCCACATATTTACTAGTAAAAATCCAGATTTAGCACCAAAAATGGCTGAGTAATTTGGATAAAACATATGTTCCCCCCCCCCTTTTTTTTCGGAAATCCTGGATCCGACTCTGTCATAGCATTATGTCATAGATAATTATAAAAACAGTCAGAAGAAATGAAATCAATAATTCTACCTGACACTACAAGTTAGAAGGTTTGACGACATACCCACCAAATGTTGGCGGTTCTTATCAGGACCTCAACCAGTGGCATCCTCCACATAAATAATATTATCCAATATCTTATTTGCAAACCAAGAGAACGCTATACATTCTGAACTGCCTCGTCCTTTTGTTTCAAAAATATGCATGCATAGGTATAGGACGAGGAGTTCCAAATGTAACGAAATAGTTAACTCTTGCATTATTTATCGTTTAATCATTATTTGTATACATATACATATATATATATATATATATATATAGTCTTCTTAGTCTAAATTTATAATGTCTTCTTAATCTAAATTTATGGCGTTTTATTAGTCTAAATTTATAGCGTCTTCTTAGTCTAAATTTATAGTGTTTTCTTAGTCTAAATTTATATTGTTTTCTTAGTCAGAATATAACTTGGCAAAGCTTAAATAAAGAAAAAATAATGAATGGTGTTACATGCTTTCATTTTATAATATGATTTCTTAAATTTTTATATAGATGCCAGAACACCTCGAGAATAGATGCCCGAAACAGGAAGTTCCTTGTCCGTTTCACGAGGCAGGATGTACTTTTGTGGTCAGTATCAAATGTTTTATAATTATCTTTGCATTTCATATAAATTAAAACTATCTGTCACCATAAATGAGAAATTTTGCGTGAAATAATTCATTAATTAAGAAAAATATTGGTTGATTGATGGATTGATTGATTGTTGTTTTACGTCACTCCACGATTATTTCACGTATATGCCTGATGCACTGCATAGAAATTTATACCTTTGCAACGGACCCTCCCGAAGCAGTGAGGGATCTTTACATGCCACGCCTACCACAACACGGGACCTCGCTTTTCACTGTCTCATCCGAAAGACGGGACACCGGTGTGTCCATAGCGGGAGTCGAACCGGGAACCTTTCGGCCACGAGCAGAGCACTACATCCACTGAGACACACCGGCTTAGAAAAATATTGGTAAGTAAAGGATAGTTTCTACAAAGTATATTGCAATCATTTTTTTTTCAGAGTAAGCGGAAACATCTACATAAGCATATCAAGGAGGATCCAATACAACATCTAGGCATGGCATGTGACGTCATTGTCAACCACTCCAAGATGTTGGAGGAGAACGGCAAAGTACTCGAGAAACACACCGAAAAGATAGGGGTAATTATTTACCGTTCGTGGTCTGTATTATTTGAAACGAGTGGAATTCGGAAGTAAAATATTCAGAGCTTTGTAGTGCATTTCATCCTCAATAAAAGTTATTCTGGAATTGACTTTTATAAGATTGATATGATATCAAAAGAAGAAACTTGTTCGCGGTATTCTGTTTTTGCGGGAGAGAGCAGTTGTTGTGAATATCGTTTTCACGCGAATTAACAGTGGAGGACAAATTATCGCGAAGAAGATGTTTACACAACAACGCTGAAGATTTCAATGTGAAAAAAGATAATAAGAAACAAATATATTCTATCGTGATAGTCTTTTGCACCCCCCCCCCTAAAGAAAACCCTCTTCGATTAGCTGTAAATGTTTACATGGGTTCGAAATATATACATATATAATCACTAAGTATTGAAAATATTCGTTCACAATAATTTTTTTTATTGTTAAGATGAGGAAGTGTCATCTGCCAAATTTTTTTTAATGTTAAACTTTTTCATGAATTCAAAATACGTACATCTTCATAAATAAATTATAAGTGCGACGCTATTTATTTACAATATTTCAGGCCATTGTCAAAAGAGTGGATGCATTAGAGAAACTGTACGGCTGTCAGCTCGTCTGGAAAATAGAAAAATGGTCTGAAAAAATGGAAGATGCCAAACTAGGAAGAAAACCGACCATTTTTAGTCCAGCTTTCCTTACAAGTCGCCATGGATACAAGATGGCGATGTCGCTTTGCCCATATGGAGATGGCAGAGGTACGTGTACGCCTGTGTTTTCAAAATAATGCTTGTAAATTGAACGTGTCCATGTGAAGTAATGGTTCAAATCCATATTACTACAATCTTTACGAAAGAATACACACCCTGCTGTTATAATTTTTATTGAATTTAAACAGTCAGCAATCCACATACAGCTAAATTTTATGCCATTTGATAACGTAGTTGTTTGTTAATTGTAAATCACTTTTAAATTAAGAAAATTTCAGTTACGTAAGTTCAGAAAATTTATGCCTCGCTAAATCAAAACTACCCGAATTAAAAATTACTATCAGCGTGTCACATATATTTAAATCATGCTATTGATATTTACAGCAAGGAGCAAGTTTTTGTCTATCTTCATTTGTATTTGCCGCGGAGAATACGATGCTTTGTTAACTTGGCCTTTCAATCATCAGATATCATTTACCCTCATCGACCAGTGTCAAGACCCGGCAGCCAGACGTAACATTACCTATACGGTAAAACCAAATGTGATCCGAGATAACAAACCATTTCTTGGACGGCCAGTAGGAGAACGCAACGCCAGCTTTGGCGCGCAGAAATTCGTAGAATTAGACGTCATCAAAACGTTTGACTATGTACGGGATGATTGTATGTTTATAAAATGTACAGTCGACAGCGAGGAAATGATTTTATTGTGAGAAGGAAAGGTGTAGAATATCAGAAACATAACCGACAAATTTCGATTTACTTCAGCTTGATTTTTTTTCAATGTCCACTTTTTGTGAACATTTAATAGAATACAATAACAGTTTCAGAGGTTTATATCTTGTCTAATTCCATTAATTATAATGTTTTATTCTTTTGTTGTTTTATTGTATGACACATGTAGTTCAGAAACCTATAAACGAAAAATGGGCACAAAATGTATTGTTCCAAAGTCGTGTGAACCAACATGTACATACTTTTTTCTCATTACATTACGCTTACAGATTATAAACATTTCTTTTCTTGAAACATTTGAAAAATATATATAAATGTGAGTCTTTGTCACATGCTCTTGTTTTAGTTATTTATAGATTCACTCGGCATCGGTGATTGGACATTTACTGTAGAATTACCTCCGTTTTATTAAACAATAAACGTATCTCGCCACGGCGAGATACTACCGTATCAAGACACTATCTGTCCGTGGCGAGATAGTAACTCGCCGTGGCGAGAAAAGTATCTCGCCTCGGTGAGATAGTAACTCGCTGTGGCTAGATACGTAACTCGACGTGGCGAGAAAAACAAAATGATGTCCCTTATAAGCTTCCGTCGTTTTCCGATCTCTGTAGTCTGTTCTACATGTCCTGTGTCACTGTGCCCTGGATGACCACTTGAGATACATGACTAATAACAACACTCAGTCGCAGATCCAAGATTTCTGAAAAGGGGGAGACACATGTGAAAGTCAAGTATTAGCCCCAAAAAAATCGGCCATTTTTTATGCCAAATCTGGATTTTACTTATAATATTTTAGCGTTTTCAAACTTATCATCTATGCATGCTTTGTAAATTGTGGCGCAAATAGGTGGGCCGAGTCCGGGTCCCCTTTTAGTCCGCCACTGACGCTTATACACAACTATGAGTACTTCATTCCTATCTAGTTTCATCGGAATCCCTTCAGATGTTCCAGAAGAAGAGAAAAGTATAAAAACTATAGCTATAGCGCCTTTGTCTTAGGTGGGCAGCAGACAGTAACAGAGCACACACAAAAATACAACAAACCAGAGACCTATATACACCGTATATGTATATATATATATATATATATATATATATATATATATAGGTCTCTGAACAAAATATATATATATATATATATATATATATATATATATATATATATATTTCATATCATAATTGATATACTACTGAATCGACGGTTTTTTTTTTTTTTTGTTTTTTTTTTGTTTTTTTTTTTTTTTGCGTGTTGTTCCCATATCCGAAGGGTATGGCACGACTTTTGATAAAGCTAACTACACCTTTTCCCGATTTTGCATGATGGAAGAGAAAGAGGTAATACCCAACAATTGAAGATTTTCCCTTCAGATTTGCGTCATATTACTGTGACATCATATTTTTATCTCGGTATGAACGATGTAATGAAAATTCCAATATTTTCCGACATCAGGACCCTTAAATCATGCAATATCGGAAAAACGTCTATTGAAGAAGATATCTAAGGACATACCCGGCTCGCAAAACTTTTGTATCTGTACTAAAGAACACCTATCAAATGCAACTGATGACAAGAAAGGTAACTCTAATTTAGTTATGAATAAAGCTGCAGGATTGCCAGAAATATTGCAAATACAGATTTTCTTTGTCTTTTGACGGGAAAGGTTTCGATTTCTTTGCCTTATTCAAGTGATTATGTATCGAATATATTTTATTTCAAGTATGAAGAGAAAAAATCTGCCAGAAAAGAAAATATTGAATAATGTATTGTTTTTGTCTATACATGGCAATGAAAAATGTCTGAATCAGTCAATCAAGGAAGTTTAATAAAAACTCCAATGTTTTCTTTGGTAACCACACCAGACGTCAATTTGAGTCTATATGACAGTACATAAGAAGAAACTGGTTCAGTTTTGAAGCTATTCTGTCCTAAAACCGAATAAGTAGGATATGACCTTAAGCTAGAAATTTTACACGGTCAGCAAGAACATTAATACTTGTGTTAACTAATGTTGCTATTTCCTGAAGAGTACAAAAATACTGTGATGTATAAACTGAAACTGGTTAGATCATAAGAGACCAAAACTCCGACAAAAACTGTCAAATAAACAAAATTGCGACAACATATACCATTATATATTATAGATATTCGTCCATTATAATATGAGAAAAATCTGTCAAAATGTACGTACCTTGTTGTTTATGCAAGACGTGTAAGCTGGTTAAGCCATTAAAAGGGCCATAACTGTACACAACCCCCCCCCCCCCCCAACAAACAAACAAAACAAAACAAAAAACAAAAATGATGATATGTTTAACTTCATATCATTGATCATCATCCTACATATTGAGAGAAAGCTGTCAAAAGATAAATAACTGGTTGCTTTCGCAAGTTTTACCCTGATAAGTCCGATTTTCGGTAAATTATATGGGTAAAATTAAAATGCATTTTAACGAATTCTAGGGGTTCAGATCCCTCTCCCACGTCGAAACGGATCATCATTAAAACGGACAGGGTTTTCCTTATATCCCGATATTGAAGGTGTTATATTTCTTTTAAAGCTCTCCAGCAAACTCAAGTTATTGTAAACTATAATAATATGCCTCTGTATGGGCTACATTAGCATAAAAAGTACCATAACTCTGCATATACAAAATGAAATATCATCACAAACAAAAGGAGATCATCCTTAGATCTTGATGATGATTGTGTTAAAATATCATTTGAATCTCTCTAGAGAAAACTTGAGATATAGATGATGTATGGCTAAATTGAGACTGTTTCAGCATACGATGTACTATGACTGCAACAACGAAATGGAATTTCATCAAAAACAAATGGGGTCTTCCTAAGCTTAGGTCCAGACTTTGTATGTGTAATAATAACATTTAAATCTCTCAATGCATACTGGAGGTATTGAATGACATAGAAACTGCAGACAAAATCAATGTCACAAGGTCAATGGTCTTGGTATCA
The DNA here is from genome assembly GCA_035048485.1 of Pteria penguin. Taxonomy (NCBI): domain Eukaryota; kingdom Metazoa; phylum Mollusca; class Bivalvia; order Pterioida; family Pteriidae; genus Pteria; species Pteria penguin. The sequence goes on from CM068590.1 coordinate 17,593,836, forward strand.
TCTGAAAAGGCTTGTTTTTTGTAGTGGGGTGCAACGGCAAAATACATGGCGTCTTTATCTTTAATGGTTCAGAATTTACGAGCAAGTTTAAAGTTTTAGCCATAGGCAATATAGTTCAAAAGAAAACCGACAAAAATTAAACAAGAAACCGCTAAAGGCGGTGTGGTCGGATTGCGAAGCATTGACAATTATTGAAAGCAGAGTCCGTTTTGAAACACTATGCCCACAGAAGCAACAGAGTGCAATATAATCTATTCACGTATAAAGGACAAATTTACAAGGTCATTTAACTCGGTGACATCTGCTATAGCCTCATTGGTTGAATGAGCATGCATTATAGCATAAGAAACGGGGCGCCTTTAAGGTCAAGGTCACAAAGGTCATTCAGGGATACAGTCCATCAAAATCTATCTATCTGTGTGGTTTGAAAGATCTAATTCTCATGATCTTTCAATAATTGTAAACCTAAATATGCTTTTGACCTTGAAACTGGGAACCTTCATGAACAAGGCCACAAAAAATGTCACTTGAAAAACATAACTCTGTCTTCCTGTAACTGAACTAAAGTCGATTACATATTCAACCTTGAAACTGGGAACCTTCAAGGTCAAGGTCACAAACAAAGGTTTTCAATGGATAAAGCTCTTCAAGGTTTATCAATAAGTGGAGTTTAAAAGAGATTTTGTCTATGGTCTTTCAACTGAATTCAATTACCAGTAAGCATTTGACCTTGAAAATGGAAATCTTCAAGGTCAAGGTCACAAACAAAGATTTCAATGGAAAAAGCTCTTCAAGGTCTATCTCCAAGTGGAGTTTGAAAGAGATTTTGTCTACGGTCTTTCAACTAAATTCAATTACACATTTGACCTTAAAAATGGGAACCTTCAAGGTCAAAGTCACAAAAGTTTCAATGGATATCCTTCATCAAGGTCTATCTACATGTGAAGTTTGAAAGATATAACTCTCACGGTCTCCCTGTAATTGAACTAAAGCTGATTACACATTTGACCTTGAAACTGGGAACCTTCAAGTTCAAAGTCACAAACAAAGGCTTCAATGGATAAATTCATCAATGTATATCTACATGTGAATTTTGAAAGAATTACTGTTAATGGTCTTTCTGCAATGAACATGGATACAAGAGCTAAACCAAATTGTTGATGCAGATGGACAGAGAAACACAGATGCACAGGTGGACATCGCCATATCATACACCATATTTTGCTTTGCAAAAAAGTGGTTTTAGTTCAAGTGACCTTGACCTCAAAGCTTTAGAAAATTGGCATCTTCCTCCCTCTGAGGTCACCCCTCTATGAAAATTTGGTAGCAAGAGACAACTCTGCTTACGAGAGCTGGTGGAGGCAAAAATGCCGACAGATAGACTGATAGACAGACAGACTAATGAATGGACAGAGTGCTTTCTCAAGAGCATCTGCATCTCCGTTGCTGGTCAAAGTAATGCCCTTATTTATGAAGAAGTTGACAAAAGTTGAAAAGAAGTCTTCTAAAAGTGTTGCAATGACAGTTAATTTGATTTCCTTTTCATATTTGTATGGTCAAATGGCTATGCTGATATATGGTCAGTCATCTTTATGTATTAAGTCACTGTATATATAGAAAGTGAGAGGGTTCTTATCAAGAGTAGATAAGTCACCATATTGATTGGTTTGTTGATTGTTGTTTTACGTCGCTTTCAACAATTTTTCAGTTATATCGCGACATGGAAGCAGGAGGTTACCAACCTTATGAACATAGTGGCCCAACCCAGGAATTGAACCCGGATCGTCAGAGCCGTAATCCAAGTGCTTAACCACTACACCAAACCTGCCCCTCACCATATTGAATCCTCCTCTACTCTTTGAACAAATATACATTCACATCAGTGTAAAATGTTTTATTCTGACAAAATGTTATCAAAACATTTTACAGTATATATGAGGTATAAAGGCATGTCAAATATATCTATAAGTTACAGCATGTAAAGATATATATAGTCTATAGCCAATAAATAAAAGGTATCACTCCTGGACCAGCTGACGTGACTTGGAGTTGAATCTGATGCTCAACAGTAAGTAAATTTGTCACATAGGTACGAGTCTCAATTGTTCTTTGCTGATGCTGGGGGAGATTTCTTTTCTTGCTCAGTTCCTAAAATGTCTCTATCTAATTCCCATACATTGATATCATTTTCTTCTATGGCTTTCTGCAATGAAAAGGTAAAATGATGTGGTAATTTTTCACCAAACATGCGATTAAAGTGAGAAGAAAACGGAAAAGGTAAATAGATTTTAAAAAAATAAAATGCAGACACAAATTTTAGAAAGCAAAAATTATTTTAAACTGGCATTTTTTAGTCTGCGTTAAAAATCTTGCAAGAGTTATCCTTCTTTGTACAGCATGGCCTGTTGATAAACAGCAGATATTTATAGTGTTCAGGAATCACCATTTAAAACCTGTCAGTCTGGTAAATTCTCATAGTATTTTAAGTCAACAACTAAAAATACATTTTTCATTTTTGTGGGATTTGTACACGTTTCAAATCAACAATAGATCTAGATCTACTACAGTACTGCCAGAGTAGTCATGTAAATTCTGTTCTTTCATAAATCCTCACCTTGACGCACTTTCTGTAAGCTGCAAATAACTCTCCACATTCTTCTGTCTTATGTCCTTTCAAAAATTTATCGGAGAACCATTTATTAAAACAGGCATCATACTTTTCTTTTAATTCTTGACATTCAGGACTAACGCTATTCATTTTGGACCGTGGAACACACTATGTTGTTTACCAGATATACTTCCGCAGTAATATAGTGCATATGACGGCCTCGAATCATGATATGCTTATGCTTGGAACAATTCCAATTTATAAAGCGAAATACCGTACTTATTTTGAAGTCTTAGATCCATATTTAGGTTATAACACACTATAATGATTATTATGTTCAATACATAATATTACTCCGCATTTTCATTTTTGAAAAGGAAAGTAGAGATTACATCTGTAGCATGGGAATTCGAGTTCGGTTGATGCAAGGACAAATTAAATTGCGTACATGTTTAAAAATAATCAATAGGGGACTAAAGGTAAAACGGAATATTCTTTCGAATTCTGTTAAGATGTAGAATATCGATATTGACATATTCATCAATTAAAAAGGAGGGGTTGTATTGTGATGTAATTTTGTAATGTAAAGAAGAAAGGCAGCGACTCCTCGTACACAAGATTGTGTATGCCTTTCTCGATGGCTAAACGTACACAGGGTAAAAAAAGAGCCAAAACCGGTTTAGCATATCTGGATTTCAACTTATGAAAATTGATTGAAACTATACAGTGACAGAATTATTTTAAACATGGCAGAATTATTCTGAGATATGATCGACAAGAAAAAGTGGAGTTCAGTATTTGTATCTCTTGCCAATATTCACAACATATTTACCATATAATAAGTCCATACTTGTTTTATTATATGATTCAATATTAAAATTGAATTAAAATATCCAATTACTTTGAGTTCATGAGACATGTTATTGAACACAATGGATATGGTCCTAGATGGATGGTTGCACTTTTTGTATGGTCTCATTTTTCAACGTTTATCACAATTGCAATGATTTATTGTGTCAATGACTGAACATTGGTCACTGAGTATGAGCTGCGACTGGCAAGTAAGACTTCTGGATATGCAAAACCAGCATTGGCTCTTTGTTATACCCAGTGTACGTTTAGCCATCGGGATAGGCATACACAATCCTGTGTACGGGAAGTCACTGCAAAGAAGAAAACCCTCTTCAAGAGGGAGGGGATTGGGGAACATTCCAACTTTTAAAAGGTAATTCACAATTCTCATAGTCAGCATGATGTCACTGTCTATAATGCTTTATGTAGATACCAGGAGTCTGATCAAGATGTTTGGGGTAGAACTCGGTGTATACTGTATAAGCGAGAACACTACATTAAGTTGTTCTGTATCAGATGTGCAGGGTTTTACTCATAAACTATAATCTGAAAAGCATAAAACATGCACTCACATTTTAATTGTTTGAATGGCAAAATGATTTGAGCATTCCTTAATATTAAAACTGTTCCTGGAATATGTATGTATTGCTCCCTATGAGTCTGATGCTTTACTCAAGATGTTCCGAATGCCCATTATCAAATACCCAGATATCTGACTTCAAGAATATCTCATAATAACCAACCAGCAGAGAGACACAAAACCTTTGGAAATCTCACCCTTCATAGATCCATCTCAGGTTTAGGGGGTCCATCCCATTTTTCGCCACAAGTATGCATGAGTAACACTTCAGATCTGGCACCCCAAATGGCTGAGTATTTTGACTAGGACTTGACTTTCACATGTGGGCCCAGACTATGTCAAAAACTTTCACACCCCCCCTCCCATTGGTCATTTGGACCTATGTAGTATAGTTATACACAGGTCCATCAAAAAAAAAATTGTCTATCCAAAAAGAAATACAAGAAAAATCATGGATTTAGTAAGATATTAATTCTTCTTTTGTAAATTCGTGCATTTTATTTCAATTATCATTTTCTGAAATGAAATTGTAAAAAAATCATCAATATCATGATGTTTGCCATAAATGTAGTCAATTGGTTTAATGTCCAGGTCATAAAGTACTTCAGGTTCAAGTCTACATGAGTGTGGTCAATTCATAAAAAAAACACTTAAACACTGCGAGAGAGAAACTGGTATGTAAGTGTTTATTAGAGTATGACCATAGAACTCTTATTACTTAACTTGCACCGGTCATTTGGTCTGGATATCAGGAGGGAAACACTGGTCTGAACATAATTTTGCCTGTCTGAAGACCAGCAGTCTCATCTGAAAGACACCAGTGTGCCCAGGGCGGGATTCGAACCCTGGACCTTTTGGTCACAATCCAAGCAATTTATCCACTAGGCCACTGCGGCTTATTGACAGACAGATAGACATTTGTGTACCATAATACGTTTGTCATAGACGAGCTTTTACAAATGGGTGTGTGGTCAGTAGAGATCATCTCTGACCGATGCTTATATAGAGACAATGAACTGAACCGTCTGCAAGCTTCATGCATTTAACACACGCATATTTATGGGTCAACATTAGATTTGGTGAAAAGTGATTGCCAGATAGTGAAGGGAGAGTATAAAATATCTAATATAATATTAAAAGTTTATTGTTTTACAGGTCCCAGAGTCATCTCCATGGAAACCTGTTGAAAAAGAAAAACTACCTCAGGTATGGAAGGTTTTCCTTAATTTAATAAACAGGTTTGGCACAATCCCTCAACTGAGGAATAGTCTCTCAAATGCAAAACAGTTTTTGATGTGGGAGACAACTATCAAGGTTTTTTTTTTCAAATATTGAAAATTCTTAAATTGTGGTCTGAAACTTTAAAAAAAAAAAGAGTGTTGTGACCTTTAAGACATACTGAATGATGTTTATGTTTATTTGTAGCAGTTGCCATTTCTGAGAATTTCACTTTATCAAATTATTCTATCTTTTAGCTGCGTGCTAAATTCCTAAACTATTGATTGAAATGGAATATTTTTAACAAATGTAGTTCAGCTGCCACCAACCATGTATGAATGGAATTGAACAAAAAGCAACGGAAAAAAACCCTACCTTGTTGAATGTTTAACAATAAGGGTGGGCATCTAATTCCCATGGTATTTTAGATGACAAAACACAACTTCAATGTTCAGTAAGCGCATGTTTAATTTCTTTATTATAGGTAAACATTTATTGTAAACTCTATTAAATGTACTCAAGATCTTAATAATGATGAGTATGAGAGCGTTATTCAAGGGCTTGAAATGTCAATGAAAATATTATCTACAACATACCTTGCAATTCAACATGACGCATCTTTTGATGAGTATATTTCATGTTTATCATGTTTAATTACCTTGGCAACCTGGCATGGCTCCGAGGTCGGCATGTTCGGTTCAAGATCCAAAGTTTGGAGATTCTGCTGGAAACTCTTGAGTTTCTTGTCTTTCACATGAGACAGACATCGAGATCCTCAGTAACTATAGATATTGGTATCTAAAAGAAACCTCATTCCTTTAAGAGCCAGCATAGCTCAGTTGATTGAGTGCTTGGTTTTGAATGAAAGGTCCCAGGTTCAAGTCTCCTCAATGCCCTGTTTTTTTTTTAAAAGAGACAGTAAAAACTTAGGTCCTGTATCAAGTTTGAAGTGGTATGAAAAAGATCTCTCACTACTTCAAATGAGTTCTTTGCAGTTCTTAATTTTTATATTGTCATCCCCTCGGCATCATCATTATTCTTGTCGGCGACATCTGTAAACAAAACTTTAACCTTGGTCATAACTTAAGAACAGCAAAAGATGAGACTTCCATACTTTATACGTGTATTCCATGTGGCAAGACATTTCATTGGGTAACAAAATTTTTGATCTTATGACCTTGACCTTGAAGTTTGATCTACCTACAAAAAACTTTTGCTATTTGAATTTGGTTGCCATCGGCGAGATTTGTTGTCTTCTGACAATACACCGATCCACTTTTCAGCATAGAAAGCGATGTTTGGCGGACTTTTGATTGTTTTACTTATGACGTCATAGTCAAATGTCCGACTTGTCCAACCTTGCGTGACGTTATCATAGTCGTATTTTGCGCTAAAATGCTTAACATTTGACGGAAGTGGATCGGTGTATTCTTGTTGTGCATAGCATTAGATGCTGTCACCCCATAAGTGCAATAGTATTGGTATGTTGTAAACAAGTATTAAACAAATCATTGGTTAGATGGATTCATTTTATAAGTCACATTTTTTGCAAAACTTAAGGCAGGTGTCGCCACCATATAAGTGAAACATTCCTGATTTCTGACGTTATTGAACAATATTCAGAAAGTCAAAATTACCCTGGTAAAAACATTGATTTATTGTTAGCAATATTCAGAATGATTAAAGTTCTTTGTAGCCAAAATTGAAAAGGGTAACACAGATTCTTTTCTTTTTTTCACAAGGAGCCGACCATTGACAGAGAGATGATTGACCATCTGGAGAGAATGTCACTCGTCGAATTTAACAATCAAGCTGGGATTGAGCGTTTGTCCAGTGCTATTTCGTTCGCTAACAAGTTACACATGGTCGACACTGAAGGAGTGGAGCCTATGACCACTGTATTAGAAGATAGGTAAGCACATTGTTATTTTGTTATAGTGGCATACTGAGACATAAGTCAAGATAGCTCAGTTGGTTTAACATCTCAATGCTTGGCAAATGGTTCAGAATTCGAAACCCACTTACACCATCAATTTTCTTTTCTTTGTTTGTAGCAAAATCAGAGGTTTCAGCATCACTCATAATCTGGTATGTATGGAAATTAATTTGAAAGGATTTCAGTTGTTGAGGTTTCAAGAAAACCTCAAATTTACAGTAGAGGAATGCAGGCTGGGGTCAAAATTTTATGTCACTCTTGATTTATTCACTTCAGAGAAGCAAAATAGAATTTATTTATTAATTTGATTTGAAAAAATTTACTTTTCCTTGAGTGTTGCAAATTGACTAATAGGGCGTTGGGACTCCATGATGGGCCTTGTCTAAATCTTTTCAAATGAGACACGGTCCGGAACGTCCTCCCCTCCGTTTGTTAGTCGCGACTCCTCCAGATCAAGGATCTGAGCTCCCTTCCAGACCAGCAGAGCACAGTTACCTCATGTTGATGTCTCTCTATATATTTTTGATATCATAATCTTACTCTACACTACTATTAGTGTTTATATATATAGTTTTATGACCTCTCAACCTGAGATACTCATTGATCCTTTTTCTCTATATGGAGGATTATTTATAAATTTTTAACTTTGTGTCTTTTGATTGTACTGCATTTGTGATGAGTGGGAAGTTGGGCCCATACACTGGTTAACCACACCAATTGAGTACTGTTTGTTACTCAATTGACTGTCCTAAATCGGTATCGCAACTGTTGTACAACGAATATTTTTGTAATGTCATTTCATGTATTTCATTACTTGTTACCAAGTTTATTGTACATCTCCTTAGTGACTTCTGCCCTACAGCTAAGTCTTTTCCTTTCCCTTTTGAAGGGTTCTTTGAAAGTTCATGTCAAAATTGAATTTATTCAATGTAAAGAAGCATGTAAGTATTCATTTGTTGTTTTTATGGGAATTAATAATTAAATTTTTCAGTCAGTTTTATTTGAGCAAGCACTGCAAAAATTGATTTGGTGAGTGCTATTTTTCAGTATGGCAGACATACTGAAGGGTTACATTCACCAAATAATCTCTGTATTGTACAAAAACAGGTTGAAGAGCATTCTTTTGATGTAAATCATTAGGATTTTGAAATTCAGGAGTTTTTGAAAATCTCATTTCCTTATTGAATTTCAAGGTTTAAGAATTTTTGATTTTTTACTTGATTTGATCTGGTCTGAATTGCTTCAGGTTGATGATTCAATGTATGGTCATTTATCAATAGTCAAAATGCAGTAAGTAGAAGAATATATGTATTTTTTCAAGTTGTTTCTTGAATGAGGAAGTAAAACTCAAGCGAGCCTCTGTGAGCAATACAGACCCATTTGGGCCTTTTGTTTAGTTTTAATTTTGCCGTCTTTTCACAGAGAGCTGTTTCTCCAGGAGGATGTAGTGACTGAAGGAAAATGTAAAAAGGAAGTAACACAAAATGCATCCAAACTAATAGAGGGTTACTTTGTAGCTCCTCCAGGTAATGACTTAAAGGAAGTAACACAAAACACATCCAAATTTATAGAAGGTTACATTGTAGCTCCTCCAGGTAACGACTTGAAGGAAGTAACACAAACATAAAATGCATCCAAACTTATAGAGGGCTACTTTGTGGCTCCTCCAGGTAATGACTTTAAGGAAGTAACACAAAACACATCCAAACTTACATGGGGTTACATTGAAGCTCCTCTAGATAACGACTTAAAGGAAGTAACACAAACACAAAACACATCCAAACTTATAGAGGGTTGCTTTGTAGCTCCTTTAGGTAATGATGTCTAACTATTGAGGCAACATTAAAGGAAAGGGATACTGGATTTAACTACCAGTACATGAAATTATCCATTCATTACTCTTCAACTCATTTCCATGTGGGGTAAATCACCATACTCTTTAATTCACGCAGTTTGATTTCAAATGAGTGCAATTATGTACATGTAGGTCTGCTTAGGTTTTTCTGCTGGCCCTAAGCACTGGGTACTAAACATATTGGTGGAGCATTCACTGGTACAACATTACATAATTCAGTCTTACCCAAATTTGACTTATTTCCTTGTTGTAATATATATTCAAACAAAGTATCAATGAGGGTTTATCGATTGATAATTGTTTTATATTACTCCACAGTAATTTCATGTATATGGCGACAGCATCTGCCTGATGCGGGGCATACAAAATTTATACCCTTGCACCAGACCCACCCAAAGCAGTGAAGGATCTTTTACGTGCCACGCCTATGGGATCTCAGTTTTTACGGTCTCCGAAAGACAGAACACAGGTGTGTCCAAGGCAGGAATCGAACCCAGGACCTCTAGAAGATCATGAGGGTTTACATCAGGCACCATCTTTCTTTGCCCCCTGCAAAGGAATGCAACTTAAAGGGTTCACTTTGTCCAGTAAGAACCTTGATAAAGAGGGATATATACTCCTTAAACCTGTGTACTTTTATGAAGTAGCATCTCCAGAGTCTTGGAAGTAAAAACCTGCCTTTTGATGATTCCATTAAGAGATATTCATACTACATGGTCACATGAATGGTGCATGTATTGTAGCAAACATCATACAACAGACAAGTGATTGCTTACTACAAGTATAAGCACCTACTATTGAAAATTTATACACATTTTTGATCCATTAGCAATGTTTGAAGATAAAAAGGGTATATAGGTTTTAACCGGTTTGTCTGTAAAATTTTTGATAAGACTTTCCCATAGGTATGAAAATTTTTATCCAAATTCTCATTGTTCAACTTTTTATTATGTTTGTATGTATTGTATCCAGCTGAGGGTATCAGTAATTTACAAACATAATTTGTTCTCAAATTGTTGGCGAAACTCATTATTCTTTTTTGTTTTCAGGAAATATTCCACTGAAAATCAAGAATCGTGATTATGAAATTCCAGACTCTTAGGACAAGTCTATGCTTGAATGAGCTGAATACAAGTGTGAGAAAATGTGTGTGTAATAATGAATGAAATTAAAGAATATATAACAATTTCAAAGACATGAACTTAGTTTGTTGAATTTATAGCTCACTGGGACCATAGTCAGTAGAGCTAATGATATACAGGGGGCAGACTTGGTGTAGTGGTTAAGCACTTGGCTTGCGGCCTCATTCAATTCCCGGGTTGCACCACTATGTTTGCTTTCATGTCAAGATATAACTGAAATATTCTTGACAGCGACGTAAAACCCCAATCAACCAACAACCAACTAATGACATACTCCCCCAGAGTTGTCGTTCAGCATCCGTAGACAAAACTTTAACCTTGGCTATATCTTTTGAACTGGAAAAAGTAGAGCTTTCCTCATGACTAGAGCTTTAAATTGGAAAATTTTGACCTTGTGTCTTAGACCCTGGACTTTGACCCACTTTTGAAAACAAACCAATGCTTTAGATTAGGAACTGCTAAAGAATTCCTCATGCCATTGATTTATGAAGTTCCTAGCAGATTGACTTAGACTTATGTATTTGTATTATCAATACTTGTAGCTCCAGTAGATGATGCTCCTCACAGCCTTTTGCCGAATGCTACATCAGAACGGGTTGACCTTGAAATTGCAACCAATTCAAAAATGAAAATAGATATAGGAATTATCAATGTTCAAGATGCAGATACTGACCCATCACTTTCAATAATAACATAAAAATGTTCTTCAGGAGAAACTCATGTAGGATATTTTGAAAGAATGGATAATCAAGAAGTTTTAGCCTTGAAAAAATTGAACAGTATTTCAGGGTCAAAGGTCAAGGTCATAATGGGCGGTATGAAAAACCATGTCAACATTATAGAAGAAAAACTTATTACTGCAGAGTCTAAAACCTTAAACAAATGTTGACCATGCTAAGATGAAGAACCCTATTAATTTTCAAACCAGAGACATTCTGATCAATAACTTATTATATTTTGGATATCTTTATGACATATGGAAACACATTTCCCTACATGCATTTATTCTCTTTGAAAATCAACACCCTTTTCTACGGAGTTATGTTGTTATCCGACAACTCTTTCACATTAGACGCACCAAAAGTTGTATACATATATCATCAATGTTGATTTGGTGGTTTAGCATCCAACTTACTGAATCAGGTTTCCAGTATATTCAAGATGAATACATTCTCCTGCCCATCATGTTACAATGTAACATAAAATCGTTGAAAACGTTTTACCATCATTGTGGCCACAAAATCTCAGCATAATTGAAAGTTTTGAAAGCTGCCAAGCTTTCTCATTAGAAATGGTATATATTGACCTTCAACTCTTCAGCTTTCCTGCTATAAGTTCATACCCTTTACAATGTCAAAGAATTCCTGTGGAAGTGCCTTCATTTTCCAGGAGCAGGCGTGGTGTAGTGGTTAAGCGCTTGGCTTGCGGCGCCGACGATCCGGGTTCGATTCCCGGGTTGCGGCACTATGTTTAAGAGGTTGGTAACCTCCTGCTTCCATGTCGCGATATAACTGAAATATTGTTGAAAGCGACGTAAAACACCAGTCAACCAACCAACCAACCTTCATTTTCCAAAGATTTGGTTTGCATCACTGTACAGATATTTCTACTCAAAGGGAATAAGACTCCGTTACTTAAACTACAAATATGCAGCAAATGCGGCACTTATTGGAAGAAAAAGACTCGACTGCAGACTGCACTTTCAGCAAATGTGAATCGTGCTCCATCAATACACACCGGTACAACATCTTTTATACCACCATACCGGGTAAAATTATTTCACTTGTAAATTAAGAGCTGGTATCGAGCATCCAGTTTTGAAGAACATTAAAGGACCTTACCACTTGATTTAAACTGGATTCAAATCTCAACTACACGGGCATCTCTAGATAGTACTTGCAAGATCCTTCAAAATTATCTGCCCCTTTTTCCCTAGTACTACGGACAAATTCTGAATGCTTTTAATCAATTTTGCCACAAACACATCTTGTCTCTTGCCTCGTCCAACTTTGCCAATTTCATCAAAAGGCCACCAGTTACCTGCTATCTTCAAGTTGCTTTACCACAGGCACATACCTTTACCAACTATGTTTAAAGGTAATCAGTCTTTAACATCCTATAGGATAACAGATAACATTCAATGTCGTCACGATATTAAGTATTTGGCATTTTTCACATTTGTAAAATAACTTCCTAAAAACATTTACCACAGCTAGTGCTTGCAGTGATAAAAAGCTGCACAAAACCCAGGAGTTTTACCACAGTTCCTTTAATATTTTTATTTCTAATGATCAATCAACAAGTGCCAAAGTACCTTACGGTAATTACTGTACAATCAAAATGCTCTCTTCCGAAGATTAAAGAATTCCCACAGAACACTGAAACTTCACGTCTGTGTCACTGTACACAAACAGCTTAAATAATCAATAAATTTCCTTGGAAATAGTTTTATTTGTTCTCGTAAAAGAGTACACAATATGCATGACAGCATCCAGTATTATCCCGAACCCTCGTTCTTCACCGAGGTAGTCCATAAGCAAGTTCAGTAAAAGTCTAAGAATTCCAGGGTAATATTTGGGTATATCATGTACAGCTACATATAAAGTTCCTGCTATTACTGATATAATACTAGTAATGATAATTGTGAAATATCAAATTTATATGGAACAAGTCCACTTCTGAGCTGGACTCGTCTTAATAGATGGATCAGAGTTTTCAACAAGGAAGTGATGTTGAGTGGACTTTCGATTCTTATTGCCATAACGTCATTATTAGATATTCAACCTTACAAAGCATCGCTGAAATCAAAATTTGTCATCAGGAAAATGTATCCCCGTTTTCTCCTTGGATACATTACGTTTCCAAAATTTCTCCAGTCTAGTGTTTAGGAATCAGTGGCGTAGCTACCATTACGCCAAATATACACGTGCGTACACATTATTTTGTTTAAAAAAAAAAGTAGTGTCTCATGAGAGAGACAGAGAAAGAAAGAGAGAAGAGGTCGTTTTCCTTTCCCCAGAGACGTCCCTGCTTTCCCCAAACCCCTCCCTCCTGCCTTTCTTGTGCGTACACATCATTTGCAATCTGGCTACGCCCCTGGGAATTCTGAATACATGTACATAGCCTATTTCGATCTGTTACGATATGAATAAAAGAAAGGCAGTAGGATTGGTACAACCTAACACAAAGACCGTGATTATAATAAAAAGAAACAGGTACAAGTCTCAATATTGGGGAAACGATGTTCACAAGACATTTAGCGAGTTTTTCAACAGGCATCTGCATGCAAAATGGCAGAAACAGTAGGGCGACAGGCAGCCAGCCAAAATGATCCCAAACGTTGATGGTCAAGTGTCGCTTTAGGCTACATACAGAGGAAAAAATCTTTTCTTCCAGGTTTATCTCGAGGGACAACGAGGAAGGCTGCCTGAAAACTTAAGATAATCCATTTGGACTAAAGAAAATCTTAATTTCAAACTTTATCCTTTGATAAATAAACGTAAAATTTGCTCCCTATTTTCACAAGGACTGATACCACAGAATCTTGGGCAAGTACCACTACGAAATCTTAATACAGTAACAGTTGCATCTCATCTAGGAGTCTGAATGAAATCGAATTTTAGTCCAAATATTCATTTAAATGTTTTCAATCGTTTCCCCCAATCTACAAAGTTTTCAACAATGATTACAAATATCAACATAGTTTGTCTACGACTCATGAGGTGGTTATCTAGGTGTAATAATCTTGTAAAAAAACAAAACAAAAACACCCCCCACACAACCCACGATTGTAAATGGATGCTGTACATGCACAGACTTAAAAGTTATATGTACAGGTCTCAAACTTTATCCTGCAACAATTACTGGTATGATGAACTTGCTTCAAAGTTTAGGTGCCTCACAGTTTAGTCCTAGCTACAAACCCTCTATAGTATCGCCTTTTGTGTTTAATACAAAAGATCACTATGTTGGTGTAAACAAAATGATTTGGCTTCAATAATTTGTCACCTGAAAAAAAACCAAGACCTACCGTACTTTGCTTATAGAATTATAACATTATTGTTCTAGCATTTCTTCTTGAATGCATTGTATCACTGATATTGTGTACAAATACCTCCCAAGAATATGTACATACATCTTACACACGCCACTTCTTGCATCTAGATCTGGTGTTACACACTCAAATTATTACTGGTGTGGTAGGCTTTTAGCATTAAGAGAAAGTAAGCTATTTTCAAATAAGGAAGGAATTTGAAAATTGCCTTTATTCTTGTTTAACGTCACTCCATGATTATTTCATTATTGATGCACTGCACATTTATACCTCTGTAACAGAACAAACCAAAGCAGTGAGGGGTCTTTTACATGCTAGTAGACCTTGCTTTTCACCATCTTATCCCAAAGACAGGACGCTGGTGAGCCCATGGCAGGACTTGAACCCATGACTTTTCCATCAGAACCCAATACTTCATCCAATAAGCTACTGAAAACTGGTAAATTATTAAAAATTTGTTTTCTTTTGAATATTAGGTGAAGCTTTAGAATTCAGAATGTTTAAATTTAAGAAAGCGAGTCAAAATGAACTAGAATTAATCCTGACAAGAGTAAGAGTAGTAGGAAATGAAGACCACATTTTCTTAAATGATGAAAGTTTGACGTACATGTACAACTTTTTAGGAACCTTTAGGAACTGTTCACAATGTCCCTATAGTTTTAATTTTTTGTACCATTCAGTATTCACTTCAGTTTCTCAAATACCCTCACCATTTATCTGTTACCCCCTATTTATCTAAATCATTAATTTTCAGTCTTTGAATTTTAGTAGCCTGATGACCAGGGCTAGTAAAATAAGCTTTTGGCTGGGAAATAAGTGTCATTAGAAGTATGATTCCCTTCTACAATATAAGTAGAGTGCTCACCCACAGTGCAAAACCATAAAGAGACTGCCTGCATCAGGTGATTCAAAATATTGTGACCCAGAAACTTCCAGTCACATTGTTGTGCAGTCATCACTGGTTAAATATGATGTCCACATGTGCTGATTGCCCTAAAAGTGGTGTAGGACAAAGGGTGTATCAAACTGTAAGGTTGTGAGTGATACCAACCATTTCTGTATTGATTCTTGAGCCCGAGATCAAAAAAGATCTTGTACTTCTAGATAATGATTTATTGATCATTAATATGCTTCCATCATTATACAAATAAATGAATAACCACATTATTTTCTAGTTCTTTGAATTTTGTCAACATGCCATCCATTTGGGATTGTAATATAACCAAACTTCTTGCAAAGACTGCATTTTCATTAATACTTGATTGAAAAGGTTAGAATTCCTGCCTGTGACAATGAAAGTCATCTGAACTATAACTGCTCATCCCACATTCTACCATATCTCTTGACCACATATTTCTCACTATGAGAGTTTTAAATTTCCAAAAATACCATTTTTTTAGGTATCTGTCTGTATTTGCCTCAATAGACGATCTTCATATTTTACATGATTTAAGCAGCCCAAGCCCCGACATGTTACTCTTTGCCAGAATTATTCACCGTGACATAAAGGACTAAATAGTGACGTCACAATTTAAGCAATAACGTCAGAATATAAATCTCGGCAAAGAGTTGCATGTTGGGTCTTGGGCCGCTTATATCATATAAAATATGAAGATCGTCTATTAGTAAACTTTTATTTAAATGTATATAATGATATGTAGTTTGGATTGAAGAACAAAACTACTATTCAGTACATTAAATATCAACTTCCTTGTGAGAAATATACATGTATCAATGATTTAAACTGCCTAAATTTCCTTTGAGCTTAATCTGTCAATTCACAAATATTTCAGTAACTATCCCATGCTTATGCAACCTATTCTGCAAGTCTGAAAAATACTTCGGCCTTAATTTCCTGATCCTCAAGAAATTAAATAATATTCCCTCCAATCCATTTATACTTAAGATCTCAGTTCCTGAAAAGTCCCTCTGTTATAGTCCATAAAATGAACATCCTAGGGCATTACTCCTTTCTATCCTAAAATCCTTATTTCCTAGAAAAGCCAATTATTCCATATTTGAAAAAAAAAACTTTCCAAGGAATTCCTAATCCTCAAGAAGACTCCTACTTATATCCCTTGAGGAGTTTCCTAGTTTCTCCACCTGATCCTTGTCTGCAAAGATTTTGTATGTATCGAACATACCAGAGGATCCTAGATCCAAGGATTATCTTTACAGACTTCAAAGAAATTCCTAGTATGCCTAGATTTTAAGGGAATCCCTCGAACTCCTAAAATCCATAAGACTTTCCTAGATTTTGCAATCCATCCTGGATTATCTCCAAATATTTCCTTGGGATTCCCTCCTTCATAATTCCCAAGATCATTTGATAATTCCTCAGGAAATCCTCCTTTTCCACAACAATCCCTAACTATTCCAAGATAATCCCTCCTTTTCCATGAGAATCCTAAAAGATTTTTGAGAAATTCCCTTCTTTTCCATGAGAATCCCAAAAGACTTGAGATTCCCTCCTTTTCCGCAAGAATCCTATAAGATTTTTGAGATTCCCTTCTTTTCCACGAGAATCCCTAAGATTTCCAAGAAGTTCCCTCCTTTTCCAAGAAAATCCCTAAGAACTCCCTGAGATATTTCCTCCTTTTCCATGACAATCATGAAGGATTCCTTGGAATTCCTTCCTTAATCCTTAAACAAGTTCCAGATCCGAAGGGATCCTTCCAAATGCATTACTCCCTTATGACCTTAAGAAGCAAATAAAAGTAGATTAAAACAACTGTATGGTTAAAATATTATTATTAATTCATTAGTATCTCAACACAAATGATTCATGATCATGTAAAATCATTTCCAACCTTCAAGAAACTATTTTTCTATTCTGACAATTGAAATTTCTTTCAGGTTCAAATGCATTTATAAATGAATCTGGAGACATGTAAAATATTGCAATATATACATAGATGTCATTTAAAACTATGAAAGGAACTGAAAATGTGAACATGACCTTTGACACGAGTTTCAACAAAATTCAAACTCGGTACTATTACAAACCCAATTATTTTGAAAGTCTTTAAAATTATGTATAGTATGTCTATCTTCAAATTCAATCACATACAATAAAATACTTTTTGATACAAATTGACAATTGCCACATGATACACAATATAGAATATGCCCACATAGCTGCGTACCAAAGTCTGAAGGGGTTTGCACTTTAAAGTATTCAACACCATTTCTTAATTGAGGTCCAAGGATCCTTAATACTCCTATCTAGCAAATCCATGCACTGTCTGAAAGAAACAATGGTACTATAAATAACATCACAAAGAAAGATACAAATACACTTGAACGTCATTTACTATAACAGCAACAATTCCAATTTGAAACCGATCTAAAAGTTTCCATTCCATTTTCTAGATATAAATATGAGTATCCAATTCAAATTCTTTGAAAAGGGCCCCTCATGTTAAAAGAGTTGAAACTAAATTTTGGTGCAATTCTCTCTTATAGCAATACCTTCATCACCAGACTTACTATGCCCCAAGAATCAAATATTTCGGGGCATCTGTTTTTGGCCTGTCTGTCTGTCCATTTGTCTGTGGCAACAATCTACATAACTTTTCAACCGTAAGAGATAGGGCTTTCAAATTTTAACATACCGTACATTTTCCTTGTGACAAAAGCTATCCATTGGTACAATTATTTTTAACTGCTTGCCGCTGCCCTTTGACATATATTTTAAATTATTTTCTTTTAAATAAATCTTTTTAACCTTATGCCAAGTTTATTTCCCTTATGGTGACGTCTGGTGCAATGCACAGAATCTAAACCTTTATGAGAGACCTACCCAAAGCAGACGGATGTTTTATAAGATGATATCTACCATACATGTAACAGAGGACCTCAGCTTTGGCCTCTTGACACCAAGCTAAACAGACATCAACTTGTGCTAGACTGGCTCTAATCTCTTTGAATAAACAATTAAAACTCAGAATTACATAATAAGTTTGTTTATATATTTTTCTATTTTAATGTGCAACTCATGTATTTTCGACACCAGTACCTGAATTTCCGCATACTGACCTAAGACCTGGACCTTGACCTCTGTCTGACAGGAGAGTATCTAGGAGAGCCTCTGGAACGTCTAGGGGGTGTAGCACTTCTGCTTCTGGACCTAGAGCGACCTCCACTTCCGCCACCTCTGTAATCTTCCTTTACCCGTATATAGGAAACTTCACTCTGAAAAAACAAAACAGATGATGAATCGACATTGAGACAATGACATTAGATGTTCAACTTGCCCTACATTTAGGACCAAAATAAAAACACATCCTAGGGAAGGTAATGCACAACAACCTTTTCTAACTTGAAAAAAAATATTTATACGGAGGGAGCTAACACAGCGAATAAGTATGTTGTTTTGAGCAATGTTATACCCGTTACTCTGGCATTGTATATTAACTTTATTTCTCTTGACTGCACTAATGTATCGTCTCAGCAACAAGATGTACAAGGAAATAATAAATGACAGTTCCCCTGTTCAAATCTTTTATTACCTCATGTGATCTGAATTTTGAATCATCAAGCTTCCGGACAGCATATTTCATGTCCTCCCTGCGAAGGAACTCCACAACTCCAGTGCCATCTTTATATACATCAGCGTAACAAACATCACCAGCTTCTCTCATGTGGTCCTTCAAGTCCTGCCAGCTTCCAGATGGAGGCAAACCTATACATATGTTGAAAATATGGATAGAAGATATATTATAAAATTGGTAATCATAAACAAGGAAAAAAATGTGCCTTCATTAAAAGAATATTCATTTTTTCAACATGTACATGTATTTTGTACACTCACAGAAGAGGAAAACTCAGAGAAAAATGCTGACAACTTCAGACTGTGACAACTTGAACATTAAAACTCTCTAAAACCTTGGAAATCAAGAGTAATCATACCACCCCTAATATACACTTTCATTCATTATATTAACAAAAATTGAAAATTTGAAAATTTAAAACCTACCGAAATGGTTTGAATTACTGAAGTTCGACTGTATATACAAGTAAAACCCAGAAACTACTCAATAATATATTAACTGTATGGCTGAATTACACAGCTTAAGTTTTCAAAAAAAAATAAAAATTATTATGAAGTGTTGGTGGATGATCATGCTGACCTTGTTTCATCAGAAATCAACAGGGCAAGTCAAAGTACTCTCACATGGAAACTATCGAGTATATATGTCTTTTGTTTTAACATTTTTGGGAAAATCATGTTACTAAGAAATTTAGGTCATAATGACCTAGATTCATCTGAAATCAGAAGTCAATTCACCTGCAAAGTTTTAAGACAGTGGTCCTTTTAAATTCTGAAATTTTGCTTCAATCAGAAAATTTCGACTGATGGACTGAGAAATAAATAGACAGACAGACAAACAGATAGATGGACATCATCATTCTATAGAAATGTCTTACAACAGGGCCAATATAAAGATGATGCACTCTCATCACCTGGATTTTTCACTTGATAAAAGGCAGGTGGCTTACACTTTGTCAACAGTGTATCTCATCTTTTTAGAAGTCTTTGTTCTCTCATTCTACCAATATACATCTAGTAGAGTCAAGGTGTTTTGGAGATATTGCACAAAACACATTGAGAAAAACACCTGAAACCACAGTGGGAATCCAGTTGGAAAGTTACCTGTGTTCATTCATACCTTACATATAAAATACATTGTATTGTGTAATTCTTTAATTTACGACTGGGTGTGGCCCACAGTGGCGGGTGGAAAAATTACAAAATACATGTACATGGACTGTCATGTTTATTTGTTTGCTTGTTGGCTTTCACTTCATCAACAAACTTCAGACAGGGACCAGCTGAATATATCAAGCTTACATCAAAAATGCAAGATTTGATATTTAAAAATATAACTTCAAGCCCTTTTTGTAAGAATGCAGTGAATCATACATGCTGATCTTAGGTCAAATGTGGAAGTTTTTGAAACATAAATTGCTGCCGTACACCATTACAACATAATTCAAGCACAGTCTCATACTGAAAGTATCTCCTACCTGAAACTAATACTCTGTATTCTGATCTTCGTGATGGAGGTCCCCCTCTTCCTCCACCGCCTCTACCACCTCTGAATCCTCCTCCTCCTCTTCCGAAGTCACGAGATCCAAATCCACCACCTCTGTCTCCTCCTCCACCACCTCCTCGTGGAAATTCTACCCTTAATGTGTAGCCGTCATAATTGTATCCATCTCTTTCATGTACAGCATCATTGGCATCGCTACAAAGGATGTTAATGCTTGAAGTGTACTATTGCTTTTAATACAATAAATAACTATTGCCTTCAAAATTCCTCTTTTTCCATTACAAAGTGTACTCAGAAGTTGAATGTTAAACTTCATTTGTAGCCAAATTCTTTGGTTATTCAAAAACACCTGCACTCTTGGAGGTACCATTTGTGTATCAAAAATCCAAAAATAGACTCAGATGAATCCATTTCCTAATTTTCCCTAGATTTGAGATGTAGATAGTAACACAGTTTTGACATCTGCCACTGATGTCACCTTTGATATCTATGTGCATGAACGTAGATACCTGAGCATTCTGGTTAAACTAGTTGCATGTCCTACTTCAATGACAACTTAATCTATAAGTACAACTTGCAGTTGTTAAAAATTTACATGTACATGCAGGAATCCAAATTTTATTCTATTTTGAAAATTACAATTTTTATGATGTAAAACAAGAATGACTCACCATGAAATACAGTTCTGATTGAAATTATGACTTTAAGTTATAAACCAAAGTTTTAATGCGTTACCAAAAGCCAATATTGGCAATGAACATGGGACAGATTAAGGGACATAACGCCATGTTACATGTTACCTGGCATAACTTTGTACACCAATTTCTGAGTTATTTTTTTAATTTAAGGTAACAGCACTCTTTCATTCTCTAATTCTATACTTCCGGTACATCGAATTACCGGAACGGCGGGCAATTACCGGAACGGCCATGGAATTACCGAAACGGCCCCGAAACGGCCCTTAAAAATGAATAATTTTGCATTATTCTGGTGAATAACAATAATTAACCTCTAATAAAACAAATTATAGCTGGTTTTATTCCATAACGTTGACATAACACGGTCATTAAAACGGCATACTTGTGCATGGTTTTGATGAATGACAATAACTGAATTACACTTATGAGACGCAGTATAACAATAAATGACTAACGGTACCACACATGATTTTTTTTTCTATTTATACCCGAATATATATATATAATTCATTATCAATTAATTATAAACATGTCATAGAAATTTTAATCATCCAATCTTAATCATTAAAACCTTTCTCGATCTATTATAAGAACATATATAAATATGCATTTACAATTACATTATGTGGACGTGACATTGTTTATATCCCAATTGAGAGAAGTATATGCCCTATTTTTCTTACAGATGTATAGGAATTTAATGTTACTTTATTTGATTTTGACTCCATATTATAGATATCGGAACAAAACCTTTGAATTAAAAGTTATTTTAGGCTGTCTTTCTTTAGATTTCATACACCGATTGTCAA
The DNA here is from genome assembly GCA_035048485.1 of Pteria penguin. Lineage (NCBI taxonomy): Eukaryota > Metazoa > Mollusca > Bivalvia > Pterioida > Pteriidae > Pteria > Pteria penguin. The sequence continues at coordinate 17,615,644 of CM068590.1, forward strand.
AGAATTGAGAGCTTGAGTTGATATATCAAAAATGTATTTATTGTTAGAAAAACTTCACATTTAGTTAATCTACATGCCTATTCGATATATATATATATGATGCATCGTCTATGACGATCCGCCTGGGTTTACGTCGGGTAAATTCCTCTCACTGTCCGCGACCGTGTTGTCATGCATAGTACTCGCTGGCGTTTCACTGTATCTATTTGTGCATATATATATAAATATCTTTTTATATGTGGTATGCATGTACCTGTGTATATGTTTATTTTCCATAAATTGATAATGGTTACAGATATTCATATTTGTGTATATCTTATTTTGGTGTTGAGAGTATGTATCTTTTATTATTGAGTATTATACTTTTATCTTATTGTGTACTGATAATAATTTATCTCAAGATGAGTAAATTGAAAATGAAACATGCATGTAAGAAAGTAGAAAGCAAGTTGTGTAATAACTACCGGCAGTATGTGTAAAAATATAGTGTTATACATATGCCAGCATTTGAGAATTGCAATATGTATTAATGTCGACATTAAATCTTAAAAAGTAATGTGTTTAAACCTGAAATGTATTATGTAAATCTAAATATATTGATATGAATTTAAATATGAGAAACTGTAAGTTTTATTCCAGAAAATAAAATACAAATAATTTTGAAATTATGTGAGTTGATTAATTTCATCAAGGAAAGAGTTTAACATCATTGTTGATAATTTTACTTTTGCAAGTTCTTATATCGATTTATTGCTATTATCTTGAAATATTTAGTTGCATAATTAGAAGTCAGAGCAGAATGAAGTTCATGTATAATGTTTATTAATTACAGTAATTCTTTGAATTTTGAGACTAATTATCCAGCAGGATCAATGAAGCTCTTTAAGATCCTCCCTGTAATTTCCTTAATTTTGAGACGGCAATTATCATGCAAATGAATGTTGTCGCTGCTTATAGATCTTCTTTGACATGCATTATAATCACATAATAAGTTTGGTAATTACGGACAAATTTGTACACTCGGATAATAAAGGGCATGTAACCGATGTAGCATTATTCAGTCTTAACCACAATGGCCAAGATAGCACTTCTAGGTAGCAGTTACATTGCTCGTCTGAAGACTTTTACTGAAGGAAATCTGCGAGTCCCTGGTGATGTTAGATGGTTCGGTCGTGGAGGAATGCGCACCAACAACATTCCGCATGAATTTCTAAGGGACCTGAAAGCATTCAGTCCAGATTGCGTCTTCGTCCACTTGGGAGGAAACGATATCTCAACAAAGACTTCCCCAAGAGACATTTTTGATCGCATCATGATCGTCCGAGATGAACTTCTCTGTGCCGGAGTCAGACATGTCTATGTCTCTGAAATAATTACCAGAGGAGACTTCTCTCGTTCCCCTGATAAAGATCTAACAAAATATACCTTCGATCGCATACGAAAGAAAACCAACAAACTTTTGAAGGCGGCCCTTGGTCAGTATCTGGTGGAGTACAAGGACATAAAATTCCCGAGAGACTACGACGGCGACCTCGTACATCTACAAACCTCTCCATCAACCGACGCCACTTCCACAACTGGAATGTCGAAGTACTTTTTTAGACTTCGGCGGATTTTCTTTGCTGTGAAAGTTCTTTAACTTAAAAAGAAAAAACAAAAAAAAAAACGGCCCTTTTCAGGGCCAACATATTTCTAGAAAAGTAGCTCTTGGCTGAGAATTACATACAAGCTCTAGTTCCTTACACCACAAATGAGGGAGGGGACTGGAGGTCGCCCTCTAACACCCCCCCCACCCCACCCCGTCCTCGATATAATGAGATATGATCAGAAATATAATACATATAACTTATCTCTGGTATAATAAAGTACTGACTGTCGAAGGTGGGGAACTGGGCTGAAAATGTTTAACATTAGGTAGATTTTAAGAGATTGGAAGAAACGATTTATACATGTAATATGATGGGTAAACTACATGTATACCATAGCAAGTGTAATCGGTTGATATACATATATTAAAATATTGTACCAAAGAAGCCATGGTCGTCGTCTGTCATATCTAATTATATAACATGCAATCAAGGCAGTGGTCCTATGGCTTCAATAACTTGTTAGTTAAATAACAAGGCTAAAAAAACTATATATATTCTGTGAAATGGGGTACACCATCACTTTCACACACACAATGCCAGGAGTAGAGTACCCGTGCAGTGAGTGCAAAGCAGAGTGCAACATAAACACAATTCAATGCCATGATTGTGAAACATGGATCCACAGTGCATGCGTTCCCTTGTCTCAGCAGCAGCTGCAAGACTGGTCATTATTATCTCTTCAGTTCCTTTGCAGGAAACTGTTGTTTCACAGTCAACCATTTTGTTGTTGCCAAAACATTAGCTCGGGAAGTTATTAATCACATTGTTTTTTATCTACTTATTTTTTTTTTTACCTATCTACATTTACATTAACAACCGTCACTGCTTATTAATTCATCGTCCTGTTCTCCCATTCCAGTCCTTTAACCCCTCCCCCCCTCGATTTTTCCAAATCATTAACTCGGTAAGTTACTCATCTCTTTGTTTTTTATATACTTATTTTTTTTTTTTACCTATCTACATTTACATCAACAACCCTCCCTGCTTGTTAATTCATCGTCCTGTTCTCCCATTCTAGTCCTTTACATCCCACCACTTTGCCTGATTTACATATTATGACGCGAAATAATTCATTTTTTTTATCCATGTAAACTTTCCTGTATTTAATGTACAAGTACTATTGTAGTATGTACATCCCATACTGTTTTCTCCTATTCTCACCCTTTTCATCACCGGAAATAACCCTTCCAATTTCCGCGATTTACATTTCTCACACCTCCGTAATACGTTAATTAATACACCGGAGGGGGTTGAAATAACACATGATTTATTGACTGCAAATTCAAAATGTGCAATGCATGATGTACCAATTGGGGTGCGTCTCTTCTCACCTATACTTTTAACATTTTCAAAACTTTTGAAACTTAATTGGTGGAAATCGTTCACTTCACTTCAGGGAAAGGGGGGGGGGGGGGGGTTGTCACTTACGTCCCTCGAAATCCGCCAATGTTGCAGTGAAAAGGGTGTCTGCACGTTTCTCCAACATTCTGATATATGGTACTAAATGTTGGAGAAACGTGCAAACAATCCCAATCTTAAATTGTTATAATGACTGTAATCATGGAAATTGTCTGTGCTTATCTAAAGACACAAACGTTTGGTTACCTGTATTTATTTATTTATTATTACTTTGAAACGTCAAAGGTTAATAACTGGTCGAAAATGTTTATAATATTTTATCAGAGAGTGGATTGAGAGATATATGGTTCAATCATAGTAATTTAAATTGTGAACATATTTTAGCTTTAGTTAAGCATCGTTTAACAGACATTTATTATCAATCTATCATGTCAGAAATAAATACATTATCAAAATGTCACATATATAAACACTTAGTTGACCATGTTACATTGCAGTCTTATTTGTCAAAACCAATATATAATCAATACAAGATACTTATATGTAAACTGCGTCTTTCTTCTCATTGTTTAGGTATCGAAACTGGCCGCTATAAAAATGTACCTTTAGAAAGACGTATATGTCCCCTATGCAAATTGGACATAGAGGATGAATTTCATTTTATTTTGAAATGTCCCGCCTATCTTAACTTAAGAATCAAATTTCTCAAACCCTACTATTTTCGAAAACCTTCTGTCTTTAAATTAGTCCAACTTTTAAGTTCTGAAAATGTGAATGAATTGTGCAATGTTGGAAAATATATTAAACACGCTTTTAATGTAAGAAAAAATGTATAGCTCTGTTTTGTATTTTTATTACATAATTGTAACTTATATTTGTACTTGAATAAATGATCGTGTTCAGAGTGGTGACTAATGTTACCGGGGCAAACTTGGTGCAGTGGTTAAACAGTTGGTTTATGGAACGGACGACCGGGGTTCGAATCCCGGATTGCGCCAAAATATTTAAGATGTTGGCAACCTCCTGCTTTCATTTCACAATATGACTGAAATATTGTTGAGAGCGACGTAAAACCTTAATCAACCAAACTTTCTTTACATCTTCCACTTTTATTAATCTTTATACATGATTATAACCATTTTACCATATCATAATCATATTCACTGAAGATATTTTTATGTATATTCGTAATATGTTATTAATAAAAAGTGTATGAGAAGTTTTGTAAATGAAATAAAACGATAAATAGTCAAGAATTAAATAGAAAATTCCAAAATTCTAAATAGGTATTCATTCATTTTGTTAGGTAGTGGCCACAAAATCTTTTTCCCTTTTCTTCATTTTTTTCTTAAGGTATGTTGTTGTGAATAAGAGGAGACCAGTAGAGCTCCAGTCTCAACAGAGACTTCTGGTGTATAATTTTGACCCCTGTGGTCCAACAAACTGGGTGTGGTCCCAAAATCTTATTATCTCTTCTTCACTGAAGGTATATATCCTGGAGACCTTATTATGGTCTCATGTTTGTAAGGTGGTGTAGTTGTGCACGTGGAAACTTGTGATTATTTAATTTACTTTCTCGAAGGTCAAAGTACTTAAGTGAGCAATATAGGCCTACATGGGCCTCTTGTTTTGGTAAAATCATGATTTTTGACCTTGGCTATACAGTGACTATAAATTCTAGCCGTAAGTCGTCACCCGAGCATGGGGAAAAGCGGTATAGAGCCTTCAGACGGCAGATTGGGGAGGGGGAATGGTATTACCAAGCTTTTCTTAATACCAATAAGCCCTATGTATATAATGTATTATCTTTCTCTTTTGTTTGTGAATTTACAGAATCAAACGTTCTTTGGGAAAACCTAGACAGACGAAGGCTGCGGCAAATTCAGAGAAAATGCTTCTCTCGACCTATGTGCAGAGTATTGACAATTCCCTACCCCCACCACATATACAAAATCCATCTGTGGATCCTGTCTCCAAACACATTCTTACTCAGTATCACCCAATGGTTCTGCGAGATGTCGTTCCAGCCAAGACAGTCGGGGACGGTAACTGTTTATACCGGGCTGTATCAAACAGTCCTCACAGGCAACGAATCCAGCCATGGACTACTCAGATTGCAAACCCTTTTAGAGCTGATATTGCATAGATCATATTATGACTGTAACTCTAAGAACTATAATGATCTCATTAATGACAACAGAATCATTGTAACAGATTATAACAAACTTGTTATTGACACCTCAACATTGGGGACTTACTCAGAGATGATCCATATATATGCACTAAGTGCAGTTTTACAATCTCCTTTACGATCTTATTACCCTCCTCAACTACTCTCTGAATATTTGTCTGAACCTTTCACAAGAAAGGTTATTGGTAGGCATGTAAATAAATCAGCAGAGGTTGTTGCAACTTTAATGTGGACACAATCAATTGCATCAGAGAACTTCAGACCGAACCATTTTGTACCATTGTTAAAACGAACAGAGGGTAAGAGAGTTGTAATAGATGTGACTGATGGCGATGACGACGGTGTCTATGATGACGATGTGAATGATCCAGAGATGGGTGATGATAGTTGGAGAGAACGAGATGTTTTGAATGAGAGTGATTGCAATGCAAGTGAGATGGATGATAATTCAGATGGTTCAGGCAAGAATGTTATGAGTGAGAGTGAGGCAGATATGAAAGAAGGAAGCGACGGCTTGGACAAGGACGATGACAATTCAGACCTGACAGACAATGACGAAACCAAACATGCTTTAGCAGACGGCACATCGACTAACTCTTTTCTGGACGCAAATGTTGTTATTGACATTCTTCAGACTGCAAGAGAAAATTCCTCACTAAAAGACATCCCAAATGGACTTAAACAAAATGTGTATTTTATCATACAAAATTCAGACAACTTGAATAAGAGGACTAAGGGTAATAGAAGTGCTTTTTCGGACGACTGTGGGGTGTGGGATGCATCCTCTGGATCATCCCCGAAGACAACATTTCTAAAGGGCGAGGATGGCCAGCTGAAAAAGCTATTCGTGAGAAAAGGTGTATACTGCCACGAGAAGAAAAAAAAAGGCAAAAGAATTTACGAACAATTGTCTCCACAACCGGACGACTCGGACATAATTGAACTACATCGGTATTACGTCAGCCTTAAAATTGACAAGAAATACAAGAAACGGGTATCGTGGTTAGGTTTAGGGGTAAATGACAACGTAGCCCTTGTAGAATATTTAGGTGACTTTCCTGGACTTGCACCACATGGGAACTCGAGACGAAGGACAGAGTACGTACGTACGGCAGACCATGTTATGACAGAGATGAGAGACATGCTGAAGACGACAAAGCCACAACACGTGTACAATAAATTGACATTGAAACACGACGAACTTTCTGGACCTTCTAGTCTCAAACAAGTGTACGACAAAAAACGAAACGACAAAAAGTCTGACTTGAAACAACAGACGGGACGTACTGTATACAGACGGAATATTGTGGACCATATCAACGAACTGGACAATCTGGTAACAGAAAAGGATACTATTGTAAGATCAGTAATTAGAGACCAAGGGAAGGCACCATGTGTCATACTGTATACAAATGACCAACTGCTTGACATAAAACAATTGTGTTGTTCCGGCAAAAGCCTTTTAGGGGTTGACAAAACTTTCAACTTAAGCGACATGCACGTGACGGTGACCTGCTACAAACAGATTTCTGTTGTTAGGGACTCGACTGATCAACCACCCTTATTCATTGGACCAGTCTATATACATGACAACAGCGACTTTGAAAGTTATAGTAACTTCTTCAACCATCTCCGTACTAAACTGACTGACATCGACACAAGCTCTTTAGTTATTGGGACGGACGAGGAAAGTGCTCTCATTAATGCAATCACTAGGGCTTTTCCTGACGCGACGCACGTACTATGTACACGACATCTATACCAGAATGCTAAACAGAAGCTTGTAGATGACAAAGTTGACAAATATGACCGCGAACGGATACTGAACAAGTTGTTTGGAAATGACGGACTTGTCAATGCCGATGACAGTATATGTTTTGACGAGTACACTGCTGACATTGAAAGCGACCTGAAAGATATCTCTGACAAATTCCTGAAATACTTTACCCAACGACTGAAGACTAACATTAAGTGTAAAGTAAATCAGCCCATGACTGCTGGACGGTTGGACAGACAGTGGACTAATAACAATTGTGAGTCGGTTAATCACGTGTTAAAACAGTCCGTGAACTGGAAATCACAGCCACTTCTTGACCTTGTGACATGTATTTCGGACTTGATAGAGACCCAGTACAAGGATTTGAGACGGGCTTTAGTGGGAAACGGGCAGTATCGCCTAGCCGACGACTACCAACATTTTCTTGTAAGTAGGACTGTTTGGACAGCAAAAACAACAGACGAACGCCGAAGACTGTTTTCTAGGTTTAGAACATTTTGTCCCAAAGACAATAGGACTGTGACATCGACTAACGGACAGACTAAAGTAGTAGCACCAAGGACACATGGTAAAAAAATTGGACAAAGGAACACGAAAAATTAATGAAAGAACCACGACATTAAAGAAACAGAAGACCTAGACTGATATATTAATGTAGTATATGGGCCTAGAAGGCCACAACTGTTGACACAGTTGTGTGCTGTATCTCCCTGTCGAGTTGCTAGGTTCCATTATGCTTCATTTATATCAGGGTTTGTATGGGGGTTGCTGTGTAGTGTGTGTGGATAGGTGTGTGTCTGTGTGATACCAGTGTTCTATATTACAACATGATGTATGTATAATTGTCATGGGGAATATTAGGTTACATATCATTTTGCTACATCATACATGTGTTTAGTGTACAACATGATGATGCATGTATAATTGTATAATGTAATGCTTGTCAGGAGGAATATTATAAACCAAGAACCCTGAACCCTATGAATTATGCATGTATATTCTAATAATGCATTGTGGCAATTTCTTTGTTTCTTTATTTATTTATTCTATATGTTATATATTCCTTGGTCGATAAAACAGCCTTTGTTATATTTATTTGCAATAGTAACTATATGTATCATAAATTATGTTACAATGACACATTTCTTTCTTGTTTAATTGGCCTCGATTGAATAAGCATCTCTTCATACCAGTATGAAGTGGACTCAAATATCATTTGAAAAAAATAAAAGAAAATAATAATTATATTAAGCTTTAAAACACATGTGCTCATTTTCATATAAATAACATTTCCGCAGCTGTACGTCTCCGTTCTTCTTTTATAGTGCGAAACGTAGACATACAGGGGTAGAAATTTTTTTATATGAAAACGAGCACCAGTGCTTTAAAGTATAAAGGCCATTTCTGGACCTGAACGGCAATTTCATAGCCGTTCCTACTCTCTATCTTCCATCCTGATAACAACCATCAAAAGTTATATATTTTGTATCTTTTATCAATAAAATGACTTCAGTTATATCAAATGAACAAAAAAATACCATATCAATAAAATATAAAGGCCGTTTCGGCAATTCCATAGCCTTTCCCCCTTTCTGATATCTAGGACCCTGGTAATAGCCATCAAAAGTTATATATTTTGTATTTTTTGTTAATATAATGACTTCAATTATATCATATGAACAAAAAAAAATCCAAATCATTAAAATATAAAGGCCGTTTCGGGGCCGTTTCGGCAATTCCATAGCCTTTCCCCCTTTCTGATATCTAGGACCCTGGTAATAGCCATCAGAAGTTATATATTTTGTATTTTTTATTAATAAAATGAATTCAATTATATCATATGAACAAAAAAAATCCAAATCATTAAAATATAAAGGCCGTTTCGGGGCCGTTTCGGTAATTCCATGGCCGTTCCGGTAATTGCCCGCCGTTCCGGTAATTCGGGTTACCCCTATACTTCTGTTCAAAATGGCACTTTTTGCCAGCAGATAATAATATGCTAATGATACATGTATACACAACTTCCACAACATTTGTCAAACCTTTGATGTGCCAACAAATTTACCAAAAAATTTCAACTTCTTTCAGTAACTTTTGGCATTTTCTTTCCATTTTCACTTACAGTACTTCTTTCTGAAATATCTGATATTAAACACAACTACCAATGCCAGATTTAGAGAGGGGGAAGGGGGGCTGCAGAGGTTGCAATCCCCTTTGGCCAAGAAATTTTATTGAAAAAAGGGTAATTTTCATGCATTTAGGGCTGCAACCCCTCTTCCCATTTTCGAACCACATCGTATTTAGTACAAAACATTACTAATGTCTTGTAGTTGTAATATTTGGTTTGGAAATGGGGGAGGGTTCATTAGTCATAGGAGGATGCAAACCCCACCCCCCCCCCCCCTTTTTCAATAATTTTAAGATCTGCCTTTCACTATGATATTGAAATTAAATCATACAGAATTAAACATTTTGGCCATCAAAGTTCTTTTTTGTAATTACTTTCTACAGACTACACTCTACAGTGCTAGTTTCATGTCCGATTTCATTAAAACAAATTCTTAAAATGACCGCCTCAAAAAGACCTTTCCTGAAATATTTATATATATATTTGGTGCCACTACCTTAAAACATTTATAAATGGAAATATATACAACCTAAAACGCAAAATTCTAGTTTATCCATACCGTGGGTCTTCAAACTCGACAAAACAAAATGGAGGACCACGTCTGGTTTTCAAATCCACGAATGTTATTCGACCATATTTGTAAAACAAGTCTTCAATATCTTTGGTGCGTATGTCAGGTGGTAAGTTACCGACATATATTCTTGATTCGCTGCCTCTAGACATGATGCTTCTAGTTTAGTTTCGCCGACAACGTACTTCACAGGAAAACCCAAAACGTTCCTTTAGCGTGGTTTTCAGAACGAGGTAATGGATTTATACAATATTTATATCGATCGCGAATATAAATATATAATTTAAAAAAAACCCTGTATATCTACATCTACATACAACGATCCATCGCTACTATTCGTCGGCGCAGCGTGAACAGGCCGCTGTTTTGAAAAGTGCAGAAAAATATATATAAACTTGTGCGAGTATAAACAATTATATACAGGTGATGAATACTACGTACGTACCAGAGACATTTCCCCTCCCCTCGGTTATCGGCTCGAAACAGCGGTTTACAAGATTCTTGTTAATCTGGGAAAAATACCATTTAAAGGTATAGGTGACTTGCATGGTGTACCAAATGTAAAAGCAGGGACTTATAAGTCCCTGATAAAAGTCTTTCTGTGAACATTTGCCTTTGGTACACCATGCAATGAGATTTTTCACGGCAGTTATTCAAGAATTTTGTACAAGGCAGTTTCGAGCAGATAATTAACAGAGGGGAAAATAGGAGAGAAGCGTATACGTAGTACCCTCTGTACGAGAGATTGCAAGTGAATTTAATGACTTGAGGTGTTAGACCTAGACCAGGTTTTTAAACTGGTCCAAGGAGGTTGCTACTACAAGGCGGAGTGTGACGGGGCGTTCCATAATGTGACTGTGCATTAGGAAAAGGCTGAATTTGAAATAATATGTACTATCAGGCGCGGATCAAGCCGGGATCCCAAGATGATCAGTCCACGACTCCACGTTGTGATATATAGTTATTTGTAGATGCCAGTGATATTTGCTACAGAATATTTTCGAATGCATTAAATTTGATAGGAGTTACTTCCCTTTTCCGCCATTTTTGGGCATGAATTTGGAGTTTTGCTTCATATTCATACCAAATTTAATTTAACAAATTTGAGAAAATTGTGTATATTTTCACTCCCCTCAAAACATTTTAACATTGTACAATGGCTTTATTATTGCAAAAAGCTCAAGAAGGATCCTTCGTTTGGAGAAATCATTCACATAATCGGTTAATTTATTCACAAATGTCAGTTCGGCCCCCAAGATGGCGGAAAAGGGAAGTAACTCCAGTTAAATTTTATGCATTCGAAAACTATCAACACGGACAATTTATTACATAATCGATATACACTATCCACTGTACATAATTAAAAGCTTCTGTGAGAAACTTACAATTTAATACATCCTGTCAGGGATGCTTGAAAGTAGTCTCTGTCTCTGTTTAATAATAATTTAGATAACTGATAATCGTATCTACTTTCATTCTGATCTTATATTGGAATCAAAAGAAGTGAATAACATACATTTATTTGTATTGCAATAGAGTTGTATTTAGCTGTTTGCTAATGTCTTGTTTGTTTTGGGATTTTTTGTTTGTTTTTTTAACTTGATTGTTTGTTTGTTTTTGTTGTTTGTGTGTTTGTTTAATTTTTTTTAGTGATTATTGAATATAAAATGAAATACAGAGACTTATGTCCTATTTCTCAAACTTGTGGCATAACAGTTAAATCATACACGAAACTCTCAAAAGATAACCAAACTTTAAGCACATATTCTCATTTATCACTTCAAATGAGAAGAACATAAATATACCCCCTCCCTTTATTGTTCGCATCAATCACTGGGGAAAAAAGTGACACTGAGGCATTTCAATATCTAGCTTCCCGTGATTTATCATGATTAAGATTTCACCTTGATCAGGAACCATGTATTGAATCTTTTCGTTACACAGAGTTATTTCCCATTTGAGACGGTATCTGACATTAAACGATTATGAAGTCATCAATTTCCTATGAAAACGTCATTTGTGGACTATCATGTCCCTGAGTTTTAGATCAGTTTCCATAGAATTTGATGACGTCATAAGTGTTTTACGCCAGAAACCGTCCTAAATGGGAAGTAACTCTGTATAACGAAAAGACCGAATAATGAGTTCGTGTTTAAAATTCGTTCTCATATACACGTATAGTTATATCGCTGTTTTATTTTATTTATTTATTTTTGTTGCCAAAATTATATGTTTCAAAATTATGATTATCATGTTATACGTACAGTCGGTGTGGCAAGCCGACGGGATTGTAAGATACTTACGTTTCTTGGTTGCCCGATATATGTTCACAACCATAGTCTTATAATGCATTCGTTTCAACTTAACAATTTTTACCACCTCCGTTTTTCTTTTTCTTTCTTTTAAACCAGGGACTTACGTATCTTACTATTGATGCCGTCGTAAAGTCAAGTTAGGCCCTATATGGTTTACAAGTATGGATTCTACTAGTTTTCGAATTTCGAAATCACTACAAATATCGGTACCGTTTGTCAGTTCGTTTTATACATGGCCCCACTCCAGTCAATTTTCAAAATTGTTGGCACTAATCAGATACACATATATGTCTCTGCACTAATTAAACTTAACTACACTTCAATTCTTCCACTTTCAGTACGCTATATCAGAGACATATATACACATTATGTGTATATATCTGGCTATATTAACTTAAGCGTTTGTTTATACGGGATCAACATACAAATAAATGCAATTTACAGTATAGGAAGTAAGTCAAAGAATTCTGGGATGGTAGACGACTTCAGAGACGAACTTATTTGACCAATCAATGCATCTGTATCAACCAATGAACCTCGAAACATCTTAGTTACGAACATCTACTTATTAATAAAATCGACGTTAAATGACACAAACAGCATCAAGTTGGTAAGAAGTTTGCACCTAAGATAGCAGAATAAACAAGGTATGTTACTTGTATATTTCAAATAACTTAATTTTTGCCAAAATTGATTTTACTCGATTGAGAATATCGAATTTACTCTGATAGCCGGTACTCGTCATTCCTGAACGTTGCTATGGTAACGAAGTACTTCGAAAAAGAAAAATTTTGTTCGCGTGTTTAGAATTTGAGCCGGCCCTGCGTCAATAATGTATATTTATTGATTTTATCTATGTTTCTTCTGATAAATATCCTTTGACATCAGATTTTAAAAATGCTTGAATTGAAAAAATTATGAAAACCATAATTATTTTCTTTAAAAATGGTAAAAATCGTCCATGTTTTTTTAAGAACATTAAGTAATTTTTCATTTTGTTTTCAGTCAGTATGTCTGAACGCAAAGCAGTAATCAAGAATGCTGATATGTCCGAGGACATGCAGCAGGATGCCGTCGATTGCGCAACCCAGGCTCTCGAGAAGTACAACATTGAGAAAGACATTGCAGCTTATATCAAGAAAGAATTCGACAAAAAATACAACCCAACATGGCATTGCATCGTAGGACGTAACTTTGGAAGCTACGTAACGCACGAGACAAAGCATTTCATCTACTTCTACTTGGGACAGGTTGCAATTCTTTTGTTCAAGTCTGGTTGAAAACATATTGACAATACTGGTAGATTTTACAACTGAACTGCTGGCGGCGTCGTGGATCATTATTCTGCTTGATGTTACTATCGTTGCTCCAATGAACTGAAGGCAGCTTGTGTATTCTCGATGTACAGCTTCGGACCATTGTATATTATTAATGCTAATCTTTATATTTGTACATTTTGTTTATTTATATTATTTTTGTTATCATTCAGAGATAATACCAATTTGCCAAGAAGGAACAGTAAATCCTCTTAAACTTGACTTCTTTGACTGTTTTTATCTTTGAAATCCAGGTGATACTGACCTACTTTACCAATGTTGGTTGCGAGGACAGTATCATTGTCTGGAGTGCTGGTCATTTTGATAATTTCTCTGGTTCAAAGGAAGCCAAGTCTATTGATTCCTTGAGAATAGCAATCTTTGATGTTCATATTCTAAAAATTTACCTAAAAGTGCTAATCCAAGGTAATATGGACCTCGAAATTATCAAGATAATTGGCTCTCAAGAAGCAGATTTTGAAATTGCTGTATAGATTGAAGTTGGGGTTTGAGTGCCAATTCGGGAACTTGGGATGTTGGTGCTACGATTGAAAATAACAAGTTTTACCTAGCCGAGGTAAAGCATTGAATTGCAGCAGTGATTTATCAAAGCTGGAAGTGAAGGAGAGTAAGTCTACAAGAACAGTACATGACAGGAGAAGCTAACACTTCTTGGACACCTGATCTGTTCATTGCATCTGTTGGGACGGTTTTTCATTATGACATCGTAAACATACAACTTTTCAAACCCAAATTTAATTGTGATGTCACAATGAAACTACGTAACGGACGTGGTTAAATTTGTAAATGCGATCCCTAAATTGAGGAATCGCCAAATCCACTTTGAACCACACCCAACACGTTTCATTGTGACGTCACAATTAAATTGAAGTAATTAATGGGCCATTTATTTATGACGTCATCATGAAAACTGTGCCAATAAGTGCTTTATCAGATGTTACGCGATCAGTCAGTAGACCTTTTTTTCATGCTAATTTCATCTCCTATAAAATGCCCGACATATTGTATTTTGCCACTAAGAATTGTCTCGTTCAACGCAACAATTTAAAAATTAACGTCACAATGAAAATTCCGGCATAACGTAGTTTGTCGGGCATGAGTCGGAGTCCCATGTAAAATATGAAACTCGTATATTGTGATTAGAACAAAACTGCATCGGATTGTTGTCCTGGACTGTGTCTGGATTCATATCCCAGATGACACGAAACCACTTGGCCCTACACTACATGTAGTGTAATGTACATCAACCTCTGAGGATTTTTTTTATTACAAGAGTGGTACATAGTCAATGAATAAACAAACCAGTTAAAACAATGAGAATATCTATTGTACACGTTTAATCGATTTTGTTTCATTATCCTGTTATTACCTATCTACTGGTCATAGGCCGGTTTACTGACGTAACATTTGTATTATTCATGGTTTAAATGGCTAATGATTCCAGATACGCAAATTCACTATCAAACAGAATGCAATTAAGTCGTTGTATCGTGAATCCCACACAAGTGTACCGACACGTCCATACAGCTGCTAATGTGCGATATGGTAGTCCACTGTTACGTAAAATCTTGCGTAAAAGGCCAATAAGATTTCACAAGATTAGCTTCTTTTTTTATTCTTCATGAATTCTTACTCAATGAATGATTCTTATATGAAGTGAGGGTGGATCCAGCAATTCTTCAGGGACATTGTTTCACCCCACGGTGTCAGAATTCTGCCGAAGAAAGAAGCTGTCCCTTGAAACAATATAGTCAGGATGGACCACCATACTTCCTAGTGGCGGATTTAGGGGGACCCGGTCCCCCCTCTTTTCGCCACATATTTACAAGTAAAAATTCAAAGTTGGCATAAAAATGGTTGAGTAGTTTGGCTAATACACATGTGGGGCCCCATTTTCGGAAATCCTGGATCCGCCACTACTCCCTATCCTACTCGCAAAAAAAAAAAAAAAATAAATAAATAAAAAAAAAAAAATAAAGGAATATTCACATTGTATTCTGTACATGAAATGCTTCGGTGATACAATTAGTAACTGAAGTTGAATTCCCAGAAATGGGGCGCAGATAGGCGTTCAAGATATGAAAAAATAAAATCACCTTAATACTGGCATGTAGACTTTGACTTTTAGCGGGCCAAAAGTCAACGTCCGTTTCAATAATTTTGCAGGTTTTCCCGTCATAACGCGCCTGGTGTCACGGTCAGAAATTGGACTACGGATCACGTGCTTCCATTTCTAAACGATTAGTCAACGTATTTGCCTATTTCTGTTGACACCATTTCATGGATGCACACGAACGAAATTACACACCTCGACGAATGAGAACAAAATTTATTGATTCAGGAAAGCTTAGGCACTCTCCAATAACATCTATTTGGTATCAAGTGACAATTATACGACTGAAATATGTTCGCATAAATATAGAGAACCATGTATGTATGTCTATTTTGAACAGAAGTGTCTGATGCAATGTCCCACTTGTAAATGAATGTGGTTGAATTTCACTCGGTCCTGCCGGGCTAGGAGGTGTTGGAATTTGATACACATTTTATTATACAGATAGATATCTTCATAATTCTATCTTAGAGGGAACATATGCATACCAGATTACATTCCGCTGTCATTCGGATAATATAAAACGCTCTAGTAGATGTAAAGAAAACTACATGAAATTTACATGTATAAGTATCTATGCATGTTTTATTTAATACCAGTCGTATTTGTGACATACGAATGCCCCCGGCGGCAACTTTGTCAGTATAAGCTGTTATCTTAAAATTAAGTCAGACAACTAGGTCGAGGTCACAAGGTCAAAATTTTGGTACTGACGGAAAGGTTTGGTCACAAAGAGATACACGTGTGAAATATGAAAGCCCTATCACTTACCATTCAAAAGATATACACAATGTTAAAGTTTTTTCAAATGTAGGTGAAAGGTCACGGTCAAGATCACAAAGTCAAAAATTAATGTACCGACGGAAAGGTCTTGTTAAAGGATTAAGCATGTGAAATATGAAAGCCCTATCTCTTACAGTTGAAAATTAAGAGGAATGTTGAAGGCTTTTCCCCACAGACGAATGAAAAAAAAAACCCCAGACAGACAGACATCTTTGATTCCGGGGCATGAAAAGCCTTGAATAATCCTCACGCATGAAAACATCGTAAGTCTTATACATGTCTCTGAACTACCACTTAGTCTAGATTCTGTACATCATATTTTTCTTTATCAACGGATTTCCTTGTATAAATTAAACGTCCTTTGTACGTATTCACGTATATTTCCTGCATCATGAACACTACGACACAGCGCATGCGCACAAAACTTCCCGTATCCTCCTACACAGTGTATCGAATGCTCTACAGCTTGAAGCCAGAATGAATGGCGGCCACTCCGAATGTTAAATTCTCATAAGACACCATTCTGAAACCACTCCTCCTTATCATTGCGGCGAATGTTTCCTGTAAAGATATATAAAGTCAAATAAGTTTGTAAAGTTTTATACAAAATGTAATTTCCAACATTATATTATGATAAGTACGTCGTATAGGCTACCTCAAGCGCCAACAAATCTTTTGAAGGAAGAGGCGTATGGATCTCCTTCACACCATACTCTAATCAAAATTATCCCCTGTCTACACCCTCCCATCCCAAAATGATGAAATCTAATGACCTCCTCCCACTCATTCCCCCCCCCCCCCCTTTTTCACCCTAGCTCCCATCTATGTCAAGCTTCTCCTTCCTCTCCTTCATTCCCCCTGTATTTATCATGCCACTCAAATCAATTTCCTCCTTCAACTCCATTCCTCCTCTTCATCCCCCTGTCTTCATCATCCCACATAAGTCAATTTCCTCCTCCCATTCCTTCCTCCTATCTTCAACCCCCCCCCCCCCCTTTCACCAAGTCAAAATCTTCCTCCCGCTCCTTTAACCTGTTTTCACCCTCCCTTCTAAATTCAATCTCATCCTGCATTTCCTTTCCCCCTTGATTTCCCCTGTCTTCATCTTCCCACCCTAAGTGAATCTCCTCCTGCCACACCTTTCCTCACCTTATCTTCCCCACAACCTCTCCTCGCCTATTCCAGCCCACTTCCTCCTCCTACCTAATCTGTCAATAATTTAAGTGGTACATCCCTACCCTCCAACCCTATACGTATACTCATCTATAAACTACTCCTTGGTTGACTTATCATATAAGCTATATTATTTTTGTTGAAACACATCGGCAAATCAGAGGCCACAGTGGCCATTATGGATTTCTGCATGGTAAAATTCTCTGTAAGATTTCGTGAATTCTTTATAAAAACACTTTGGCGGTATTGTCTTCTCCCCAAGCCAGAAAAAACTTTTCTCCGTGTGGCTTTGCAATACATGTAATTAAGTTTAGAATGACATAAAGTATGCTTAAATCTTCCTTATGGTTCAGACCACATGTATTTTACCACCAAGTTGATTCCGGGTTGCGCCACTATGTTTAAAAGGTTGGTAACCTCCTGCTTCCATGTCGCGATATAACTGAAATATTGTTGAAAGCGACGTAAAACCCCAATCAACCAACCAACCAACCACCAAGTTAAAAATTCTTGTTCTAAAACTTGCCCCACACATCCACTAGTCGAAAGGCTTTTATGTACATAGAAATTGAAAAGTTTAAGGTTTGAGGATACAATGTCGATCTACATGTGCCGAAAACGTGTGGGAAATGACAACAACACATTTGCTTGCACTAGAAACCTCTTTTATTCATTGATATAAAAAGAGACGAGTGATCCGGATGGTAATCAGACATCTTGAGCATTACGTAATCTTTCTGCAGTGCTGCACCAAATCGATACACGTGTAGGAGTGAATCACGAGTTTCTGTATCATAACCAGACTTAACTTCAAAGAGCGGATCTAAATCTGACATGCAACCCTCAAATGGTTCGCAATCCTTGATTTTTGATTTTTGAAGGAATGACAGAGGATTTGTTTCTCTTCTTCTTTCTCCCATCATAATATCTCCACCAGCCTCTGTTCCAGGCCCGTAACCCCCCCCCCCCCACCCACCCACCCACACACACACTTTTTGCCCGATTATGGACCAATTTTTCATCACGGATGAAAGGAAATTCAATTCAGATCAAGGTCAAAAGGTATTAGCACAAGGAATATACATGTGAAATATTAAAACCCTGTCTCTAATGGTTCTAAAGTTATGATCCAGGTTAGTTTAATTTTGTCTACGGACGACAACAACATTCGTCCCGGCGAGCTTAAAATCGAACCCATGTGGCTCAGTGGATGAGGTGCACGATTCGTGATCGAAAGGTTCCGGGTTCGACTCCCGCCGTGGGCATACCGTTGAGCATTCCGTCTTTCGGATGAAAAAGTAAACACCGAGGTCCCGTGTCATGTTAAGCGTGACACGTATAAGATACTTCACTGTTACTGGTAAGTCTTTTTAATAATTTTACATGCAACACGCATTCTAACTGGTTTAAAATTTTGTGGTAAATGTTTTCTCTGAAGACGTAATTTCGCGCGTTTTCTTAATTGTGACGTCAATATTCACATCACAGTGGCTGAAATTTAGAGATGTTGAGAAATAGTGCATGCATAACGTATCATAACGTATTTCTGAGAATATAAATTTATGGATTGATTGATAGATAGATTGATTTTTGTTTAACGCCACACCACGAATATTTCACGTATATGGTGACGGCATCTGCCTGATGCGAGGCATACAAATTTTGACCTTTGCAACGGACCCACCCGAAGCAGTGAGGGATCTTTAACGTGCCATGCATACCACGACACGGGGCCTCGGTTTTTACTGTCTCATCCGAAAGACAGGACACCGGCATGGCCAGAGCGGGAATCGAACCCCGGCCTCCCGATCAGGGGTCCAGCGCGATACCACTAGGCCACGCCGGCTTCTGAGAATATAAAACATGATCGAAAGGAATTAAACAATAAGGTGTGAATTTAATTTCTTTTTTGTTGGTTGGAGGTATACCACGTAACAAGGACGGAAAACTTACGCATCTACGCGCAATGTTGCAATTTTCCATTCTTTTTTGTGTTATACCTCCATCCAACGAAAAACAAATTAGATTCATTTCTTAAGTACGTTACAAAGGTATACATTTCTTAATCAATGCAACAAGCAGATGCCATCACCATATACGTGAAGTAATGGTCAAGTGACGTAAAACAATAATCAATCAATGAACCCACCCGAAGATTGATGCATCCGCCCCTTAGTTAAATGTAAGTTTCACGATGGAGTTAATTACGTCACCACTTTTCCTTAATAGCATTATGTCGGATATCAACATAAGAGTTTCAGGAAAACACTACGAAAATGGAGCAGAATGTGGCGTACATAAGACTACATAGACTTGAAGGAGCGGTTCGACAAAAAAAGTGAATTTTACTATATTTAAGGCATGTATGTAAGAATATAAAATCCAATTGCCATTAACGTGATAGATGTAGAATTATTTAGAAACCGTTATATCCTTAATCAAAATAGCTACATTGGGGCACGTCGTTGCCATGGTGGCCGGACGATAAATGATGACGTAACTGAATCCATTACGAAGGCTGGCAAATCCTTTTCTGTGTCTAGCGACAATCAACAAATACATATAGACAACGCAGAGTGGTGGACCGAGGATCTGGACTCACACTGAGAATCGGAGAAAATAACCCTTTTTTTCCGAGAGAGATATTTTTTTAGAGACATATCTCTACTTTAGTGCTATAAATTCCCCTCGTGACACAATTTCTGGATCTACGTCTGCAACGTCAGAGTACACTGAAAGCTTTAGTCAGAGTACACTGAAACCTTTATTTTAAATAACTTCTTATGATTTACGCCCGGAAAAATCAAAACAAAACAAAACAATAATAATAATAATAAAAGACAGAATAATGATAATAATGATAATAACAATAAAAAAAAAGAAAAGAAAAAGAAAAGAAAACAAACACCAACACCCCCCCCCCCCAAACAAACAAAAAACAAAAAAAACAAAAACAACCCCCCCCCCCAAAAAAAAACAAAAAAGAAAACCAAAAACAAAAGACACCCCGAAAACAAAACAAAACACCAACACCGCCCCTCCCCCTAAAATTAAGTACATCTATTTCCGATTTCATCGTATAAGGGGGCAGGCGTGGTGTAGTGGTTAAGCGCTTGGCTTGCGGCGCCGACGATCCGGGTTCGATTCCCAGGTTGCGCCACTATGTTTAAGAGGTTGGTAACCTCCTGCTTCCATGTCGCGATATAACTGAAATATTGTTGAAAGCGACGTAAAACACCAATCAACCAACCAACCAACCATCGTATAAGAAAATGTCATCACAATTCAGACTATGTTTTGGCCTAGCTGTGAATTCATGCTGATAAGTTTAAACAGTTCAACACATAAACAAACAATAAACCACACGAACGGTAAGATACATTCCCTTCTCTGCTACAGAAATCCGACAGGGAATATTATGAAACACATGTTAATGTGCCACAAGCCTCACACAACACCAGGACCGCCAATATTAAGATCATATGTTTTCCATTGATAGTATCACATTTTCACCTGTTTGTTAGGGTTGTCAGTTGCCAGTAGGTAGGTAATAAGTCAGTCAGCAAATCATCCTTTGTACATTCCTCACATGCTTGGGCGTACACTCCAACATCGCCTGGTTCACCCATAGCCGATAGTAAGGGCGGGAGAATATATATATATATATACACTTACAATTAACGATAACAAATTATTGTACACTCGGGCTTCATGCGCGGATCTATAGGGATGGACCGGGGGTTTATACCTATCCTGAAATTATGCGAAAATTACTTTTCTTGTTATTTTTCGATGTGGAATAAGAATTTTTACAGACAAAAACATGGTTAGATCCTCCCTCGGAAAGTTTATTAGGGGTGGGCCCCCTTTTGGTAATTTTTTTTAGATCCGCGCCTGGACTTACTCTAACTTGACAAATGTTGTGGGACGAACTTCAAATATTTTGTCTTTTCTAACATCTTATCTTAAATACCGTATGTTCAAGTAAAGCGTTTCTGAATTAGGTAACCATCATCTTGGGTAACCTTTCGCGGATCGAAAAGTAGATCCGATCTCAATAAAATCAATGATTTCTATACTGCTAGAACTCTGCCTTTCTTAACTCTTTAGTGCTATTTGTAAGCTCAAGTAACATGAGGATACCCTCTGCGGTTTAAAAATAGATACAACAACCCCCCCCCCCCCCCCCCAATCTTGAATCTTAGACCCATGCACCTCTTTGTTCCACCGTTTGATGGTAAAAACGAATTTTGGTATAATTTTCGTCGAAAGATGGGTTGCAACCTCAAGAAACCCCTCATACCTTATATGGAAAAATAAACCTCAAATTCAAATATTATTATAGATTAGATATAGAAGTTTATCCTCCCTGACAACCTCTATCCGACCCCATCCTACCTTTTCTCCATCCCAATCAATGGCGGATCCAGGATTTCCGAAAGGGAAAAAGGGGAAGGGGGAGGGCACGTGTGAAAGTCAAGTAATAGCCAAACTACTCAGTCATTTTGGGTGCCAAATCTGGAATTTTACTCATATCATTTGAGTGTTTTCAACATTATCATCTATATATGCTTTGTAAATTTGTGGCGTAAAAAGGGCGGGGGGGGGGGGGGGAGGGGCGGATCCCCTCTTAATCCGCTACTGCCAATTCCCTTGCAATTCTTGTCATTCCTCATCGACATTCACATATCCTTTATCTGAAATCACTAGCTTCTTTTTTATTCGAATGAGTAAAATTTCAGTACACATACCATGTAAGGTCAAGGCCAAGGGTTTTCAAAATATTTCAGGTATGTTTAACACCGACATACCACACCACGCTGTATTAACTCGGTAATAACTATCTAGTCTTTATCTTGGCTTGTATGTTATTCTAGAGGAATATCGGCAGCTCTGTGATTTTACCGACTAGTTCTCAGAAGATCTTGCCAATCGATTCTGTCTGAAGTATATCAAGGATCGCTGACCGATAAATGTATAGTCTATAGATCTGTAGCGAATCCGGAAACATTTGGTTAGGGTCATTATACACAGTATGCTATATTTCATTTTCTTTCTTTTAAACAGGCACGGATCATCTTTTTCAATTGTTTGGGGGGGGGGGGGGGTTGTGTTAAAAAAAGGAAGTTCTTATTGTAGACAAATTTCTCGCCCGCATCCCGGCGTCCCATGTGTCTGAATGTATATTTGCCAATTTTGTAACATATGAATTACAAAATTAATTTTATTAATCTCAGGATAAGGCCCGATAAATGAGTGATTGTCAAATGCCCGACATCGCTCATTTTGGCACACTTGTTCATTATGACGTCGTTAATGAATGGCCCGTCAATCATGAATGTAACTATGACGTCACAATGGAACTACGTAATGGGCGTAGTTAAAGTGGGATCTGGCGATCCCTCAATTCTTATGACTTGGAATAGTTACGTAGAAGGCGATTGGTTAGCCCATTTATTTACCCATAAACGGACGGTGCACCGCAAAGGGCATCACCATTCGCTTGACCTTTACTTTTGACCTTGAAATCCAATAGCGCTCTGAGTCAAAAGATTGAGAACTAGGAATGCCATGTTTGAAAAACAATCCTCCATTTTGAATATGTATTTTGTAGAGAGTATTAAAAGGGTAAAGTGGAACGAACTAACGAACGGAAGGACACATGATATCTATTCTATAACAAGGTGTTAAGAACTGGGCACCGCTTAACCGGTGCATAATACTCCCGCATTGTGCTGTCGTAAGTGTCATGCACATTAGAATGAGAACTGTCTTAACAGGACAAATACCCCTCGCGGCAACAATGTTCGAAGTAGGGAAAGTACCGTGGTAAAGGTCAAAACATAAAAAAAAAATTGGTACAGACAGGTCTTGCCATAAGGAATACATATGAGTAGTATGAAAGCCCAATATCTTTTCGTTCAAAAGTTATGGCTAAAGTTAAAGTTTTTCAAAAGTAAGTAAGCCGTCAAGGTCAAGGCCATGGCCTCAAAACTTTTGGTACCGACAGGGAGGTCTTGCCACAAGGAATACACTTGTGTAGTATAAAAGCCTTATCTCTTTTGGTTCAAAAGTTATGGCTAAGGTTTAAGTTTTTCAAAAGTAGGTCAAACACCAAGATCACGAGGTCAAAAATGTTGGTACTGACAGACAGATCTTGCCACAAAGAAAACACTTGTGTAGTATGAAGGCCCCACCTCTTTTGGTTTAAAAGTTACGGCTAAGATTCAAGTTTTTTAACAGTAAGTCAAACGTCAAAGTTTTGGAACCGATAGAAAGGTCTTGCCACAAGGAACACACATGTGTAGTATGAAGGTCCCATCTCTTTTGGTTCAAAAGTTATGGCCAAGGTTAATGTTTTCTGGACGAACAGACAAACGGACAGACAGAGGGCCGGACGGACAGACAAGGTCATTCTAGTTTACCTTCCAAACTTCGTTTGCGGGGGTATAAATATCTAATCTAATTGTGGTAAATTTAGACCATCTTTGATAATGGTAAAATAGTTCAGTTTTCCTCTTCCATCGTTTAAATTGTAAGTTAACTGATCATTTTGCATGTTGAAGTCCAAGGGCCATTACTACTGTAAATTGTTTTGGACAGCATTCCCCTTCAAATCTGCACATCTTCATATGGTGTTCTTTCTTTGTACCATGTTTCATCAAAATCCAATAAGGTTTTAGGACGAGATGCGAAGACAAGATAGTGCGAACAGACGGACGACAGCGGTATAGCATTATACGCCCACGTTTATTTTCAAAATAAAATAAATGAGGTCCCTTTGAGAATATGGAATTGTCATTATTTATAAATATACAAATGTAATCTATGTATCAGAACTATCATATTTACAATTCTGATAGACCGATCGTAAATTATTCTGAAATTTCACGCGTTTGATGCTGCAGAATAATTTTGAACTCTAATGTTGCCAGGAAAATGTAATCCATAGAGCACTCTCTTTAAGCATTGAGGCATATATTAAATTATCGGGCGCCAAATTTCACTGCCTAGCAAGAACCGTCAGATTCTAATTTTATTTTATATATTAGATTATAGTCATTCAAAAGATCGATATTAAACATTTACTTTCCCCACAAGTCTATGAAGTGGCGTAGCTCAATCGGTTGGGTGATCGGCTCGCGACCGAGAGGTCTTGGGTTCGAGTCACGTATGTGGTTCGTCGCTGTTCTGTCTTTCGGATGAGAAATTAAAAGCGAGGTCCCGTGTTACGGTAAAGGGGGCAGGCAGGTAAAAGATCTCTCGCGTGTTTAGGTATGTCTAAATTTCTGTGCATTGCAACAGGCAGCTATAGCTAGTATAAAATTTTGTGCATTCAAATAATATATATATATATATATATATATATATATATATATATATATATATATATATATATATATATATATATATATATATATATATATATATATATATATATATATATATATATATATATATATATATATATATATATATATAACCGGGGATATCTGTGGAGAGCGGAAATTATACTTATATGTCTTATAAAACAATTAAAAATTCCAAATGTTACATGAATTGTACACACTCTAATACATTTTGTTAATATTAATATTACAATAAGGACCTACAGCATATTATACAAAATTACCGTGTGTCCATTTGCGTTTTTGTGTAAAGGGTGCTACGCCATTGAACATGTACAGGTACCACAGAATTGAATCTTTGTAAATTTATTGTTAAACTTTATACATTCCCACGAAGCGAAATGATACAGACATGCATTTTATGCAACTGTATATATGATAATGCTTTTTACCATGTAGCATGTGTATTGCCAGTGCTTATGGATGTTCGGGAGAAATGGTGGGCGAATCTGATTAATAGATTTGACCTTGTGCTATGCGCTGATTTTTGCTCTTACGACGAATTTGATAATTATATGTACATATGAATTAAATATCTATGAAATATTATGTATATTTACGTCTAAACTGATACATTAGATCTGACTGATTGATTGATTTTTGTTTAACGTCACACCACGAATATTTCACGTATATGGTGACGGTATCTGTCTGATGCGGGGCATACAAATTTTGACCTTTGCAACAGACCAATCCGAAGCAGTGAAGCATGCCACGACACGGGGCCTCGGTTTGTTCTGTCTCATCCGAAAGACAGGACACCGGCATAACCAGAGCGGGAATCGAACCCCGACCTCCCGATCAGGAGTCCAGCGCGATACCACTAGGCCACACCGGCTTTAAAATAGATCTGTAATATGTTATTATACATATAATAAAATTATCTACATTCTTTTTACATATGCATGTTATCATGTCACAGTATCTACCTTTGTAATTAGATGTATGTGTATGTTTTGTAAACTAACCTCTTCAAAAGAGGAAATAAAGAATGAATGAATGAAATGTGAAACAAACAAACAATCCTTTAAGTCTACAGAATGTATACAAGATATCAGAGGATAGCAGAACTGGGTATAATAAATTCATATACAACAGACGTAAATTAAGATGACATTTCTTTGATAACTGCGGATCTGTCATTGTGACAGTAGAGGAAACTGTGAAATTACTATCCCATTTTAAAAGCCACCCTAACAGAAATATTGATCGCTCAGGCGATTGATTAATTGATTTTTGTTTAAGGTCACACCACGAATATTTCACGAATATGGTGACGGCATCTGCCTGTTGCGGGGCATACAAATTTTGACCTTTGCAACGGACCCATCCGAAGCAGTGAGGAATCTTTAACGTGCCATGCATGCCACGACACGGGGCCTCGGTTTTTACTGTCTCATCCGAAAGACAGGACATCGGCACCGATCAGGAGTCCAGCGCGATACCACTAGGCCACGCTGGCTTCCCTGACAGAAATAAGTTAAAGTTTGATGTATAATCTCAACCTTGACTAGAGGTAAAGTTTATGAAAGTAAAGATACAATCTGGATAAAAATATCGATAAAGGAAGCCTTCCTCTAAATATGTTTGTTTCTTGCTTGTTTTTTTTTTTATCATGTCACGTTATATGGTGATGACATCTGCTGGATGTACTGCATAGGGGTTGTTATCCGTGCAACACATCTACCTAAAAGTAGTGGTGGATCTTCAAGCGTCAATGAATACTGGACATCGGTTTTAGTGTCTCAAATTTGTCGACAATAGTTACGCCGACACCCCCCCCCCTTTTCCACACTCCGAATTTCAGCATCACGCTTTAAAACATCATATATTATGGAAACTCGTAAAACTTAACTTGCTGTTGACGTCCACTGTTTGAGTAACGTCTTATCGAACAGACATGTGGATTACGAACCAAAAGACAAAAGTAAAAAAAAAAAAAAACAAAAAAAAAAAGGGGGGGGGTTTGAAACCATACACGACCCTCTGTAGTTAATTGGATTAAAGCGTTGTATTGGAACTGAAACCAGGGTTCAATGTCTGACCGAAGCAGACGGGAGGGTGTGTCAGTGTGCCTGCCGGTCGCTGCCTTTTTTTCTTTTAAATTTTCTACCTCTAAATACATTTGGGCGAAAGTGATTGAAATACCCCCCCCCCCCCCCCAAATGAATTAGATAAAATTAAACATAATGAAATAAAATAAAATAAATAAATATACAAAATGCACGGCCGAATAAATATTCAATAAATTAATAAATAAATAAATAAATAAATAAATAAATAAACAAATTCAGAGAATTGTGGTCCCCCGCTTAGGGGGTTCTATCAGTAAGGGTGCAATGATCTGTGACATATTGTTATGGTTGTGCATGTCTACAGACACACATGCCAAATACGAAGGCCATGTGTCTTATAGTTAAAAAGTTACATTGAAGTAGGTCAAAGGTAACGGTCAAGGTCACATGATAAAAAATTTCGGTACCAACGGAAATGTATTGCAATTAGGGACACACATGCCAAAATACGAAGGCCGTATGTCTTACGGTTAAAATGTTATGACCAAGGTTAAAGTTTTTGTGACGGACGGACAGACGAATGAGATTTAATGTGCCCACGCTTTCACGAAAGCGGGGGACAATAAATACAGAAATATAGATAAAAGACAAATAAAAAGCATGTGTATGAAATAAATAGATAAATGAAATAATAAACACAAAAATAGTACGTGTAATTTAAAAATAGAAGAAGGATATCATTCAGCATTCCTTTACCTTATTTGAACTGTTATAATTATGGATCTGTTCGTGTTTTTCAAGTTTATAGAAATAGTTTCCTCATTGACGCACGGATTGATAAGTACACATGCATTCCAACTCAATCATTTCCCCCAAATGTAAATTGCAGATGCAAAGTGGAGGCCTGAAGGAAACGAATCAGGTGATGAAATATTGATTAAAATTTCGGCATATGAGGAAAACAAAAGGGGCATCCATTTCCATTAGCGTTTTAATACACAGGAATCATTAAAATCCCATATATGTCAAATGTTTTGCGAAATAGTTCGACATGCAAATAGGATAGTTGCGAGTTTTAATCTCCCTTGATCATAGTCCTACGATCATGTTGGGTGCACGTTCGCTTGGGAGCCATAAAATCGTAATCCCTAACAAGCAGTGGCGGATTTAGAGGGGGCCCGGAACCCCCCTCCCCCTTTTGGCCACATATTTACTGGTAAAACTCCAGATTTTGCACAAAACATGGCCAAGTAGTTTTGCTAATACACATGTGCCCCCCCCCCTCCTTTCGGAAATCCTGGACCCGCCACTGACAAGATAGGTCTATATGTTAATAGATCCCAATAGCTGTCTACAGAAGGAGGGTACAACAATTAATAACAGCTTGTCAACATTGAGCCATGGCCTGTCGCACCAATACAAATAAATTTTAGTGTTGTCATCCAAGCAATAAGAATATAGATCGACATATTGATGTATCATCGATTCAAACATCTTTGAAACAGTATCGATATACCTCTAGATATCATTTCCATGTACATGTATGAATTACACAGTTAATTGGCGATTTCTTGACTTGATTGTTTCCTATTTTTCGTATCATAATTTACGGTCTATTCAATAATATCTTTACATAAGTAACACTGATTTATTTGATTTTTTTATTTGAACCATTGGACACTGATTTGACGTCTTTCTTTTAAATTTAAACTAAATGGTTCTCGATGTTTCGTTATATCGATTTGTATCAGTTAATAAATTGATACGGAAATGATCATCAATGATAGATGCCGGCCTAGTGGATGAAGTGCTCGGCTCGTGACCTAGACGTCCCGGGTTCGATTCCCGCCCTGGGCACACCAGTGTTTTGGCTTTCGGATGAGACAGTACAAATTGAGGTCCCTCGCTGCTTCGGGTAGGTCCGTTGTAAAGGTCTAAACGTCTATACAATGCATCAGGCAGATGCCGTCACCATATACGTGAAATAACCGTGAAGTGACGTAAAACAATAATCAATCAGTCATCAATGACAGTCCTATCGAGGAACACGTGTGTCCTCTGTCTTGTTATAATAGATAGACAGACGAACAGAAAGATGAAAAAGAAAGTGACGAGTTTAACGTTGGCTATACATCAGAGTCATGTAGGGCCAGGAACACACTACCTGACTTTGATCGTTGTCGACGACGATTATTTCCGCCACCGATTTTCGACAGACGATAAAGCTTGCGTGAAGCTTTACGATAAAAAAAAAACCACACACACACGACAGGGAAGCATGTACCTGCATGGACGCGGCCATATTGAAATCATGTGATTGATAGGCCTTCGATGATTGGCTGCTGGACAAAAGTCGCAGCCGATTTCTATCGAATTTTTACACAAACAGAATACACAGTCCGACTTGATCATCAAATAATCAGCACGTTGAATATCGCCGATAGATTGGCGCGATGTGTTCGCGATGGAAAATGGAAATGTCTGGCCCGTAGATACTACTCGATATCGCAAGCGATCAAAGATTTATATGAATGGGCGACTTGAAGTCGTTTACTGTGTCGACGACTTCAGTGACGTACGTAACAGTGACGTAAGAACCCGGAAAGGGGAGGTGGCCTCCCACTATTTTTTGGCCAATCATGGACCGATTACGAAACGCAACGAAATTCAAGTTCCTTCCCCTTCCCCTTTTGGAGTGCTACCTACGTTGGTTGGTTGATTGGTGTTTTACGTCGCTTTCAACAATTTTTCAGTTATATCGCGACATGGAAGCAGGAGGTAACCAACCTCTTTAAACATAGTGGCGCAACCCGGGAATCGAACCCGGATTGTCGGCGCCGCAAGCCAAGCGCTTAACCACTACACCAAGCCTGCCCCTTGCTACCTACGTAAAACAACAAAGACAAAGACAAAAACAGAACAACAAAATCGTATCACAGGATGGAACTTCCCGGAATACTTGCCTAACTACGACACTGTCACATGAGAAAGAACGGTTGACATGGGAAAGTTTTATGTGCATGCAGTAAATACAATGATGTCTATCTATATTTAACATGAGAATATATAAGCTTCTCCGTATTTGAATTCTGGCCAGGTAAACTTCAAGTTATCTTTTGACTTCTCAACCTAGTTTTCAACTTAAGTAAGATTACATGAATAAATTTGTTTCTAAAGGATCCCTTAACTTTACTAATGGTGAAGAAATTTTGCACTTAGCATCTTATTTATGCATAGATCGTGTTTGATGGACCATTAACAATATGTGTCAGTGCCAAATCTATGTATTTATTTCAAAGAGGTGGGTGCAGGGATAAAAATAATTGCTAATGAGCAGCAAGAATGTAAGGGGGTGGATTTCGATTTTTTTTTTACTTTTTTTTCTTTTTTATTATCATTTTCACAAATGTCAATTTCAAGAGATTTTCTATACCAATTTGGGGATTTTTTTCTACCCTACCCACCCCAAATCATCAGAATCGATGAATGAACTAATAGTGGTACATTTGCATAAGCGAATCTAGAAAGTTTTGAAAGGAAGGTTGCAGTCTCCCATGACTAATGTTTTGCACTATTCAGTATGAAAGGGGGTATGATAATGACCTTTTTTGGTATAAATGTCCGAACAAAAGGCAGGGTGCAACCCCCTGCAACTATCGCCCCGTTTAAATCCGCCAGTGAATTGACATACAATTTTATGCATCCTCTGAATAAAGTTTAGCGTATATAGTTCATGCGGATTCGGATGACGTACAAGGTTTGTGATAAATGAAGATAATTTGTGCGAAAATAGATAAAAAGTTCAGACGCTAATGCAAGGATTTCATCTATAAACAAATAAAGCGCTGTATCTTTGATCTATCGTAAGACGAGAAACGATAACGAGGAGCAAGGTGGAGGGTACAGGTGATTGCGATCTTGCTCCTCGAAATGTTTTACTCACTCGTGGTGATATACATGTACTTTTTACCTATCAAGATCTACAAAATTGAAGGGAAATCAAGGAGTAGGAAGGTTGGTAATATTGAATACCATGTAGCATGATCAAAGAACATGTTACGCAATTTTTCAGCGAGTGCGCACATTTTGGGCGGATCAAGAATGAGAAGATACTGGGGCTGAAAGATGACTCCCCTTTTTCCCCTCCCCTTCCCTTCACATACTATATGGGTATATGTATATCTATATGCATAGGCGGATCTAGAAATTTTTGAAAGGGAGGTTACAGTCTCCCATGACTAATGTTTTGCATTATTCGGTCCGGAAAGGGGGTTGCAACCAAAAAAAAAATTGTCGAAAATGACCCTTTTTTGGTAAAATTTTCCGACCAAAAGGGGTGGGTGGGTTGCAACCCCCGCCCCCTCTAAATCCGTCAGTGATATGAATAGATATATTGAGTCATCGGTGACACGACACGTTACAGTCTGAGGTTGGTTGGTAGGTTGATTGGTGTTTTACGTCGCTTTCAACAATTTTTCAGTTATATCGCGACATGGAAGCAGGAGGTAACCAACCTCTTAAACATAGTGGCGCAACCCGGGAATCGAACCCGGATCGTCGGCGCCGCAACAGTCTGAGGTAGGCCGTCTGTAGTTTTATTCATGACATATTGGAATAACCCCCTCCTCTCCCAAAAAGATAATGAATGACGTTGTTTAACACCTGTCACGTAAAAAGGAATATTTTATGCAAGGTTAAAGATCAAAGTCAAAATGAGGTTAACATTATGCAGGGCAACTTTTTCCACGATGTTTTGGGTCAAATGATTCATTGAATCTTTCCGTTTTAAAACAAAGCGAGGAATTAAACGACAAAATCGAGAAATGTCAGATGTCAACCTGAACGGTAAATGTCTTCAATAAAATATGAGAACGATTGAGGAGCTCGCACCAAGATATTTCAGTGCACAAAGATCAATCAAGGTAATTCTTCGAAAGTACAAGTTTTCTTCACATCATAAAAAAGATTAAACTCAACTTTACGCACCGAAAATAAATAATATACATTGAGTCCTTCTCCTCTCCTTGCATCCTAAGCGTACATCTTGTTAAAGTGCACAACTCGTCAGGGGCGGTCTTGGTGTAGGCTAGTGGTTAAACGCTTGGCTTGCGGCGCCGAGGACCCGGGTTCCATTCCAAGATTGCGCCACTATGTTTAAGAGAATGGTTACCTCTTGCTTCTATGTCGCGATATAACTGAAATTTGGCGAAATTAAGCGACGTAAGGCACCAATCAATAAACCAGCACAACTCCTCCACCCACCCCATCGAATACGATCTTGGCACAAGTAAGTAAGAAGTCCAACATTTCCTAGTTAATAGTTGTATTTCACACAAGTACTTTCATGTTTTTATAAAACAATCTTCAGGTGAACTGAACAACATGCATATCAGTTCACCTGATGATTGTTTTATAAAAACATGAAAGTACTTGTGTGAAATAAAACTATTAACTAGGAAATGTTGGACTTCTTACTAAAGATTTATTATTCTATACACAAGAGCATTTTTATTGATCTATCTATCTATCTAACTATCTATAATATATATATATATATATATATATATATATATATATATATATATATATATATATGTATATATATACACCTGTCACGTTAAAGATCTCTCACTGCTTCGGGTGGACCACTGCATAGGTCTATATTAATGTGCTATGCTCCAGGCAGATACCGCACTGGGGTTTTTTTTTTTGGGGGGGGGGGGTGTTTGCAAAGGTGCCTGTACCTTTACACTGGGAATTTTTATCCCATTTGCATAATTCTAAAAGACCAATATTTGGGATAAAAATTCAGACAAATTTTGGGGAACAACATTGAAATTTTCATTAGGAAGGGTCCTTATAACAGACCTGATTTGAAGAAAAAACCCACACTGCACCATATAAGTGAAATAAACTTGGTGTAACGTGAAACGAGAAACAAACAAGTAAATTTCTTTCCAACATAACTGATCTAAACATTCATTCAACGAAATACATTGACATATTTTCAGCAAACTGTTTGGTTGCTGACAGTCGGTGGGTTCCAGTTTCTTCTCCATCTCTAACACAGGTTGTCCATACAGAAACAAGAAAATGCTACCATAGGGCTAAACACTGACATAACAATCAAACAAAAACGTATTTTCCTGGGCTAAATAATCCTTATTAAAACTGTACTTTTCTTACTCAAAAAGAGAATTCACCTATTTAGTCAATGCAAGCCAAAATTAAAATTTAGTGGTGAATTCGGTTACCGTGTCAAGAGTGCTACTTGTCCTATAAGATTAAGAATCTGTTGACCTTGGACGGGTACCGTGACCTTCACAGTGGCACCACATTATCATATAAATTGCATAATCTTAAGCAAATAACTGTGAATCTCTGAACAATTTTAACACCACTTTGTATAATTATGTTTATTTGTATAGAGATAGTGTCAGACAAGTAGATCAACTCAGGGTGCACCTTGTACTATAAAGTATGTCAGTAACATTTAATTCCTGATGTTCCTGTTCCCATGCCCTTGTTTGGTGCATTTATTTTAGTTAAACACATGTATATAGTAAAACCTGCATATAAAGGTCACCTCGAAGACACGAGTGACCTTTATACAAAGGTGACCATTACACAAAGGTTGATTTTGCAAGGAAACATAGAAAATGAGAAATTGAGAGGTGCCCTTAATAAGCAGGTGACCTCTTTACAGAGGTGACCATGAAAGGCAAGTCGTATTGTTAATACATGTAGAACATACTAAACATAATATATTATACATAAACATATTTTTTATTTCTATTTTCTGTGTGTATGTCCTTGGTGATTTTTGTCATACAGCTTTGTCAGATGTCTTCTGTTTTCTCTTCTAAATACATGTACACATATAAATGAATTAATTACATAATAGCAAATCAGTTGGTTGGTTGGTTGATTGGTGTTTTATGTCTCTTTCAACAATTTTTCAGTTATATCGCGACATGGAAGCAGGAGGTAACCAACCTCTTAAACGTAGTGGCACAACCTGGGAATCGAACCCAGATCGTCGGTGCCTTTACACAAAGGTTGATTTTGCAAGATAACATAGGGAAATGTGACATTAAAAAGCAACATTTGCAACAGGTGACCCTTTTACTGATGTGACCTTCAAAACCTGTTACACTGTATGATAAAACTAGGCTACGGGAAAACATAAGAATGACCTTTATACGGAATTAATTTGTAAGAAATCAAGGGAAATGGGATGTTGATAATGAATCTTTGAATGCAAGCGACCTCTTCATGGAGGTGACCATTAAAGCAGGTTGCACTGTACCTATGTCCTGTTCTTTGTAGGTGTATCTGCTTCTATGATTTTGGTATAGGTCCTAGTGCATTGCTTCAAAATTTTGTCCTATACCAAGAATGCATCTGAAGAAATGAGGAATCTTTTACACAGAAATATTCGGTGACACAAGGCCTAAGTGTAATTTGTACTAAAATTTAAAGTCGAGTGCCATTTTACTGGACCAAACTGCCCCCCCCCCCCCTGTAATGAATAAATCCTAATACCTTTGACTTTTCAACAGTAAATCAGCTATACCATAGATGTAAATGGAGACCATTCAATCAGAGCCAGTGTATCTCAGTGTATGAGATGCTCGACTCGTGACAAAGAGGTCATGGGTTTGACTCCTGTTTTAGGCACACGAGTCCTGTTTTACAGATGGGGCAGTGAAAACCAAGGTCCCGTATCATGGTAGATCCCAAACTGTTTCCAGTGGGTCTGTTTTAACTAGTTTAACGAGTATTGTTAGGAACCAGTGGTCCATTAGCAACAAGAAATATATAAATTTCTATGCAATGTATCAGGCAGATGCCATAACCATTTACATATAATACCGGTAATCATGGAGTGATGTAAAACAATAATCAATCAACCAATCACACATTAAAACATTCAGTAGTAAAAAAAAAAAACCATACCTGATCAGGGAATTGTCGTATACTCTCCACCAAGTACTGATATGACCTCCAGTCTCTGGCTAGGATCTGACCCATTACAGGAATCACTTGGAACGAGTAGGAATCATACACACTAAAATCATAGGATTGAATAAATTACACTTTTAGAATTTTTTTCAAAGGAAACTGTACTTTATCATTTGAAAATGTTCTGTCCCATTTGCATAATGTTAAAAAAAAACGTTTGTGAAAACTTTAGACAAATTTGGGAAAAATCAACAGTGGGTTTTTTTTTGTGTTTTCAAAGGTGCCTTTACCTTTTCATCTGGGAATGTTTTGCCCTATTTGTATAATGTTAAAAGATCAATGTTTGGGAAAAGTTTAGACAAATTTTATGAAAAGCAACAATGTTTTTTTATGTTTTCAAAGGTGCCTGTTCATTTTGATTTGATAATTTTTTGTTCCGTTTACATGATGTTAAAAGATCAATGTCTGGGAAAAATTTAGACAAATTTTGAGAAAAATCAATGGAATTGGGAAGGGTCTGTATAATGGACCTGATTTAAAGAAAAAAAGCTTATAAAGGACACAAAACAAGGAAATCAGAAAATTATATAATGTAGGTACAATACAGTTACATATATTGATTTTACTGAACAGAATGTTTTCCTCTGTGAGAAGCTGGGGTGTTTGGACAGATAGAAAGGTCAAGGTCAAAGTGTGTCAGTGTACTTGCGAAGAATGTTAGATTTTCTGGTGTCCTCCACTTATAATCAATGCCACCATGAAAAGGTAAAATGATCCTGAGGTGACATTACATAATGAAATAAACATTGATAAATCCTTTATATTTAATGTGACTTTATTTCACCGAGGACATACTTTATGTATATTTGCAAGACATCATTTTCATGAAAAAACAATACAAACGTATTATCTTGATAATCAAATCAAGGGATTTAAGGATTGTAGTTTAGTGTTACACAAGACCCATCAATTTACATGAAAATAAAATTCTTGTGAATGAAAAGTGATTTATGGAATTCTATGCTTACATGTGGAGTTTTGTATTCAGGAAAGGAGTATAGATATATTTTCTACTAAAATTAGCCCTATATGATTTTGCTAACTAGTATCAAACTATTAAACAAAATAAAAATTCACCATTCTACAGGGCTGATGTGTTATATAAAACGTATCCACTCCTTTAAACAGTGAATTAAGAGGACTGAGATTTCTCCTCATCTGATAAAGGACTGAATATTTGCCGTTGAGGCCATGAATCATACATCAAATACCCTACTAGATCATTTAATATTGCCAGAATCATAAGCTAAACCAAAGAAACCCAGCTAACTGCCCATGGCCTCTAAATCTTAACTTGTTTTTATATTTTGTTTGTTTGATTCTTGTTTTATATCACTTTAAGTTTATTACACTTATATGGTGACAGCATTTGTCTGATGCATCACAAAGAAATTTAGAACAATATAACACACACAAATGAATCAGCAAGTGATGGATCTTTTAGGTGCAATACCTCCAATAATAAGAGAACTTGGTATTTACTGTCTCTTCTGAGAGAGACAATACTGAGAGGTCGCCAGTGGGAATAGACTATTTCCTAGACTATTTCCAAGTTTTCACTTTCAGTTTGAAATTCTTAAATATTACCATTAAAAACATGTGACTACAGACAAACATTGATGTTTCAATCATAGAATTTCAGTCATTACAAATCGTAGAGTGAATCTGTGTAGTTGTTTTTGAGTAGATATCACTGTTTTCCCTATCACTTGTTTATTTTTAATCTTTTTGTTTAAATAAATCGTAAAGAATTTTGTGCATATCACACGCTAATAGACAAATTCATCCCCTTAAATTTAGGATTTTATAATGTAAGAAACGAAACTCACAACTGGTCTATTGAAAACAAAGAAATTTTAGAAAATATAATGCGTCTAAATGAATCAGCTAACGAGGGATCTTTTACAAGCAACGACTCTCACGATATAGAACCTTGGTATATACTGTTTCTCCCAATAGACACAACACTGACAGGTGGAGAGTCGAAATTGAACCCAGCATCTTAGGCTCATGGGCCATACTTCTTAACAATAGAGCTAAACTGGTTCTAACTCATTTTAAAAGCACTTATTCTCTGTAATGATTTTGTATATAAGGGAGACTTACACTACACTTTATACAGGTAACAAACTGTGTTTGTGAAACACTAATGCTCCCAGTAGCACCACAGTCTAGTCTAAAAAGTTATTTTTAGTATGAAGGTCATTGTCAAGGTCAAAATGTCATCAAATGTCATTTGAAAGGGCTTAATTAGTTGAGTATGCATGCCAAATATGAAGTCTCTATGCCTCACAGTTCAAAAGTCATGGCCAAGGTTAAAGTTAACAACAGACAGACAAACAGACTGGACAAATACAATTTGCCCCCCATCTATCAATCCAGGGGCATAAAAATAGGCATCATGGTTTCTTACACCCATTAGTTGGTGATTTAGTATGAATAATATCTGGAAATACAGACGCCATACGAACGATCAGGAGAGAATAAAACAGTTTTTGCTATCTCTGTTTCCAAAACACCATGAGGAACAAATTACTTAAAATGACTTTAGGTTATTTATAACAACTAGACCATTCAGTGAATCTGTTGAAATGGCACAAGAATTGAAATCTTGATAACTCGAACTTGAAGGACCCATGTAAAACAGGTCCATTGAAACAGAGTTCAAGTACGTATACATATTCATGTATATAAAATAGAATTGGGACTCTAAAAACAGTGCAAACTGACAAGAAATTCCAGTGATCAGGGTCTGAGTAAATGAGAGGGAGCTGCATTTAAAACATATTCAAACAAGATGTGTTTGTGAAACACGAATGCCCCCGACAGCAACAATGTCCAAATAAAGCAAATTTTGAAATGTAGGTCAAAGGTCATGGTCAAGGTCATGAGGTCAATGACCTTGGTGTAAATTGAAAGGGCTTTATTAGTGGAGTATGCATGCCAAATATGAAGCTTCTAACTCTTACAGTTCAAAAGTCATGGCAAGGTTAAAGTTGACAACAGACAGACAGGCAACAAACAGACAGACAGGTCAAAAAGAATAAGCCCCTGATAAATCGATCCGGTGCCATAAAAAGTACTGACTGTGAAAGAACTAAATGATACTCCTCATCATTTGGAGTCTAAGAGCAATAACTCTTCTTAAACTTATCATAGAAACACTCAACATCAGCAAGTAGTATTCTTTCAGACAAAATGTGGTGCGACATTTTATAAGTGTTTTTGCCAGTCAGGTCTGATTGACATTTTAGAAGTGTTTTTGAAAGTCATATACCAAGAACCATAACTACTGCAAATCTAATTAATCTGCAAGTACCTTCCTACCGTCACTGGAGGATCTTCATTAGAACAAAATGTATATAGAATCCATACAAAAAAGACAAAAACAGATAAGATTACATTAAGATGGATGGGATCACTCAGACTCTCAGTTAACATATGATATGTGTTTTTTTTATACCTAGGATTTTCGATTACACAAATATCAAAATTTTCTGTTTCTGTTTAGTTCATACTGATTTTAAAAGTCCCAATTCGGACTTCAATTATGGATATATATCTGTAACTCAAGTTCTACTGAACTCAAACTGCTATATATGGCCACTTTGTGTCTGAGTTACTGAAAGCTGACAGTATGTTGTTAGAGAATGTATCAAAATCTCTTTACGTACTTTCTTAGAATGGGATTTGTAACTTGACTAAATTCTAAGCACATAAATCTGCCGCCTGGTTTTAATATTCTGTAGGCTTCATCTATGACCTAAAAGCAGAAACAAAACCAGAAATTTATTTATGAAAGGTAAAAATGCGGAATGTACACAGTAAATTATGTAGGAAACGAGAAAATGTGGAATGTAACTAATATTGGAATGTTAAAGAATTCTTACTTATTAAAATTTTACCACACTGAAAATGTAAAAAAAAATGAGAAGAAGGATTAGGGAATAGGCTTTTGGAATTGTGAAAATGCTGCAAAGGATAAAGTTTGAGAAAAGTATAAACTTAACAACAAGAAACCGTCAAAGACAGTTTGATTGGACTGCAAAGCATAACTTTATAGCCTACTTTGAGAATTTTATCCAGAAACATGTTTCTATAAGTTTGAAGACGTTTCCAGAAGTTTGATTGATTGATTGATTATTGTTTTACATCACTCCCTGATTATTCCATGTATATGGTGACGGCATCTGTCTGATGCATCGCACAGAAATTTTTACTTTTGCAACGGGCCCACCTGAAGCAGGGAGGGATCTTTAATGTGCCACGCCTACTGTGACTTGAGACCTCCATTTTACTGTCTCATCTGAAAGACAGAAGACCGGCTTGCCCAAGGTCAAACCCGGGACCTCTCCGTCACAAGATGAGCATGTCATCCATTGGGCAACATCGAATTCAGAAGTTTGAAGTTGGTATCATTAATGGTATACAAGAGATCAAGCTAAACGCAAAATCAAACAGTGTTCAGTTAAGCATGAAATTGAGGTCAAGGTCACCAAAGTTTGTGTCAGTCAGGTAGAACTCAACAATGTCTGCAAACTGACCAAGTTTGAAGTTGGTATTTTTAACGGTATGCAAGAAATCAAGCTAAATGAAAAATCAGACTGTGATCACTGAAGTGTAAAATCGAGGTCAAGGTCATCAAATTTTGTATTGATCAGGAAGAACTCATCAATTTCTATAAACTGACAAAGTTTGAAGTTGGTATCATTAACGATATGCAAGTGATCAAGCTAAATGCAAAATTGGACTGTGTTCAATGAAGTGTAAAATTGAGGTCAAGGTTGCCAAATTTTGTGTCGATTGAAAAGAACTCATCAATGTCTGCAAACCTACCAAGTTTGACGGTATGTAAGAAATCAAGCTAAATGCAAATTGTTGACGCTGGATGGACGGACAGACAGACAGACTTACCAATTCATAGACCGGACTTGCTTTGCAATCCAGTCAAAAAAAAGAAGAAGACTCTTGTTACATATAGTTGAATTTAACACCCTCAGTTTCTAGGTGAAAATCAGTATTTGTAATATAGTCTGAAATTAGTTCCTTGACATTTTCTTCCACTAAAAAAAAAGGGAAAAAATCTGGAAATTTGCAGGGAAAGATACAGGATTTTGGCACTGGGAAAAAGTCTGAATATCAAAACCATGGCAAATACCTCAAACAAAAGCCCCAAAAAATAATTACCGGTACTTTATATTTCCTCTAATTACTAATACTAATAAGGATGCTTACCTTATCTACATGTGTACAGTTCCGGATTCCAAATGCTATTGTGTAGACATCATATGTATTGTTGTCTATAGGTAAACTCTCTGCATTCCCTTGAATCCATGATATACCTGATTATAAAGTAGAAAGTAACTATTACAGGTGAAAATGTCTAGGCTGAAAAAAGTTCACAATTAATAAGATTAGCTCTTATATCATTAATATAATATCTGTCTCATTAGCAGAAATTTAGTTGGAGTTACCTCCTGCTGTTGGTGGTAGGCTTGGTGTAGTGGATAAGTGTTTGGCTTGCGGCGCCGATTATTCAGGTTTGATTCCTGGATAGCGCCACTACGATTAAGAGGTTGGTTACTTCCTGCTTCCATGTCGCGATATAACTGAAAAATTGCTGAAAGCGACGTAAAACACCAATCAACCAACCAACCAACATTTGAGTGTGAGTGACTTTTTCCCTTTTTACCATCATTTGACCATGTTTGTAGTCAAGCATGATTTTTTACCTCATATTCTTACTAAGTTTAATGAAACTTTAGATAGTTGTTATTATTTACACTTCTAAGAAATTTTTCACATTGTCTAATACCTCAAAATTTGCATAAGCTTTGTAAAAACTGGAATTATTCCTAGTTTTGGTGAAATTACCTACCTAAATTTATTTGCTATATGAACGAATATTCAGTAATATACCTCAAAGATGGCAGACAACTTCTCACTAAGGAAGAAACTCCATGCTAATTTCATACTAATGAAACCCACCTATACGCAATACGACAACTGTATATTCTGTCATACTTTGCTTTTTGTCTCCTATCAGTTCCATTGTTCTCAATGTGGTCATTCTTGATGCGAGTAATTTTTATGTTAACATATACACATGTACATGTATGACCTCATAACTGTTGACTGATTTATTGATTATTGTTTTAAGTCACTCCACGTTTATTTTACATATATGGTGACGGCACCTGCCTACCTCTGCCAGAGATGTTGAAAAGTTTTCAAACATGTCAGTCATTTGAAAATATTGTCAGTCAGGACAATGAAATATATAGAAACATTTTTCAGAATTTTATCCGTCCAAATGAAAGTTTATCAGTCAAAACATTTGGACTGACAATTTTCAACATCACTGACCTTTGCAACAGACACATCCAAAGCAGTGAGGGATCTTTTACGTGCCCCGCCTACCGCGACGTGGGCCCTCGGGTTTTATTGTCTCATCTGAAAGACAGAACACCGGTGTGTCCCAGTGGGATTGGAACCTGGGACCTCTAGGTCACAACCCGAGCACCTCATTCACTGGGCCCCACCAGCTTAGACCTAATGTTAGTGTAGTTGCCACATTCAACAAGTTTACATAAAATTGTTCCCAGAATTTGATGAAAATAACAAAAATTTCTAAAAAATACATCTTAAATTACTTTCACATGAAAATTAATAAAAACATATAGATCTGTGTAGTACATTTTTCTTCTTTTCCAAGTGTTCATGTCAATAATGCAAACAAAGTATTCTGAGAACTGATAAAACAAAAATCAAAAGTACAAACAAATGGAAACAAATTTGACCAGGCTGTTCGACAGAAACTTGTTTCTTTGACTTTGTTTTTAGTGATCTAATGTAACATTTTATAGTCTTTGATCTACTATATAATGATTGAAATTGTGCAAGTTTCAAATTCAAATCTATTGCTAACTATTCATGTCAAGATCAGCTAGGAACTTGTACAGAAACCCAGCACATGTGCTGAACAATAAAGCACTACTAGCACTCACCTGAATGTATTCCAGCATTTTGTGCTCTTTCTTTCCCCACTTCCAGCATTTCCTGATTTATATCACACACTGTTACATGTGAACTATTTAAAAGATCTTTATTACTAAATTCAAATTCCCCATCACTAGAAGAATCTGAGGATGAACTGTCCGAGTCAGATTTGTCTTTTGTGGTTCTCAATTCTTCACTACCGTCGTAAGTTAACTCTGATTCTGGGAAGTTATAGGACTCATTGTCCAAATCACTGTTTAGACCTTTCTGTGACTGAATGTGTTTCAAGAATCGAAAAGCGATATCACCTGCAAGAACCAAAAATTTCTGAAAATATTTCAAACAAATAAATGCCAGCAAAGTTAATTTACATATACATGT
This sequence comes from Pteria penguin, assembly GCA_035048485.1. Classification (NCBI taxonomy): domain Eukaryota; kingdom Metazoa; phylum Mollusca; class Bivalvia; order Pterioida; family Pteriidae; genus Pteria; species Pteria penguin. Next base: position 17,657,869 of record CM068590.1, read on the forward strand.
ACTTGTTAAGAATCTACTCAACAGCTCTACTTAAAGAAAAGATCCGAAGAGAAGATTTTTCAATTTCAAAGAGATGATAGTTAATAATTTTTGTGAAAAAATCCAGATAAAGGGTGACGAAATCCAGTACTGAACTGGATAGCTTAATCAGTTAATGGTGCTACTTATATTGACATTCATCAAATGACCATGAAAAAAGATAATAGCATATATTGGACTGTTAGGATGAATGTATTCTGTTATACCTGTTCCTCCTGCTACATCTATGAGTTTTGTGCCGGGTGTAGGTGACATGCGACGGATAAAATGATCCTTCCACAGTCTGTGAATACCTGCGCTCATTGCATCATTCATCAAGTCATAACGGCTGGCCACATTCTTGAATACCTCATATACTGTAAATACATTTTAAACATCATAAAACAAGAAGAAACGTAAAAGTTTAATTGGAGTGCCTAAATAGAGTGAAAGTACAAGACAAAGAATTAAGTGGCTAGTTTTGTGTAAAAATGACATGTATCTAACATATTTGTCAGGGCTCGAAAGTAACATGTCAGTAACTCTGTAACTGATAAAAATTGCTATGAACTAATACGTTTCTCACTGTATCAGTCTGACAGACTAACGAAAATTATTTTGAGTATACAAAACAAACTCGTATTTTCTGGAAACCCCCAACACTATTTTAGTGACATTCATGGATTGACTGATTGACTGATTATTGCTTTATGTCACTCCATGATTATTTCAATTATATGGTCATGGCCTCTGCTTAATGCTTTGCATAGAAATTTTTACTTTTGCAACCGTCCCACCAGAAGCAGTGAGGGATCTTTTACGTGCCACGCCTACTGTGACATGGGACCTCAAATTTTAATCATCTCATTCAAAAGACAGAACACCAGTGTGCCCACGGCGGGAATCAAACCTTGCACCTTTCGGTCACAAGCCGAGCACCTCATCCACTGGTCCAAACTGGCTTACAACATTCATGGAAAATCAGAAGGTAGGTAATTGAGACTATGTTGCTGATGCGTTTGTACAGAGATCAGTAAGGAGCATATTGATGGTGCTTAAGTGTAATGTTGATGTGTTTTGGAGATAGAAGTCGACTGGGATGTGGAGAGGTTTAACGATCCCTAGTTTTGTCAGAAGAGACCAACATTCGTGGATGAGGAGACCTATGTGCCTCACCATATATTTGAATTTTAAATTTTGCAAAAATCTTTCTAGTCAAATGCAAACACTGTCTGAAATAAAGCTGTTCATAAAATGAGATTTTACTCTCAATTTTTCTATGGATTAACTGATAAATTTCGTACTTTCAATCAGTTTATCCACCAAACTAATGCTTGAAAAAGTTTCGAGCCCTGTCTGTTACAGAGATATACAAGAAAATGAAGCTTTTAGCACAGTGTTTCTAATAACTTGCCATTCTTAAATGTAAAAACATTTTCAAATAATCAGCATGGAAATACCCTGGCTCAAACCCATACTCATTGTGGAAACCAGGATTTAAAGTCAAGCCATTACCGACTGAGTTAGAGAGACGTCCTAGTAATCGAGTCTTAAACCAGCTACACTAACACTTACCTGATTCCACAACACCGTTCTCCCCTTTATTTTGCTTGGAGGAAGACACATCTCTCCTAAGCCAGCGCGGCCTAGTGGTATCCATCGGACTCTTGATTGGGAGGCCGGGGTTCGAGTCCCGCTCTGGTCATGCCAGTGTCATGTCTTTCAGATGAGACAGTAAAAACCGAGGCCCCGTGTCGTGGTATATTGCATGGCACGTTAAAGATCGCTCACTGCTTCGGGTGGGTCTGTTGCAAAGGTAAAAATTTGTATGCCCTGCATCAGGCAGATGCCGTCACCATATACATGAAATATTCTTGGTGTGACGTAAAACAAAAATCAATCAATCAATCACACCTCTCTTCGTGGTGTCTTTGAGACCTGCTCTGCACACATGTGCACACATGCTCCCGCCTTCCATTGTATGTCTCCTTGCCACTGAAGTGATTTGATCAACAATGAAAGACGTACGCCGGTCTCAAAACCACACTTAATTGTTGGGGAAACCCCAGGATTTAAAGTCCAGCACATTACCGAGAGAGCTAAAGCGTTGTCTCAGTAGTCAAGTCTTGAATCTGCTACACTAACTCGATTCCACAACATAATGATTTCTAAGTTCTATTAAAATGGTTTGGTTCATAAGGTGGTGTCAAGTATGAACCGAACTGTTTCAATAGTCTATTGAATAGAAATTAATTGATTCCTTGTTAACACATAATAGTTTTACATTAATCAAAACCTTTATGGCCACAAGTTACACAACTTAACATTGCAGTTTTAGGTCACTCAATGCACTGATAACTTGTGCTACAGTAAAGTAAGTGATGTAATCTTGATCTTGTGTAACTGTCAACCCCTACCTCTTTTTTCTTTTTCATCTTCTGGAACAGTTTCAAACCCAAAATGTGTCTGTTTTGTATTGTCATCGTCGAAATTTTGTACATTTTCTGTTCTCTGTGTTGAATAAAACATGGAGATGCATTTTGTGTTGTATTTCCTTAGACACCGGTGAAGGACATGGATTTTCATGGGCGCAGCCATTTTCATTTGAGTGCTTATTATTTGTAAAGTGAAAGTAGATTATAAATATTACTGATCCGTATATCCTCAAGTAAATTTGTCTGTAAACAGCAATCTATTCAATGCTTTTTGTTAAACATATTATATTTTTTATTTTATAACAATTTCAAAAAAAGTTAAGGGAACAAATTTGTACACTCAAACCGCTCCCATCTTTTACATTCGGAACATTTCAATTTTATCTTCGTTCAACATGTAAAGTACAAGTAGTCGAAAAAATTAAAAATGGCAGACGAATTCCATGTAGGGGAACGGGAACGATTTTTGCAATGTTACAGACGACTGATGGGGTTTGTCTACAAAGAAGAAGCGGCTTCAAGAACCAATCTGAATCTCTTACTAGATGAACTGAATTCGGTGGACTACTCGCAGAAACTTGTTCATGAAGAGGTTTAATTTTTATTTTTCATATAAAATTCATAAGATATTTCACTGAATCTAAATGATATTGATAATCACTTTCTACACTTCTTAGCAACTGTATCAACATGGCTCACATAATGCCAGTATATAAATTATACTATCCATCAATTTTTATGTATAAATTATATCTCAATTCAATTCAAAGTTAACATCCCAATTTCAAAAATTTGGCCATGAACTTAATTTTGTTATACATTATTTCGAAGTAAATCAAACCTACATATGTACAATGTATAGTGTTAAACTAGAAAGGGCCATTCTGATTTTAAATCATTTATGTCATGTCACTTGATCCAGTGACTCATTCTACATGTATATCTATATGTCTATTGTGAGGGGCAGGCTTGGTGTAGTGGTTAAGCGCTTGGCTTGCGGCGCCGACGATCCGGGTTCGATTCCCGGGTTGCGCCACTATGTTTAAGAGGTTGGTAACCTCCTGCTTCCATGTCGCGATATAACTGAAATATTGTTGAAAGCGACGTAAAACACCAATCAACCAACCAACCAACTATATGTCTATTGTAAACATGTATACATCTTGGTGGGATATACGATGCCGTCCGGTGAAGTGACGCACTTAAGCATTTAATATATATTTATGTTAACATTTCTTAAATACAACGAACTTTTGTTTTCATGAATTATTGTTTCAGACTCTTATCTAAAAATTAATTATCCCAATTAGTCACTAAAACGTACAAAGCTGAACGTAAACAATGTTAAAGTGACTCACCTGTATGCAAATGACAGTGCCTATCATGTCCGGTGAAGTGATTTCTATGAATTATATTTTATTGAGTGGATAAATTGGGATGTGTTGAACACATCTTTAGGAAACGATGTAAATGCAATGTGAGTAAACAAAGTGCAGTGCCATCTTTTGCAACTTTCATGAATATTGATGAGCTAGCAAGTGTTGTCAATGTAAACAATGAGCACATGGTGTGAAATTCGATGCGTTTACTAAACAACCATTCTACAAAAGGAAGGAATAATTCACATTTATACATACCTCGGTCAATTCACAATTACTTGGTCAATTCACAATTGTATCTTCTGAATAATACGTCAAATATTACGTCAAAATCTGTCACGTATAACTGCGTCACCTCCACCAGCCGCGTCACTTCACCGGACTTGACTGTAAATTACTTGCCATTTAATGTACATCAGAGAAATCAGGATATGGAATTTAACCCTACCTGCATCACCCAAAATGATGTTGAAGTCTTCACTGTGGCGCATATGTTGTATGTCTAGCTGTATTATATTCTAAATTCAATAGAAAAAATTAACAAGAAACAAAACACAAGCCAACAACTAAGTACAATTCTATTGCAATACAAAATGTATATATATATACATATCTATATATATATATATACATGTGTATATATATATATATATAAATATATATATATATAATAGTGATGTCACGAATGTTATTATTGGAAATTTCATTACGCTCCAGTTTAAGCATTTCATCTCGGCAAATTACATTGGTGTTGCAATAGTATTCTCAGATTTGTCATTTCCTGAATTTTGAGGAAAATTCCCCAAATAAGGGTCTTGCTAATGCCTTCATTCTTAAAGCTGGGTAGACCTTCCATTTTGGGATGCGAAAGTTTTAAGGCTATTGCAACCAGAATATCTCTATTTCACATTGTAGTATTTTTATAGATATTATAATCAATTTCAGGAAGCAAACAACTTAATATACCATTTGTGTAGAGTAACTCCGCTGTTTGAAGAAAGACTTTTAGTAAAAGTCTGTTTGTCAGTACATAACTTCACAGCAAAACAACAGGCAAGTACTTCTGTATTTTCTGATTACTACCATCAAAATAATAAGAAACTTTGAAATCTTTTAAGGTGCAGTTGAACAGCATGAAACTTCCATATAAGTAGAGAAATTCATCTTTACCATTATGATTCATTTATTCATAAATATGATTATAGCAGATTTTAATTCTGGTTTGAGCTAGATATATGAATAGTTTTTGTTTACAACATAAAACCAATTGTTTCAATAAATTCTTTAAATTTATTTAATAAACCCTTTTACTGTTACTGCGGGACTAACATTTTGGTTGACAAATTATAACTTTTCCCATAAAGTTTTTGATGTCATACTGAAAAATTGATTGGCATTTTGCAGGGACAGTTAAGGTTTTGCCAACCCCGCAGTAACAGCCATAGGGTCTGTTGTTTTCCGCTCTGTTGAATTTACCCTGTTGAATTTAATTAAGCTAATTATATTTACAGTTAAATTTATCAGACCATACCCTAAACTTTGTCACAGACTTCTTGATAAAAGCTTTGAAGAGAAGTCCAGCATGGGCACGATTGGAGATCCTCATGGCTTTAGGCGCTGTGGTGTATGAAAATGTTGGAAGAATTACGAAGGTATATTCTATACTAATACCAGTGTGTGCAAAACGCACTGGACCATAAAAATTTCATGGTAAACTTCAGCTCAATCTGCTGAAAATTTTCATCATTTCTGGACCGGTGTCTGCTGATGTATCTAGTATTATTAGTACCTAATTACTTTTCTAATTACCATGATTCAATCTGAAGATGGAATTGAGATCATTGTTGGTTGGTTAGTGTTTTAACGTTGCTTTCAAGAATTGGTATTTTTATTACGAAATTAAAGCAGGAGGTTACCAACCTCTTAAACATAGTGAGTGACACAATTTGGAAATCGAACCCAGATCAACTACACTGCATGCCAATACACTGATCCACTTTCGTGAATGTTAAGCATTTTAGCGCAAAATACGACTATGATGATGTCACGCAAGGTTGGACAAGTCGGACATTTGACTATGACGTCATGAGTATAACAATCAAAAGTCCCCCAAACATCGCTTTCTATGCTGAAAAGTGGATCAATGTATTGTTTAACCACCACATCAAGCCTGACTCTAATTCAAATTTATTGCTTCTGTCCCCTAATCTTATGTTTAAGTACTATCTTAAGTTCACTGTGATTTACATAAAATTCTGATTGCTGTAAAGTCCTCTCTCATGATGACCTGAAAAAACATTCATTTCCTTTAAACTCTAGATTAGTAACCTCTTCTAGAATAAGTAAATTTTACCAGTAAATCCTGCATATAAGAAATTACAAAAATTCTGTAAAATCTAGTATACAAACCTTTTCTAAAATAAGTAATGTTTTAACAATATGATGTAACATTTTCTACTGCATTTTTCTAGTATCACGAGGTACTTCTGAGTAAGCAAGGCGTATTGATGCCCATTATAGAAGGGGAGGCCACCAGTGAGGATATCCTCAGAGGAGCTGTGCAGTGTGTGGAAAATCTCACATTCAAGTGAGTCCAAAGATACATGTTAAAACTCATTTTACACAAACTAAGTGTTTGTTTGGTCAGTTTTCCTATATATAGGGCAATCTAATAGAAATTCGATTTTTCATGCTTCTTTGTAAGTCGCTGTGTAAGATCTCAAACCTCCCTATAAGGGTACATCTCAGATTGACTTTTCTAACGGTAAATTTTATTATTTCTATACTCTTGTCATGAGGAGTTGTCGAATGCTGAAATTTAGATCTACAAATTATTCATACATTTCTAAAAGAATAAGACATTTTTTGAACAGAAGAGCATCTGTTTGGTAAAGCTCCATATTTCAATGAAATTATAGTGAAAGTTTTATCTGACCAAACCAATTTTTACAAGAAATGTCAGGCGGTCAAGTGGATTTCAGAAAACTGTCAGACATCATCTTAGCAAATCAAAATCAAAACAAATTTATTGCAATTTCGTATGATCAGTTTTCTATATTTGGTTGTTTGTACTCAGTTCTGTTCAGTGTGTGTGTCGTATTCTGCAATGATCATAGTTAGAAACAACTTCAAGTTCTTGAAATTTGAAGTGATGCAACTTTGTAAAACCAACATAAAAAACGAAAAATAATTTCATATTTGTTATTATAAATTCATTTACTAGATTGTTAATTTCAATTATCAGCGTCATCATATTTTTTGCATTTGACCTTTAATGTGAAACATATATAATAATGCTCCCTTTTTTCAAAGCCGGTGTGGTCTGATGGATGAGGTGCTGGACTTGTGACCTAGAGATCTCAGGTTTGATTCCCACCAGGGGCACATTGATGTTCTGTTTTTCATATGAGTCTGTAAAAATTGAGGTCCTTTGTCACTATAGGCGTGGCATGTAAATTATTCCTCACTACTTTGGGTAGGTCTGTTGCAAAGGTAGAAATTTCTGTGCAGTGCATTAGGCAGTGACGTAAAACAATAATCAATCAATCAATCTCTTTTTGCAGAGTGTTTGGCTGTGAGTACATGGATGACACCCTTGCCTATCAGTGTTTTAATGTATTTCTCAAGCTTCTGCATAATATTCCGTCAGCTCAGATGGATGCAAATACACAATGCAAGGTAGTGTATTCTGATACATTAAGTAAATAAATTAACATCCCAAAAACACCATGCAAGGTAGTGTATACTGTTACATTAAGTCAATAAATGATCATCCCAAATTTGATAAATTCTTAATATTGAATTACGGATTTGTAGTTTCTGGGGTTCTTTTTCAAGTACCTTTGTAACTTTATTCACACTTTCACAAAAAATGCATGTTTTCTTATGTTTGTTATTGAAACCATGAGACATTGTGAATTTAACAATAAAATATCACTCTTCCTGAAAGGTTATTCAAATCCTCAAATACAATACATAATGATGCTAATTTATTAATTATTGTAGATTTTGATATGTGTATTACGAGGTTTACAGAACATACTGTCGGTAACCAAGGTGATGCCTAGTGAACAGTTAGGGAAGTTACTGGCTGGCGTTAGGGTAAGAGTCTGTACTTATTTATAATACAAATCACAGTTGAGTATTTACCATTTGATTCATCTTGATAAGTGGGGAATTCTTAAGACAATAGCGTGTGTAAAAATAAACATACAGACCATTTCACCTTAACATTGGGACTGAAGTTTTTGTTGGCAAATGGCAACATTTCCCGTAAATTTTTTAACATCATAATAAATAATTGATTGTCTCTAACGTCATTTTGTGGGAACAGTGATGATTTTACCAACAAAAACGTCAGTCCTGTAGTAATAGTGAAAGAGTCTATTGTGTAATAATTTTCATACAATGCATTTTATGCAGAAACAACCCCATTATATAGATCTCTGTTATATACATTTCAGGAAAATTTTCATGTATCTGTATCCATGTAATAATTGTTTTTATGATTGTGTAAACCAGACTAAGCCTTACAAGTATTATCAGTGCAGCAGTTTGAGAATTGCATATAGATCTCATGTTTTGAAACCAAAAATTTTAAACACTATTAATGTAATACACTTTTTTTTTAACTGTATTCTCAACTTAAGTAAAGTGATGTGCTGTCAAATTTTAAATGGTGCCCTAATATTCAATCAATGACTTGTCATTATGGATAATGCTACATGTATTTAAATATGTCTAATAATATTACAAGGTCTTGATTTTCATCATATGTTTTGTTGCAGGCTTACATATTCCATGGTATAAGTGCCACACCTCTCATTATACCTGAATCTCTGTACCCCACCCCTCTTAGTCAGTATGACCCAAATCCATCTAAACAAGTAAAACCAGACCCTGAAGCACAAAAGACAGATGTTCACATGCAAGGCAAAAAAACTACTTCTTCCAAGAAAGCTAAAAAAAGAAAAGGAAAGAAGAATGCTACAGAAAATGAAAGTAGGAATGTAGATGAGGAAGGTCAAGGACATATGGATGGTTATAATGAAACGGGAGGTCAAGGACTAACAGGTAGAGGTCAAATTCCTGATACAGTCTTTCAACCAGCTTGGAGTAAGATAAGCAGCTCTGAATCTGATTATTCTGATACAGAAGGAGGTCAAGGTTCAAGGTTGAAATCTTTATGTGCGAAGGTCAGACAGTGTGCATTGGGATGTCTACACGTTACAATTAAAGTAAGTTGTGAACAGAAATAACAATAATATGGGCTCTTTCAATCAAATGCTGTAAAAACTGAGATACCATGTGGTACATGTTGGCATTTTTAAGATTCCTCAATGCTTCAAGTGAGTCCAATTCGTAGGTCAAAATTTCCTAGAAGTGTTATTAGGGCATAAGTGGATGTCCTATAGTAATCACTCTGTCTGTCTGTCTGTTTCTCTGCATGTCTGTCAGCTCATCCGTCTGTCTGTCCATCAGCAAAAACTTTAACATTGGCCATATCTAATAAACTGTCACAGGTAGAGCTTTCATATTTGGCATGTGTGATCCTTATGACAAAACCTTTCTGTTGGTAGCAAAATGTTTTATCATGTGACTTTGAATGTGACCTTTGACCTGCATTTGAAAAACTTTAACATCAACCATAATTATTTAACTGTTAGAAGTAGGGCTTTCACATTTGGCATCTGCGTTTTTTATGACATGACCTTTCTGCTGGTACCAAATTAAGGTCTAGGTCATGGTGACAGGCATCCTGCGGGGCCCTTCTGACTTTGTCAGTTTTCTAGTTTGGCAGATACTGCTACCATATAAATAATATTATCTTGCTCTGACATAAAATAAGAACTGTATAAATAAGATAATAATAATTCAAGTTCCTTTAATCATTGAATAAGGAAATGAAAGAGAGCATTTCAGGAGTCAGCTCATGATATGTCAAACTCTAAGGATAAAGACAAATAGGTTGTGGCTGTAAGAGTTTGACTTTATCTACATCAAATAATATTGACTTAATGACACATCACCATAAGGCACACTGCTATTAGAACTTCAGAAATTAGTTTGACTTATAAAACTTAGTTTCTTTTATGAAAGTATTGAATAAGTATGAGTGAAACAAGTACATGTATATTAATGATATGATAATATTAAAAAATAATTCTGTCAATTGAATAGTCATAAAATTTTAGTCATTGCAATTTGTATTGAAAAGAATAATAAATTTTAATCTTTTTTTCACCGTAGAATGTTAATGTAATGGATGTCTTAGTTTCATTTTGTTTTTTATATACATGTATGTATATAATATACAATATCCTTACAGAACACAGAGAAGCGACTGATGTTTGGATTTTGGTCTTCTTTCATTCCTGATTCCAGTACTGTTGGTAATAGTCCCCAGATCCAGACACTCTTTACCATTATCCTGAAGGACCCTTCACCAAAGGTACATTATTAAATCCCCCAATGTCATACTTGTTACAGTTTTTCATCAAATGGTCTATTTGATATAACTTGATCTAAATTTAAAACAAACAATTAATGATGACGTATATGAGCTTCAAGATTGAAATAAACTTGGTATATTTTTGGCATCTATTTCAGTAGCTCTGTTAGCATTTTAGATTTTAATTCTGGCATTAAGGTAGTTTTGAACACAGATATGTCGACAGATCCTACGTTATGCATGCTGAAATTGTATAAAATCAGTAGGAGCAGTGTCTTAAATTTTGATTTGATTCCCATTTAGAAGGGGTGGGAAAGTTATTCATTAGAAATTTGTGTTTTTACTTGCTCACAAAATACCCAGTACTGTAAATCACTTACTTTTCACGTGACTTTATTTTTGCAATGATGTTAATTTAGAATTTTGAGCAAGCTATTTACATGTCGTATTTCAATATCAAATGAGTGGTTACAAGGAATTAATTTTCGTACGAAGTCATACATGCAAAATTAGGTGAAGGTAAAAAACTCTTGAATAAAAGATGTTTTACAGTACTGGTTACCACCCTATCACGTTAAATAATCCAGGTGTGGCATTAAGCAATAAAGAAATTAACAAAAGCAGTGTTTGGGAGTAGTCCTACTGTAGAAGTTTAGCTTTCTGGGCCCAGTTGTTTTCGAAATTCTAACCACTGGTTAAGCTAACCAATGGTTAAGTTTCATCTAAATATATCTTTGAAATGAGAAGATTTTAAGTCATAGTCTGTGTACTGATTTGTAGCATATGAAGCAAACTTTGTAAAATAATTTAAATTTTTATACAGAAATCTTATAAATGGAAGTAATTGTCTCTCAAAGTTTAACCATTGGTTAGTTTAACCAAGGGTTAAAGTTTTGAACAACTGGCCCCTGTTCTTTGCATCATATATTTACTACACTGTAGTTTACTACACTATACCTTTTTTTGGTATTAAACTTATCTCTTTCATTAAATATCCATGATATGATGTCTTGCTGTTCAAATGTGCATCATTCGATGTTTAAATAATCTATTTATTTATTACTATTGCGTGTTTGTTTTAGTGTCGGATGGGGGCTTTAGCCGCTCTGACAGCCCTAATGGAGGGAACTAAAGTATTTCTGGCTGCAGCTGAAGATATGTAAGTTTTCTTACGCCAGATGATATAAAAATGAATCAGTGGGACACAGTTCTGCATTTTTTTTCCCCATAATACATGTAATTAATAATAGCAAAAAGAAAGAAAGTGTGGAAAGGATTGCATTTTGTATAGATGACACACTTGCATTAATTTGTCTTTGTTTAATCCATATAATGCATTGTACATGAAGGGAAATAAAGTCAATCTCCTGTTTTAGCTATAGACAGTAGTCAGTTACTAGAAACAAAGATGAATCCTTTTTTTATGTTTACAGTATCTATGTTTACAATCATTGTTTTTCATTTCACTTCAAAGTTCTATCTTAACAGTATTTTGTGAATATGTTAAGAGGTACATAAGCAATATAAAGTTCAGACAAAACACTTGGTGATGTAGAAAGATTAAGTTTATGTTTTTTATGACATAAAGTACGAGGTACTGTACAAATATGACTATCAGTATTTGTTCAAGTTACATGAGTGCCACATATTCTTTGATTTATAGAGAACACATGAATGCAGCCTTTACTCCTTTTTCCTCCATCTTGGGATCAACGATTCGGGAACTACATAGATGTTTGTTGTTAGCTTTAGTGTCGGAGAACTATCCCTTAACACTCACTCAGCTCATCAAGGTAATGTGTCTTCATTCTGTTTATAATTTTTTTTTTTTTAATTTTCTAGATTTGAACATAATTTTGACCCCATGCTTTCCATGGTTTTTGTTGGCTGTGAAGCATAGATACACTCAAAGATAACATGACCTGTTGTCAATCTCTCTGTGCATCTAACACATCACTTTAAACTCTCTTTACAGGACTACAGTCTTGTTTATCTATCATTTTGTTTAATAATATAACTCTATTCAAATTGCAATTTTTCATCTTGATGATGTCATCTGAGGTCCAACAAAACTCCGACAGATAGCGCATTTGTTTATGATGTCATAAATAGAACAGATGAAAATCGTCTGAATGTCACATTTTTTTACGAACTGTGGAAGGGTGAATACTTTAGTGATTTTTCAACTCAAAATTAATCTGATGTCTCCAAGCTTCCAAAAAGTTTTCAGCTAGTATTTTTGAAAGTATCAACTGCAGAAATGTAGAGATTTGATATTGGAGATTGTCAGAGTATGAGTTTATATGCCATGCAGTAAGAAATGTATTTTTTTCGTTTGGTTTTTTTTGGTTTTTTTTAAACAGACAGTAATGAATAAACAGAGTTATGTATTTGAAAACTTTAAATAAACTTGCAGACAAATAATATCATAACACATATTTGAAAAATGTTTTCATTTTTTTTCTTGACTTTGTGTTTTAATAGTTGTTACTATTTTCAGTGTCTTGCAACCTTGGTCAGTATAGTTCCATATCATCGCATGAAACCAGGACTTCTAAGTCGAGTGGTTAAACAAGTCAGAAATTTTCTCAATCACAGAGGTATATTCAATGTTTTGATACAGTTTTTACATTATATGCATTGTAATTTACAGAACACTCAACATTTACAAGATCTATTTACTTATCTATTTAAATATATAAAATATATATTTTTGTATTAATACTATTTAATCCATAAAAAGAGACAGTCGAATTTGCTTTAAAAGCCACCTTGAATCTTGTCAAAAATCATCATGTATTAAGAAGCCATTTATATTAAGTGGTCACGTTCTCACCTTCCACTTATCTTAAGTGGTTGCTTTACTGCCTTTCTCTTATCTTAAGTGGTCACTTTCTCACCTTCCACTCATCTTAAGTGGTCACTTTACTGCCTTTCTCTTATCTTAAGTGGTCACTTTCCCACCTTCCACTTACCTAAGTGGCTACTTTACTGTCTTTCTCTAATCTTAAGTGGTCACTGTCTCACCTTCCACCTATGTTAAGTGGTTTCTCTACCTCCCTTTTCTTAAGTGGTCTCTTTCCTACCTTCCACTTACCACTTTCCCACCTTTTGCTTATCTCAAGTGGTCACTTTCCCACTTTCCGTCTGATGGCCACTTTAAACAAGTTTATCTGTAACTGTAAATTTTTGTTGTAGATCCCAATGTGCGAGTGGCCTGCCTGACCTGCTTTGGTGCCCTGGCGTCAATCCAACCACCTCACATGGAAGTCTGTCATATCATACAACCAGTCAAACCACCAACCTCCACAAGCATCAGAAAAAATTCAGATCAAGGTCCGGACAGAAAGCCAATGGGAACAATCAGCCAAGAGGAGTTGGCAGACACTGAATTCAGTAACATTCATGTGAATCATAACTCACGCTTATCAGAAGATTCTCTTACTTCTGGGAGGGACAATAATGTGACCAATAGCCATTCCCCTAGTGTTGTAACTCCCAGGAGCTCTGGTGCGTGCACTCCCATATTCACCGATCATGTTTTGATGACTTACTTGAGTGAGAGTTCATGGTTGATTAAATTATGTGTAAAGTATATCCTGCCTTCTAATAAGTACTCGTCTCCGGATGATGTTCATGTAGAACCTCTCCCTGTGCGACTGGAGTCTCTGCAAGTTCTCGCTCAGTTAGCCAAGGGGTACTTCCCTATCGCCCGGTAAGTATCTGTAACCATGACTTAATGTTATCTACTAATTGAGAATGATGTAATATGTTTTTTTATCAGATTTTAAAGGCGGTCTATCAATGTTTAGGTATAGGGGATGGGAAGGTGGGAAATCTTCACAATACGCATTTTCATGACTACTCAAATCTGTCACATTTTGCATTCAGTCATCTACCAAATCCATTATTCTTGATGGGGCCATTTTATGTGGGCAACATACGTTATAATTATATAACAACAAAACAATCGCTATGTGTGCATGTATGCTGACTTTGCTGTAATTACGATACTCTATATTTTTTATTTTCTCCATCTTTAAACACTGTCTATTATCATATGATAAACAAGAAATATGTTTGACGTAAATCAATACAGTGTAATGCAAAATCTTCAAGTGACATCACTGTATTAAGTATTAAATTATCCGACATGAATAAGAAACAAGGGACTTTTGGCATAAAGATTTTTCAGTTTGTTTATCCATTTTTGATGTCACGTCAAGATGGTTGCAGTCACATGGTGTTGATTGCTAACCATAATAAACAACTGTTTAACAAATATGTACTATGTGACAGCAAGTAATCTGGAGAGTTGTAGAAATAACCTATTCATTAGTTTTCATTAATTTTAACCTGTTAAAATATTGTTGGTATAATAAAGCAGTACACAACTCCTGATGAAAAAATAACAGATTAACAGAATAACATATTGGATGCATTCATTCTAATCCTTTATTGTGTTCATACAGAAAATGAAATCTCTGAGGTTAAATTTGATATTATATAGATGGATTTGCTCAGAATTGTATGTAGGCTTTCAGTTATTTGACTATTTTCCAGTACAATAGACATATGTTGTGATACAAATGCTAATTAAAGATGTGCTGTTATGTTGACATCTTGATTTATGTCTTACAGGGGAGTGTTACAGTCTTACTAGAAGTGCTGTTATGTTGACATTTTGATTTATGTCTTACAGGGGGGGGGTGTTACAGTCTTGCTATTTGTGCTGTTATGTTGACATCTTGATTTATGTCTTAAAGGGGGAGTGTTAAAGTCTTACTAGATGTACTGTTATGTTGACGTCATGATTTATGTCTTACAGGGGGAGTGTTACAGTCTTGCTAGATGTGCTGTTATGTTGACATCATGATTTATGTCTTACAGGGGGAGTGTTACAGTCTTACTAGATGTGCTGTTATGTTGACATCTTGATTTATGTCTTACAGGGGAGTGTTACAGTCTTACTAGAAGTGCTGTTATGTTGACATTTTGATTTATGTCTTACAGGGGGGGGGGTGTTACAGTCTTGCTATTTGTGCTGTTATGTTGACATCTTGATTTATGTCTTAAAGGGGGAGTGTTACAGTCTTACTAGATGTACTGTTATGTTGACGTCATGATTTATGTCTTACAGGGGAAGTGTTACAGTCTTGCTAGATGTGCTGTTATGTTGACATCATGATTTATGTCTTACAGGGGGAGTGTTACAGTCTTACTAGATGTGCTGTTATGTTGACATCTTGATTTATGTTTTACAGGGGGAGTGTTACAGTCTTTACTAAATGTGCTGTTATGTTGACATCATGATTTATGTCTTACAGGGGGAGTGTTACAGTCTTTACTAGATGTGCTGTTATTTTGACATCTTGATTTATGTCTTACAGAGGGAGTGTTACAGTCTTGCTAGATGTGCTGTTATGTTGACATCTTGATTTATGTCTTACAGGGGGAATGTTACAGTCTTACTAGATGTGCTGTTATGTTGACATCTTGATTTATGTCTTACAGGGGGAGTGTTACAGTCTTACTAGATGTGCTGTTATGTTGACATCTTGATTTATGTCTTACAGGGGGAATGTTACAGTCTTACTAGATGTGCTGTTATGTTGACATCTTGATTTATGTCTTACAGGGGGAGTGTTACAGTCTTACTAAATGTGCTGTTATGTTGACATCTTGATTTATGTCTTACAGGGGGAGTGTTACAGTCTTACTAGATGTGCTGTTATGTTGACATCTTGATTTATGTCTTACAGGGGGAGTGTTACAGTCTTACTGGATGTGCTGTCATGTTGACATCTTGATTTATGTCTTACAGGGGGAGTGTTACAGTCTTGCTAGATGTGCTGTTATGTTGACATCTTGATTTATGTCTTACAGGGGGAGTGTTACAGTCTTACTAGATGTGCTGTTATGTTGACATCTTGATTTATGTCTTACAGGGGGAGTGTTACAGTCTTACTAGATGTGCTGTCATGTTGACATCTTGATTTATGTCTTACAGGGGGAGTGTTACAGTCTTGCTAGATGTGCTGTTATGTTGACATCTTGATTTATGTCTTACAGGGGGAGTGTTACAGTCTTACTAGATGTGCTGTTATGTTGACATCTTGATTTATGTCTTACAGGGGGAGTGTTACAGTCTTGCTAGATGTGCTGTTATGTTGACATCTTGATTTATGTCTTACAAGGGGAATGTTACAGTCTTGCTAGATGTGCTGTTATGTTGACATCTTGATTTATGTCTTACAGGGGGAATGTTACAGTCTTACTAGATGTGCTGTTATGTTGACATCTTGATTTATGTCTTACAGGGGGAGTGTTACAGTCTTACTATATGTACTGTTATGTTGACATCATGATTTATGTCTTACAGGGGGAGTGTTACAGTCTTACTATATGTACTGTTATGTTGACATCATGATTTATGTCTTACAGGGGGAGTGTTACAGTCTTACTATATGTACTGTTATGTTGACATCATGATTTATGTCTTACAGGGGGAGTGTTACAGTCTTACTATATGTACTGTTATGTTGACATCATGATTTATGTCTTACAGGGGGAGTGTTACAGTCTTACTATATGTACTGTTATATTGACATCTTGATTTATGTCTTACAGGGGGAGTGTTACAGTCTTACTATATGTACTGTTATGTTGACATCATGATTTATGTCTTACAGGGGGAGTGTTACAGTCTTACTAGATGTGCTGTTATGTTGACATCATGATTTATGTCTTACAAGGGGAATGTTACAGTCTTACTAGATGTGCTGTTATGTTGACATCTTGATTTATGTCTTACAGGGGGAGTGTTACAGTCTTGCTAGATGTGCTGTTATGTTGACATCTTGATTTATGTCTTACAAGGGGAATGTTACAGTCTTACTAGATGTGCTGTCATGTTGACATCTTGATTTATGTCTTACAGGGGGAGTGTTACAGTCTTACTAGATGTGCTGTTATGTTGACATCTTGATTTATGTCTTACAGGGGGAGTGTTACAGTCTTACTAGATGTACTGTTATGTTGACATCATGATTTATGTCTTACAGGGGGAGTGTTACAGTCTTGCTAGATGTGCTGTTATGTTGACATCTTGATTTATGTCTTACAGGGGGAGTGTTACAGTCTTGCTAGATGTGCTGTTATGTTGACATCTTGATTTATGTCTTACAGGGGGAGTGTTACAGTCTTACTAGATGTGATACATAAGTGTTTCTGTGATAGCGATGAAGTCATAAGACTTCATACTGCCAAGGTTTGCCTGATTTCTTTTTCTTCACTTGTACTTTAAAAATATATTTTTCTTTACTATATTTACTGAAACATAATGAGGATTACATTATGAGTAATGATCTTTGTATGAAGTAATAAAAGACAGTGAATGTATGTATGGGTGCTAATATATATACTTTTTACAAGTAAGATAGACCAAGTTTCAAGCAATTTTAATTACATGTACTTGCTATAAAAACGTTGATTTTAATATGCACAAGTTTTATATTATCTACTGAAGTATTTCAACAGCGAAATGTGATAATTAAGCAAAAGAATTCAAATTCTATCATAAGGTATTTATTTTCACTGAGATGTCCCCATATCTTATTAGATGTTGGATGACTTAACTCAAGCAATGCTTAAAGATATCTCACCATCTGAAGTGCAGTTATCAGGAAGGCTAGCTGTAGAACAGGTGAGTTGATACCACAACTGTGAAAGTGACATGACATCAGAAAAGACTTTTTATATTGCTATTGGAGATTTGCATAATTTTAGTAACCATAAGTAAATTATGAAACCACCACCCCTCCTCCTCCCACCAAAAAAGAAAAAAGAACTATACTGATTTAGTAAGTGAATATATTTATTACTTACTGCAGTTATACATACACATGATGTATCTCGTTTTCTGGAAGAAATTATATTGTATAATGTTTACAATAAATCACTAAATGTGTCTTACCATGATGTTGAAAACCAAAGTTTACTTAGATTTTGACCATTGATATCATTAATTTCATGAAGTAGATTTTCTTCTATATGTGAACTTAACTGATTACAAAACCTCCAATAGTGATACATAAAAAAATCAAACTGACTCTTCCTTGATAAATTAAAAAAAAAAGTGACAGAAGATTTTCTCTTTTTAATATGACATGATAAGGAAATACATGTAGTAAATCGTCAGATTTAAGGTGATGTCACCACCATGAAAAATTATGCCTTGTGAAGTTGTCATTTTCCTCCGAGTAATATTTTAGTTAATTTATATTAACATTGTCTTACAGGTTGTTGAATTCTGGAT
Source organism: Pteria penguin (assembly GCA_035048485.1). Classification (NCBI taxonomy): domain Eukaryota; kingdom Metazoa; phylum Mollusca; class Bivalvia; order Pterioida; family Pteriidae; genus Pteria; species Pteria penguin. The sequence continues at coordinate 17,676,469 of CM068590.1, forward strand.
TGCCCTACTGAATGGTCCTGTATCGACTATACTCCAGTCTGAGACCAACCCGTCAGTCCGGGCTACTGTATGTGACTGTGTGGCCAATATTGGTCCTGAAGTCTTTGCCTCTTTTGGGGTCAGTAGTAAATTATTCTTAAATACATGGAGAAAATCTTGTGTCAGTAAACTACAAAGATAGGTGTTCAAATATTGAAGTGTCAGTGTGTTACCATGATGATAACATTCTTTATCATTGTTCGATTTTATTTTATTTTTTTAAGGATGGTACTCCTTGGCAATGGGCTCTTGCATGATATTAAAATGATAAAACATAAGTTTAGGTGTTGGAATTTTGGTGTTTCTGTATGCCTTTTTGATATTCTAGTAAACTGGTTGAATTACAGTTCACTCTCTGTAAGTCAGCCTACAGTGGAATGAGAAATTAAATATAACGGAGAATGAGGAATTTGACTTAATGTAAATATCAGTATACTCAAATGATTTATATTTCATGGGACTCAATTTTCCTTATGATTTAACTTTAGATATATTCATAGACATACTTTGATGAAAAAATAGATATATATGATGTATTTTAATCATTGCAATAAGGATGGTGGGAACATTATTTACAAGTTGGATGGAGTCATGCTCGAAATATAACGCGAAAAATAATATACTCAAGAATAAAAGCATTTTAAATTACTTCAGTTGGGAATCAAATAATCACATTTACTGAAGTTGAAATTTGTGTTACTTGTGTTGAAGTAAAGGATAATTACCTGTATATGATGCATGCAGTTACATATTCATGAAATAGGTGTCAAAAACTATGATGTTGTAAATTTTGCTTCCATCTTTAATAGGATGTCTTTAGGTCATCAATTCAAGGATGGAAGGACGTGGGTTTTGAAGTCCATTATGACCCACTATGTTTGGTTCTTTAGCATATAGATGATGTCGGAATATCAGAAATGATATCAAGGTTAATTGACATGCTATTCAATACTTAAGATGACAAATTTGCATCCACTAAAAATGACGAAAAATACCTTACAGATGGACAAGAGAGTGTTGTGTATCACCTTGGTGCTAGGACTGACGTCAGACGAGTGTCGAGTGACACGATCAGCAGCTGTCAGGACTCTAGGGGTGTTTGTCCTTTATCCATGTCTCAGAGAGGTAACATTTTATAACTACATTTGAAGCCTAGTTTGCCTGCTGAATGGGTAATAAATTTGACTTAAAGTCAGATGGTTATGGGTTCAAAGCTTACCTGATTCATCAATATACTGTGTGTTAGTCAGTGACAAGAAGGTAAAGCTTAAGGTCTCATCAAAGATAACTGGCACTCTATAGATCCCTGCTAGTTATAAGGAGGGTGGACAGCGATGAGTCAAAATTTATACTATAAATTGGTAGCGTAAAGGGTAAACTTGGGTAGAAAACAAACAACACATGGATACTAAGAGGTGGGAGGAGGAGGGAAATTGAGTATGTAATTGTATATAGTCAGATCTTATTAGACATAATACCGTATATATTACCTATAATTATGAGTACCGCTATAATTAATCCAATAACTAATATATTCAAATGGACGAATTTCGTCAAGGGCATATAAAGATATAGGTGCGTCCCTGAATTTTCTCCAGTTTGTATTAATTGATGTGTGAAAAGCATAAAAGTGACTGATAGTTCACGCTACAAGAGACAACGCTACTGTGCACTAACAGAAGGAATGTTAGCTACACGGCCGCTCACTATTTATCGATCTTTTTACCTGCGCATTATACACAGGAAGTAGACTTTTTCAGGATTTTTTTCTCTCACAGGGCTTTTTCTCAAGTGATTTTATGGCTGATATTCGGCTATATTCCCAATCACAAATCATATCTTTTTTTCCCAAATTTACGATCCAAAATTCCCAATTGTTAATTGTAAAAAAAAAGTAAGTGTGTAGTCAAACAGCAAGGGTTTGATTGAATTTTTTTTTGGTCTTTCTTCTTTAAATGGCACTTATTGTAAATAATAATTCATGTTCTCGATACTACAGTACTAGCAACCGAATTTGTTCACACAGTCTTTCACCTAGTGAAAGTGGCCTAGTAAATAATCATACCATACTGTCTATGCATAATTCCAAGTATTATAGTAAAAAAAAAAAGGATGGGAAAAGTTACAAGATTGACTAATATTCCAGCAAGAAGCATTGTCTTTGCATCTTTTATCATCCAGTCTAGCCAAAGCCTGTTCTATCATTCGGTTTGCCACAGCTGGAGTAGAAATACATGTGCCAAAAGTGCATGTACATATCCTGAAGTAGCTTAGTCTCAGACTTGGAGTCATATCAGACGATAATGTTCCTTACAATGAAAATATGTCTAACGATTCTGAGTCTGGAGATGAGAGTCAGACAGAGACAACAAAAAGCAATTTGACCAACGTTCGTTCATGTCCCCAAGTATGACACATTGTCTATAGATTCAAAAACATGAAAATGAAAGAAATTTTGTTTGTAAAGTGAAAGGTTCACTGTTAATGATTGTCAAAAGTTTCAAATACTGAAATCTCTTTATTCTTAAAGCATGTAGACATTTACAAATACTTGAAATTTTTCATTTGAAAAATTCCCAATATTGAGCCAAAATGCTGTAAAATACCTAATTCCAGCACCATGGGCCATGTTCCCAAAATAGTGACAAAAAGCCCTGTCTCATTTTGGGGATGCACATTATACATGGGTAATTATGGTAAAGTGATCAAGAAGTGTATGTTCCATGTGTTTCAAATAATAGGAAAACATAATTCTTTTTACTTCTTAGACTTTTTTTTTTACGGCAAATGCAAGTTATTCAATGTTTGTTTCTTTGGATCAAAATATACAAGGCATTTTTGCTGTCTGTTTGTCACAATCTTCTAAACTTTACTGATAAAGATATTATATTACATGTTATACCTGTACTAGTATGACCCTGTTGTATGACATGAAGAGCAATGTTATTGTAACTTGATCTGCATATCAAAAAGAGCTGCATCTTGACACATTGTGTTTCACAAACACATACATACTCGTCTTTTTTCAAGCAAAATCTTTGGTGTATATTGCATGTATATCTATTAATTTTGTAGGATGTGTCATTTGTTGCTGATGCTGCCAATGCAATCTTGACGTCCATGGATGACCTTGCCCTGACAGTTCGATTTAAGGCAGCGTGGTCACTAGGAAACCTGTGTGATGCCTTAGTTTTGAATAAGTAAGACAATGGCTTTAAGACAATGTGTGATTTTTAGCTTGCTAGGTCAAATGTCTGGAGAGCTGTTGTGATACCCCCAGCTTCGTCGTTGTTGTTGTCGTCCATAGACAAAAACTTCCTAATTTTAGATCCATGAGAAACAGGGCTTTAATATTTCGCATGTGTAATCCTTGTGCCAAGACCTTTCATTGTGTACCAAAATTTTTTTCCTTGTGACCTTCACCTGGAAATTTGACCTATTTTTAAAAAACTTTGACCTGGTCATAATATATGATCAGTAAGAGATAGGGCTTAAATTTTTCATGTGTGTATCCCTTGTGACAAGACATTTCATTATATATCAAAATATTTTTACGTTTTGACCTTGAAAACTGACCTACATCCCAAAAACTTGCGCTATTTAATTTGGTTGCCACCTACGAGCTCTGTTCTCTTCTGTCAACTCTTTTTTATACCATATACCAGTATTGAAAAAGTAATGTACATGTATTTTCCTATATACATATAGAAGAAAAGTAGTGAGTTAAACATATCATTTTTAATCTGTCATGCATGTTCAGGTATAGAAATTGTTAAGTGAATGAGTATTTTTATTCGAATAGTTCAGATGTGTTAAGGTAAGGTTAGTTGTAGAAGAAATTTTAGTCAAAGTTTGTTTCAGATTTATAAACTGTTTACAAAATAGGGTATTGTCCAAAATATGGTAGGTTTTGTAACCCATGTATTCTATAAGGAATTTTAAGGTTAAGTATAGGTCTGTATAAAAATCAGGCAAAGCCTATTAATTAAGTGATATCTAAAAACAATTTGCATTACAATTCATTAATACTTTGCAATAGTAACATGCCAAATTTCAAGATAAATGGAATCATTTGTGGAAATATTGGATGTCAAAAAGGAAACGTTTTTGAGTCGTAAATATTGACTTAAAGGTGAAGAATGAATTTTTGCTGTTTTTCCCTCCTTATGACGTTTGTGAAAAATAAACTGTAGTTGAATAGCATTCCCATCAGATCTTAATCTTAACATAGGATTCTTATATTTCCTAAAGTATATCTTCAAGGCATTAAAAAGTTTTGCAATCTCTCTTCAGTGTATTACCCTCAACCTGGATCTTATGTATAAATGGACTTGGAAGCCGACGTGGCCTAGTGGTATCGTGCTGAACTCCCGATCGGGAGGCCGGGGTTCAAGTCCCGCTCTGGTCATGCCGGTGTCATGTCTTTCATATGAGACAGTAAAAACCGAGGCCCTGTGTCGTGGTATGCATGGCACGTTAAAGATCCCTCACTGCTTCGGATGGGTCCGTTGCAAAGGTCAAAATTTGTTACCCCGCATCAGGCAGATGCCGTCACCGTAAACGTGAAATACACATGCATTTGTGGTGTGAAGTCAAACAAAAATCAATCAATCAATAAATCGACTCGTACTTAGATATAAATTGCTGCTTATTTTTTATGTTTTTTTCCTGTTTTATGTCACCTCAATATTTATTTCACATCCATGGTCACAGCATCTGCGTGATGCATAACAGTTTCAATCTATACTGCAGACCCTATGGAAGCTGTCTGATTCTCATCTTCATGATGTATCTTTGTTTTTTCAGAACAGAAAATGATGCAGATTTCTTAGAAGACTTCTCAGACATGCTTCTGCAGAAGATTTTCTCTACATCTATAAAGGCTTGCCAGGATAGTGATAAAGTCAAGTCTAATGCTGTCCGGGCTCTGGGCAATACCATGCGCTACTTGACAAGCAGGAGCCTGGGTGTGTAATTATTAAATACAACCTTAATACATGTATGATAAAAATTGTTTCAACTGGTTTGATAAGATATTATCTCAAATTCTAATATGACTTGAGAGTTTATGTTCCATAGAACTCGCCTAGTGATTATCCTCCAACACATTCCCGCTCAGATACACCACGCCTACTATACAAGCACAGTTCTTAAAGCTCTGCCCCCTTCATTTTCTGAAAACTGAATTATTGATTTTTACGTAACGAAGTACTTGTTGTCTGCGGAAAAATATTAGAATTGAAAATACATCTACCTAGCCCTTGGTTTGTGGTCCAGTAATTTCCCTCATCACATGAACCAATTAAATTATCACCTTGCTGCTTTGAGACTCAAGTTTTATATTTAAATATTTCTGGGTCCATAATCAAGTTGGATGTTCGATACAAGAAAATAAACCAGTGTGATGGATAGATGTTGTAACTATATTAAAAACTCTAGCTTTCTTTTTCAAGGTTGCTTGGCAGCTGATCAATACTTAACAATATTTCAGTTACTTTAAAATGGTATAAAATGACCACAATAATTATTTTGATAATGAAATAACTGTATCATTTGTATGAAATAATTATACACCCTGCAAATGAAACTGAAGGGAAGGGGGTATCTGCTCTGATAGGACTGTTCTGGGTTATCACAAATTAACTTGCCATTTATTTTTTTTATCATGATTTGCTGCCAGAAAATTGATTTTATCCTGAGATTAAATCATGAATTGCCACAACAGATATTATGATGAAAAATAAGCGTCCACCAAGTATTGGATTTAATGATACACATACGCAAATGTAAATGTATACGTGTTTATACTTATATAATTGAGTCTTTATTTAGGCAAAAGTTCATTCAGGTATTCAGTAGATGATGGTGTTAAAGCATTGATCAAAAGCATCAGTACAGGAACAATGAAGGTAAAGTAGTGGTCAGAAGAAATCCAATAAATATTCAGGTACAGGCAACACATCCTTCTACACATTGAATTAATATTAAACCTGCCTTAGAGACTACCTGTATTAAGCAACCACCTGTCTTAAACAACCACCTTTCTCTGTTTTTTATACGCCCGTCTTAAGACAGGGCTTATTATGTTTTGGTGTTGTCCGTCCAGCGTCCGGTATAAGATTGTCCGGGCTATTACTTCTTTCCCTGTGCATGGATTTCAATAATATTTTCACAGAATTGTTACTTAGGACCCAAGGGTGTGTCATGACTTTGACCCAAGGTCAAAGCTCAAGGTCACAACATGCAAAGTGAGTAAAACTTTGTTCGGGCCATAACTTCTTCCCCTGTGCATGGATTTCAATAATATTTCACAGAATTGTTACTTAGAACCCAAGGGTGTGTCATGACTTTGACTAAAGGTCAAAGGTCAAGGTCATAACATGCAAAGGGAGTAAAACCTTGTCCAGGCCATAACTTCTTCCCCTGTTCATGGATTTCAATAATATTTCACAGAATTGTTCTTATGACCCAAGGGTGTGTCATGACCTTGACCCGAGGTCATAGGTTAAAGGTCAAGGTCACATCCTGCAAAGTGAATAAAACCTTGTTCGACTATTACTTTTTCCCCTGTGCATGGATTTAAATGATATTTCACAGAATTATTACTAAGGACCCAAGGGTGTGTCATGACCTTGACCCAATGTCATAGGTCAAAGGTCAAGGTCACAAAATACAAAGTAAATAAAACCTTGTTACTATGATAAGATGCTATGTAACGCGATTACTTAAGAAAACGTCAGTTGTTTTTCATGAAACTTATACAGAATGCTTAAATAGTGTAGGGGAAGCCACTTTTCATTTTTGAGCAAATTCCATTTTGTTGTTACAGAGTTGTGGGACTTGGATCCCTCTTTTTGGATTTCAATATTTCATAAAAGTATTACCAAAGAGACCCATGTTTGTGGGTAATAAAACCATACGTTCACATTGTTCCCGTCCAAAGTAAGCGACAGCATATTAAGCCACGCTAGGCGTTGCTCTTGTTACTACTGATAATGAATAAAAATTCAACTTGTAATAAGAGACCATCTGCCTTAAGTGACCACTTTTCCAATTTTCTTTTTAGGTCTTGAAATATTTTCATGCAGTTATATTCATTTCTAAAAGATAATTGAACAAATAGAAAAATTCTAATGGTTCCATAAAGTTCACGTCAAATAGTAAATCACTTGATACCATGTTTGGCTTGTGGCAGAGAGATCTTTGGTTTGAAATCAACATCAGCATGTCAGTGTCGTATCTTTCAAACAGGACAGTAAGAACCAAGGTATACCCCAACAGTAGACCTTGGCATGTAAAATATTCCTCACTGCTTTTGATGGGTCCATGCATTTCATAGGCTTTGGATGGGTCCATGCATTGCATAGGAAAATATTCCTCACTGCTTTGGATGTGTCCTTGCATTGCATGCGCCAGTATTTTTATTGCAGTGTATCATGTATACACCTTTACCATATACAATAGACTCTTGTTTACTTGAACACCTATTACTCAGATTTCCAGTTAGCTCGAACAGTATTAAAAGTCCCAATTCTATACCTGAATAAGCATCCAAAACTCGACGTTGTCTTAACACAAACGGTTTTACATGCTCCTTTAAGGTTGGAGTTATCAAAAGTCGACTGTACATGAAAGACTCTTTGTGTAGCACAAAACAATAAACAATTTATTCATAACATTATGAAATCAAATTAATTTATTATGTGAGAATTATTTGTTTTATAATTCAGATACCAAAAACATGATAAGTAGTTTCCTCATCCTATGTGCCATTTTTTTTTTTCATTTTTCAGCTCCGTTGGAATGCATGCTATGCTGTTAACAACATGTTTAAGAATCCTTTACTCAATCATGAAAACTCTGACAGAATGGTAGGTTTTCTTTTAATTAGCATTTAAATATACTGAACATTTAACATGGCTTCCCATCTGTTAATATTAAATTTCTTCATAACTTTCATTCATATATAATCGCACTTTGAATTAACAAAAGAAGCTACGAAAATACAAAATATGTGGAGCATTATATCCACGTTTTATATCCATGAAAACCTTTCGCAACGTTTGAAATATTTTTATGCCCCGGATTGATTTGTAGCATACTGTTTTTGACCTGTCTGTTTGTTTGTCTGTTTTCAACTTTGACCTTCGCCGCAACTTTTGAACAGTGAGAGACACAGACTTCATATTTGGCATGAATACACCACTCATAAAGCACTTTCAAATTACAGCAAGTTCATTGCCCTCATGACCTTTACGATGACCTTTGACCTACTTTTTAAAATTTGCTTATTTGGACTTTGTGGCCACTGGGAGCATTCATGTTTCACAAACATATCGTGTATTTATTTCAGAAAGAGTTAATCATTACACTATGTTCCGTTGTGAAAGACTGCAAAAACTTTAAAGTGAGGATAAACGCCGCACTTGCTCTCGGCTCCCCAAGCTTAAGGAGTCACTATGGGGATGGTGATCTTTACAGCACTGTTTGGGAGAGTCTAGTGATAGGTCTACAGACAGCAGAGGAAATCACAGACTTTGGAGAATTCAAATACCGAGATCAACTCAACAACCAGGTATAATCTGGGGTGAAAAATAATTTTTTAAATCCACATTGCAGATAATAAATAGGGTTGGATATTGTTACAATGTATTCATACCATACTTAATGTGGTTTCTGAAAAAACTGGTCTATATCTTTTTTCGTTAATAATACTTTAATGTATCTGAATGTCATTAAAGATTAAATATTCAAAGCCAAGTGAATGCTGAAATGTACATGATGGAACAATATATTTTTTGGCTTAGGGAAATCAATTTGATGCTTTTGATATCTTTTGAGACTTTGCACATTTTCAGATGATTTCTTTGATTTGCTCATCAAAGATTGCATATAATGCATTGTTTTATATACATCCGTCGAAAGACGAGACGTATTATGGTATGGTTATGTCCATCCGTCCGCTATGGAATGCGATAATTTTAGGAAACGTCAGCAGTTTTTCATGAAACTCAAACAGAATGCTTAAATAGTGTAGGGGAAGCCGCCTTTCAATTTTGAGCAATTCCATTTTCTCGTTACAGAGTTATGGGACTTGGATTTTATTTTCCCTATGATAAGATGCATGAAACTCATTCAGAATACTTAAGCAGGGTAGCTGAAGCCGCCTTTCGATTCTGAGCAAATTCTGTTTTGTCGTTATGGAGTTATGGGACTTTGATATTATTTTCACTATGATAAGATGCTATGGAACACAATAACTTTACTAAACGTCAGCTGTTTTTCATAAAACTCATGCAAAATGCTTAAATAAGATAATATAAGTTATATAATATATAATAATATGAGGTTATATTTCACTGCGTTAATAGAATTCAATAATTACCGTCTTTTTGGATTTCAATGTTTCATAAAAATATTACCAAAGAGACCCAAGTTTGGGGGTAATAAAACCATACGTTCGAATTGATTCCGTCCAAAGTAAGCGAATGGGCATATTAAGCCACGCTAGGTATTGCTCTTGTTGTATTTTGTCAGATTTTAGGGAAATAAATCTTATTGTAAATAGTCAGAATGCAAAAATAATTTTCAAGTTTTTTTTCCATCATTATTTTGTTATTAAAAACAGGTGATGGTAGGGAAGGGTGGGGGAGTTGTGTTCAAAGTGCTTAGGCTAGCAAAATAGGCCCATTTCGGCCTCTTTTTTTCAAACATTCTTTTTTCATACATACAAAATTTATATCAATTGTGCATCACTTTTTTGATACTGTCATTTACAGATCTGCTCATCTGTCCTTCACCTGGTGGTCCTTCTAGAGGTCTCTGACCTTTCCTATATACAGCCAATATTTGATAAGAGGGCAGACATCATTGCAGAACGTTTTGACAGATTTAGAACATTTCCAGGAGAAAGCCCCTCATCACATGGTAAGATTTCCTGATTATAGTTATTACCTATCATAAGATGTTGATTGTTATCCGTATATGAGAGCTTCTTCTGTAGTTAGTCACTATTGTATCATAGTTTTGAAGAGTAAAATGTGTGTGCATGCTTATGCTGGGATTATAGAAGGACAGTATAATCTGACCAAGATAACGAGAAACATGTTTGTATTCACCAAATCCAGTTTTACAGTACTGGAATGCTAAACATACAAATTATTGATACGAACTTGAGGCATGAGAACCTGAGCTTTAAGAAGTCTTACAATCTGTCTTAATGACATACATGTTTCAATGAAAATAAACTTTAAATGATTTAGGGTCCATTTCATTAAAAAAAAAAAACTTTCACTTAATCGTAAATTTGGGCATCATGTTAAATGTATCAGTTTGCAGAATTTTGTAATTTCTAAGTAAAACTTGTGATGTGTAAGAGATTTTCAATATAAATTTTAGATATACATATACAAATAGTAAGCTGGTGTGTAGTACACTGGATGAGGTGCTCATCTCGTGACTCGGAGGCTGGGGTTCAACTCCTGCCATGGGTGCACCAATGTCCTGTCTTTTGGATGAGAGAAAAAGCGAGCCCAGTGGATGAGGTGCTCAGCTCATGATCAGGAGGCCTTGGAGGTTCGACTCCCGCCATGAATGCACCGCAGACGAGACAGTAAAAACTGAGGTGCCATGTCACGGCATGTAAAAAAAGATCCCTCACTGCTTTAGAAGGGTCTGTTGCAAAGGTATAAATTTCTTTGCAATGCATCAGACAGATGCTGTCACCAGATATGTGAAATAATCATGGAGTGACGTAATACATTAATCAATCGATCATGTATGAATAGTACATGCATATTTTGTTTATTTCATAGCATCTGAGATTGAAGCAGCAAATGAGAGAATCGTTGAGCTGATAACGTTTGACTCCAGTTCATCACATAAGCCCATGCTTACAAGGATACAAGCAGTCTGTCTACTGGATGGTGAGTTATTCTTTCTATATTGAAACTTTAAAACGATATGTTGATGTATCAAAATATTTTTGATGATTTATTTTGTAAAATTTTATTGGATTTTAAGATAGGATATATGAAGAAAAATTTTATAAAAATCAGTTGTAAGCAGAAGAGGAGAAATCTAATAAAAGTAAATTTGTGAGAATATTTTTCAATTATTAAACACATTTCTAGGGTCAAGTCTTGTAAAACAATCTCAAATCTAGATTTTAATGTAAATTAAACATTATAGATCTGAATATTATTCAATTTCTAGTGTAGCTCAATTGGTTATTATGATGCTTTCAATTTCAGAGCAACATCTAGACAGGAAAACAGAAAAGTCGGCTTTCAAACAGACCTACGACTAGTCTCCTTGATACAGCTTTATTCTATTTTAGCTATTACTTGACCTACACTGAATTATTTATCTCATTGATTGACATGTGGGCATTGTCACACATTCCCTCCCTTTAGAGGTGATCTACATGAACTTGCTATTTGCTTCATGATATTGTGATGTTTCATGCTTTGCAATGAAAGATTCTTAAACTTATAGCTAGCTATTAATTAAATATATACAAATCTTGTGTTTTGCTTCTTGAATATTTAGTTGTACTCCATAATTCCTGCAGTCAAACCTGGTTCAGTCAGCCATCAAAAAGAAGGTGGAAAAGAGGCAACTTAAGGCAGGTGACCTCTTAATGCAAATGAATTTGGAAAAAAAATGATAAATATCAGAGAATGGTGGTTGTTAAAGACAGATGGTTGCTTGGTACAGGTGGTCTTTAAAGCAGGTTTAACTTTAGTTGAAATTGCAATATGTGTTCAGGGCGAGTAGAATTATGCCATGTGATTGTAGATGGAAAGTTGTTCGTAGAATGGCCATGTGTTTTCAAAAAATGAAAAAATGTCTGAATGTCACAAAAATTTAATACTTCATTAACTGAAAATTGATTTATCTGTGTCACAATATAAATTGATTAAACTGCAAATTTTTAAGCTTCTGGAATTAATGGCTTTGGGGCAAATAATTAGCTCTAACTTTAAGCAGTTACAAACAGAACTTAGTCTACTATGGTATACTTTGTAGTAAGACCTTTCCATTGGTACCAAAATGACCTAATGACTTTTACCTTAAAATTTTGAAATGCATGTCTTTCTGGATATTGCTTTGATGGGGAACATCAGTGTTGTGTGAAGACATCTTGCTTCCTTACATAATTACTGATTACTACCCTTTGAAACAAAAATGTTATGTCAGCCGAATTTTAAATTATTTAATCAATTTGGCATTAGTTCAACATTATTTTCAAGATTTCTTTTCTCGCTTGTATATCAAGGCAGTACTAACAGGGCATGGTTCAGTTTTGACCCGTCATGGAGCTCATTCAGTTGCCTACAAGTAATATTTTATGTCGAGTGAATTTTTTTTATAGGCTGGCATTGCTAAAAAGCTAAGGTGCTTGGCTTATGACTGATAGGTCTGGGGTTCAAGTGCATCAATGGCTGAAGTCTCATGTCACGCTAGATGGGTCTGTTGCAGAGATCTTATTTCTGTGTTGTGTTTCAAACAGATACTGTCATCATGTACCTGAAATGATTGATTGATTTTTGTTTTACATCACTCCACGATTATATTAGGTATATGGTGACAGCCACCTAATTTGACCTTAGTATGATGCTAAACAAGAATTGTCTGGAGAATGGCTTCATAATACTACAAAATGGACACATCTATAGCAGTGATTGAGTTTTGTTTTACGTCACTCTTTGCAACAATCTCGGTCGAAGTCATGAGGTATCTTTTATGTGCCATGCCTACTGTTAAACAAGACCTCAGTCTTATCTGAAAGACGACACCAGTGTGCCCACAGTCGAACCTGGGGCCTTTTGGTCGTGAGTGGAGCATCTCATCCACTAAGCCACACTGACTTTCCCTAATGGCGAAAGATCTATTACAAACCTATGTATACCACGACATGGGGCCTTGGTTTTTCCTGTGGAAAACAGCAAATAAATCGCCTTGCAAGATTTTGTACTAATTGTTGGACTCTGCTGAAAGTACATATAATAGAAGTTTACCTTTACAAAGGATGAATAAAGTCCAACTTAATAAGGGGAGTTGTCTGCTCTTGTTTATTAAGGTAGTACCGTAACTGGGAAAGGAGTGGTATTTAAGTTGAGCAATGACTTTTCATTCAATTTATTTTCTCATTTGTATGGACAATTGACCATGCTCAGTTCAGTAGCAGTAAACTTTATACACCTCACCGTGATATGCAGAAGGTAATCAAGGGCAGACAACTCACTTTGGTGAAATGTCCTATACAGGTACAATGGCAGACAAATCACATTACTAAAAACAAACAAAATCCCTGATTATGCTCTCCACAAGTTTATTCAATGCATGCAATTTGATCATGAAATCGAAAACAGACTGGCAACAAGGAAAACAAAATTTCTATTATTATGTGCAAAAATTAATAACCACATACCCGATGGTGCCTTGTTAAGTGATCAACACCAGAGACACTGTATGGGAAATAGAATTAGGTATCTATGTACAGTAAGAATTTACATCATTAATACCAGTACATTATTTTGTCATCAAACAAGAAAATATTTATAGATTTAAGAACTATCACAAAAATAATAAAATATGCACTTTGTTCAACAAATTAATGTAAAAGGATTAACATACATTTGAAATTTAACATTAAGCAGTATATGATAATTTATTGTACACGTCGTAGATAAAACCAATAAAAAGGCTAAATTTGTTTATATTAAGAAATCTGGAATCCATATTGCAGTGTCTCATAATTACAAAATTATAATATTTTTACGTATCGTATACAGATTTATACATGTATATATCTATGATAAACTTATCATAAACAGAAAAAGAAATACGATTCTCTACAATACTCTTTCACAATAAAGTCTAGTCCACCACATCAATTTAAAATGTACTACAATTTACATCTCTGTTGGAGACTAAATGTAAATTCTTCAGTTCAAATTATGTAGTGTACATAAAACACTGAAGTGTGAATACGAAATTAATATTCAGGAATCGGTGTATTTCGGTGATATTGGAGGCACATATAGCATTATCCAGGTACAGTGAGGTATGAATATCAAGGTATGAAGGTGTTACAAAACATGCATCAATGATCATTCAGTTACAAGTCAGAGATTCTGTAAACAAAACATAATCATGAAATCAAATGCCCTAAAAATAAAATTTGACTAGCAACAGAACTATATCATTATACCAATACATAGGGTCACTGGAAATTGTCAGTATTTGTAAGGGCAGATAACGATACCGAGTCGATAATGAGGGACCTTTTCAGAAAATTGCAACTTTGTATTTAAACGTGTAAGAAATGCATGATTAAGTTGACAGAACATTCATTAATTTGGATGACGATTACAATATATTATATACATCTTAATCATAATATATAACATTGTATGTTACAAACTGATTTAAAAATATAATGATTTACAATTCAGTTGAATAAATAAACGATGCTTATGTCCAAATGATCATGGGTATACTTCTCAAATCTAAAATTCTCCACTGGTGGTGTTACCATGCATGATGAAACTATTGAAACATGCCCAAGAATTCTAATGCATGGTCGAAGGAAACAAATTACATAATTCATAAAAATCATCCACTTTCATAACAAAGAATAAGACAGAAACTGGCATTTTTCATGTATACTTCAACATTCATTACCACGACAACACATACAAACTTACACTGCACATTTTAAGCTCAAATAGATACGGAATCTATAATAAGAGGTGTAATATGCATAAAAAGGATGGTCTAACCTGCTTTAATGGTCATCATTATGTACAACAACATTTCCTATATTTGAAAATAATCCATCTAAATTTGGCCTAAAAGTCCCTTTTACTATCATTTCTTTTCCAATACATGTTCGCAACTTTTGCTGCGACAAGATTGTTCCTTATCACATCAAAATCGTAGTGATGCAGGTTTACGGATGGACTTTCCTTCTCTTCCTACTTTCCCACAAGTTTCTTAAAGCAGTGACCACAGGCTTGACTATTCCTTGTAAATTGATAGAACTTTATCTTTTAATACTTTCTTTACGATATTGACTATTATTTATTCTTAAATGATATATAATCTACAAAAAATCAATTTTTTTCTAGGATAAAACTTGAAAGGTACATGGTAAATTTTATCATATTCTCAGTATCTATATAATATCGAATTACCGTACAATAATTTTACAATATGTCTCTTGAACAATAAACATTATTAAATCCATGTACATATTTTGGTAATAAGATTTTCTTGCATTTCTATCCAATTCATAAATTGTTTCGACAACTAAGCCGTCATTTGAAATGATGATATGGAGAAGATAGCTAAGTATAAGGTACGTTATAGGCAATGAAGCTTTACAATTTAAACCCGTTTGGATTTCCGAACTTGTGTTTTTACAACACTCATAGAAATAATGCTGACAATCGCAGACAAGGTACAAAGAGGAACAAATTTAAACACTTTCAGTTTCGGATCCACTAGTTGAACTTCTTAGCTTTGTACCTAATTTCATTACATCATACATTCATCCTTACTGAAAAACGGAAGTATTTGGTTTGGCTTTTCAATTCTTTTTTCAAATATTTTCCATCAATTTAAAAAACAATATATGGCACACAGCTTTATGAAGCTATCACAATAGGTAGTGCTATCTGACTATTATTGGGAAACCATTTTTCAAACACATCTAATGGGTAACTGAATCTCAATGCTTTTCTTAAAAACTTGAGTGCTTATATGCAGGAATATCATTACAGTAATGGCACATTTAGGTCATTCTACAAAGTGTAAAGGAACTGGGGTTCTTACACATGCTTGAACAGTATGGGTACCCCTTACATGTACCCTTTATATTGATTCTTCTCTATAATGGACTCTGTAATTATTTCCATAATGTAAAATACAGAGGTCAAAAGGAAATCTTTTATTTTATCACATTTTTGTCTTGACAGAACTCTGACAAAGTCAATATGAGATTTTGTCAGCTTTACCATTTGGAATGGTACTTTTCACATTGTCCCTAGTATTACGGATGTATCTTGAACAAGACCTCGGGGCCAAAGATGATCAAGTCTGTCAGTTTCATGTTTTATGTCAAGTAAAGATTATTTCATTTTAGACAATTATACAGCTCTGACATCTCTCTGATGCATTGTGCAGAAACCTAGAACTGAGCGCTGACCAACCCAAAGCAGTCAGTGCTGGTAATATACTATGTGGCAATGTCTACCACTTCAAAGTTTCATCCGAAAGTCGGATGAGTAACTAGTTAGACTTGAACCATGGACCTTTCAGCCATGAGCCAAACATAATACCTCAGAGTTATCTTGCTTGAAAGTTATCAGCCATTTTATAAAATATATAAAATAGGCTATAGACATCTCTGGTTAAAAAAACCTTGACACAGTTCTATATTTTCAAAGCAACCTGAGGATGAGTCCTAATACTTCTATCATATTTGATAACAATTACATACATGTATATTGCTTAAGAAGTGTGTCAAGGTGTTTAAAAATGTGTCAAGGTCATTTGGCGGAAAAAGTGTCAAGGTGACAGACAATCTTGCAGTCATAAGAGAGTGCATCCTAAATGGAAGGGAAAGGGGGAGGGGCTTACTATTTTAGTCAACAGGAGTAGTCTCACAATTAATGATAAAAGATGCCTCAGAAATAGAAAGGCCTAAATAATTAAAGGGAAAGGTCTTCCAGTATTAATGAAATGTAGAAGGGGTGTTCAGATCAATAAAGCAGGGTGTTCATCATCATTCCAGGTTTCAAGATATAAAATATCAAGCACTTCATTCACTATCTACTTTCATAACATATAAAAAAAATCTAATAACAAGGGATAAAACTATGAGAAGAAAAACAAGTTGTGACTGATGTGAACAAACAATACAATGCTGTCATATAGTTAACAATAATAACAATAATCACAGCATTCAGTGTCTATGCATAGGGGTAGCTTTTATGCTCCTGTCTGCCGTTTGTGAACTGCACATCCATATAAGTGTTGTATGTATCTACACGAGAGACTGAGAGATTCTGAATTCAGATATAGGGCTTCATAATATGAAAACATGAGTGTGAATAAGTTGTCTGGGTGTGGAACAAAACTGCATGTGTGTAAAATGTTGATGAACATGTGTGAAATATCACTGCACATGTGCGAAATTTTAATCCACTTGTGTAAAATGTCACTCCACATGGTAGTCAGTTCAAGTATGAGTACGTCAGAATAAGTAGTATAAAATCTCAATGCACAAAGGAAAATTCAGTGAAATGATCTTGGTGCAATACAAATGATCCCTTAGTACAAAAGTGACTTATGAGATGATCCCTTAGTACAAGTGTGATTTATGAGATGACCCCTCAGTGTATGTGTAATTTATGAGATGATCCCTCAGTGCATGTGTAATTTATGAGATGATCCCTCAGTGCAAGTGTGATTTATGAGATGATCCCTCAGTGCAAGTGTGATTTATGAGATGATCCCTCAGTGCAAGTGTGATTTGTGAGATGATCCCTCAGTGCAAGTGTAATTTATGAGATGATCCCTCAGTGCAAGTGTGATTTGTGAGATGATCCCTCAGTGCACATGTGATTTATGAGATGATCCCTCAATGACAATAGTATGTGCAATGATACATATCATATATATATATGAGTATGAAATAATGAGAAATGTTCAGCACTTCCAGTCTTCTAGGCAGGAAATTAAATTTTAAGTATTTTCATAATAACTTTCATACCTATACTTTGATATATAATGGAAAATATTACTTTAATGAATTCCAAAATTTTTACCCAAAGTCATCATCGACTATTTTACATCTACTTCAAATTATACTTAAATTTATACAAAATATATAAGTCATTTCAATCATATTCCTAAATAATGAAAAAAGTTGCCAAAATATTTCAAAGCAAAAAATATAAAACTAAACCATCATTAAAATGATTTGGATGTAATTAAATTCCTAAAATTAATGTCAAACTGAAATAAAAACCCTATACAAAAAGCAACATTCCTTACACCATGTCAAAGACTAAATTCAGCTTTTCATTACATATAAATTTACTTTTTTTCAGGAAATTACATTAAACTAGTACTAGGAGATATTTTGTCCATACAATTTATGTTAAAACCATATCATGCAAACAATACATTACAAAAATCAATGTAACAAAAAAAGATAAATATCAAAGTCTGGGATGAGTAAGGTCCATTAGAATAAATAACACATATAGGTTACTTAAACCCTGAATCTTCTTCTTGACCACCTAAGCACCATCACAATAAATAAAGAAGCATTTGTTTTGCCAAAACAAGCCCATTTTTCTACTTTGTAAGACATCTATATTCAAAATTACATAAGTAACTTGGTCATAAGCACTACAACAATGGCACCAAATCAGTGACTAACAGTGGTGTATATGAATATATGAAGTTTCTGTTCGGTCTGTCTACAGCACCTCTAGTTTGTTCCTCTAGATGTGGTCCAGAGAAGGAGATAAATTAGAAGGAGTTGTCTCTCTTTATTACTTCTTCTGTAAAGAAAAATAGCAGTATATATGACAGGTTTGTGAACTTAGATACAACTTAATTACAAATGTATAAAAATACATATTCAAATAGTTTTCCAAATAATATACAACTACATACAATCGTGATGTTATTTCAACAAACTTGTCTCTCACATCAAAAGTGACCTTTATTTGGAGGCGACCATTATACAAAGGTCTATTTAAAAAAAAAGGGAAATTCAAAAAACAACCTTTAAAAGTACATAATCTTTTTAGAGAGGTTTCCAGTACAGCAGACATCACTATAAATGAAGTCATTTGTTCATACAATTACCATGGCAACCTCTCATCCTCGGATTAACATACTTTGTTTAAACAGATCATGTATATGTCATTTTCATTACTAGTACTCCCTACCATACAATTTCTCAAACTACAGAAATAACACAACAGAGTTTATACATGTATTTGTTTGTTTCATTTTCTTTTGCTTAATATCAGATTAAGTTTATTTCATCAACACAATGGTATACTGAAAATCAAAGTAACCAAAGAACACCAGTGAAATTTGGCAGGTATTCTTCACATTGGTCCCACATAGGATTGAAACCAAAGCTTTGGAGGTCTGAGAGAATACAGTGAGAACCTCCACAACTCCAAAGACTTGTCTACATTTCTGAATAAAATTTGAAAATTAGAGCTGTCCTAAAGGGAAAATTACCCCCGTACCAACCCCGCAGCAACATAAATTATGTTAAAACATGCAATAATTCATCCCAAGATAAGTGAAATGGATGTCCCAGTTGTACATTTCGAGAAACTTTGTTAAACTTCTTGTCCAGACAGACAAGGTGATCCCTATATACCCCCCTAAACTTCATTTGCTGAAATAATTATGTACTGAGTCTAATGGATAATTGTTACCAGCTGATTATCAATCATTCATTTACTATTAATCATCAATTACTGGTAAGCTATAAGTAAGCAATTTGCATCATTCCCATGAACTTATTACCCAAAGTTTCAAAACTTATATCAAACGTAAATTTGAAAATTTCATACATAAGCATGCATATTGTATGAAAAAGCAAACAGAATCTAAAATCATATCAAACTCCTTTAAAGCTTTCAAATACATAATCAACAATTCTGATAACTTGCTCTCAAAAGTAATCATTGTAAATCTTTTAAAATATTTCTAATTCTTCGACACATTACAATGTTATTTACTGCATTCAACTAAACTGAAAATAATTTCTTGAATGTTAATATGATACACTCAAATTTACACCATTTCAAGAAATATTCATTATAAAGTTCACAGAAAACTAATGACCATTTAGTACATTTTCAGCATCCGTATAAACTCACAACACAGTCAACCTCTTACAATGCCAAACAAATCATTTCAGAGTCACATATTTTTAAATTAGTCCTTGTTCTTTTAAATTTCTATAAACAATATGTTCAGAAATGTATATACATATATATATATATATATATATATATCTAACTCAGACATCTAATATAAATGTCTTTTGAATATCATTATATCAAAATTTCATATGTACAAAGCAAACATTAACACTGGGTGCTAACTGATGCATTCTCAGCTATCAAATTCAATAGTCATGCTGTCAGATGCAGCTTACCCCAAGGAGATCACAATCATCTACATAAAGGGAGCGAACTCCCACGGTGGAGACAATACCTACAGTCATATTAAACAGGATTTAAGAAAATATGCACAAACATTGCTAATTTTAAATACTTTCTCGATGAGATATTTTTCAACTGTATAGATCAATTTTGTTATCTTTACCATAATCAAGTTGAGATTCCATTGTTGCGTATTATGCAAAAGCAGATAAAATAAATCATTGTGCATTAATAATTCTTAAAATCATGATAAATAGATGGATATTTTATTACAGTGTCACTCTTCTAGATAACATATACAGACTTGCCAACCTTCAGAATCTAAAAAACGGAAGGTTATGCTGAGCAAAGAGAGGCTGCAAAGTTTTTGGTCCTTTTTTTGTCGAGAAACTGGCATGTATATGCATATATATATATATATATATATATATATATATATATGCTTCTTATGAAACCACACCACGCAGTAAATGGGTCTTAAAAACGCTTGACAACAGGTAAATTCAGTCTTTCATTGCAAACACACAAATAATCAAGATTGACGGTAATATTAACATATGCACAGAAACGAAAATGGTAAAAAAAAGAAAAAATACCCCAAAATGTAAAGAATATAATTAAAAACGTACAGGTGGAAGTACAGGGTTAAAAACTGAGAGATTACGATAAAAACGGGAGGATTGACAAGTCTGCATATATAAGGTATATTAATATTAAACATAAACATACCACTTCATTTTATACAAATCTCTCTTGAAGAATTCACATTCTGTCAATATTGACCTTCCAATCATATATCATTAACATTACAGATTATTTTGCATAATGATTTAGTAAGAATGTTGATTTAGTCAAAATTAATCCTCCAACTACAAAGCTCTGAAGATGGTTCCTTTACAATCAAGGTAAAAATAAGAATAAAATTCTGTCCAAGCATTTTGAGCATTACTCACTTGTAAAAGAAAAAAAAGAACAAAAATTGTGGTCTTATACTGAACTTATATGAGGTGAGTAAAGGTGTAGGAAGAGGACTCTGACTGAAACGCCAGAAATAAATTCTAATATACATTGGTCATTTTAATAAATATCTTGCACACTGGCCTTGTAGTCAATGAACATTGGTCATTTTAACAAATATCTTGCACACTGGCCTTGTAGTTAATAAACATTGGCCATTTTAAAAGATATCTTGCACACAGGGCTTGTACTTTAAGAAGTGTTCAAACGATGATCAATCTGAACCAAAGGCATCATATATGTTACTATTCTATACAGGAATTGTTCATACACAGTTCCAAGTTTGGGATGAAATAGCCACTTTGCTTCAGAGGAGAAACAATATAGGTGTGAGGATTTTTAATGTGCCATATGTAGGAAACTACCATGGATTATTTTGAAGGGTGTTCATTTTATTGATTTATTACAGTTTCGATAAGAGATATCACCAGTATACAGTAAATCAAATATATAACAAGTGCAAGACTCATATAATACCTGTAATACTGTAGTATTGCTAAAATGTTAAGGCAGAGTGTGAAATACAGAAACTATGTTTCGAACAGTGGACGACTAAAAGCAGAAAAATTTCTAAACTTTAAAAGATTTCAGGATGTGGCATCAAAAGTTTTCAGGATGTGGCAACCAATGCTTGATTCCAGAATCCTTCACCTTTTAGTGAAATCAGAATGATGGAAGGTATGCTGTCTAAACTTACGGCAATAAAATTGCAGCATGTTGATGTCATAATTGTTCAATATGGGATTAAACGTGTATTACAGTAAGCTGCAACTAATGAGCGACCTAGTTTGAAAGAATTTGATAAAAATCTAAAAAGAATATTCTGTTAAGCCAATGTACCTGATTAAACAAGATAGCTAAGTATCGATATGAAAATCACTCTCAATTTATACTGTAGATTCCTCTATATTGAAATAAGGGTGACTTTCAGTTAAGTTAATTCTTTAATTTCCCATGTATGAAGTGTTATGATTTCCTGGTTATTCAAAATAGTTTGTCTTGGTACCTTAAAATAAGATTTTACTTTATGAACACACAAATTACCTCAATATATGCTGTTACATATGTCAGCAAATCATTGAAAATTTGAACCATGGACAATTAACGGAGGCTACTCCAACAATAATAAACTCTTGTCCCCTTCCCTTACCCCCTCTTTCTTTATCTTTTCTTCCTCTTTGCTATCAACTTCTGAACATTTGGGGGAGGGGCCATCTATGTATCTTTAAATCAAATACGCTATAGAATGGCACAGAATGAAAAACGAAATTTTAAATATTATATGTAAATGCATAGAAGCTTGTTTGTTATCATACACAAGAAATACGGGTAGTTTCTACTTGCCATTCTAAGAAAGAGGGGCTTGGGGGCCATATAAATGAAATAAATTGAATTAGATTTCAACGTTTTAACAATCTTTTACATATATTTTAGACATGCTTTTTGGGGGGACCCTCAAAGCAGTTGTTTTCCATAAATAGAAATATTGAACAATACGTACAAAGTACTATTAAATTTTCTATATTTATCTACAATATCAACTTATCAGGTTCAAAATTATAATTATCTCTCTGAAAATGTGTGCAAGCAAATATATTTAAGATAGCTGAGCATTAGTAAGTAATGAATTAGTATCACAACACGCAATGCAGTTATAACTCACTTGGTCATGTGACTGATCCGTGTTATTCTCGTCCTGAACATTTCACATCAACATAATTATAAACTCAAAAGTGAAAAAAATTCATCAAGAAAAATTACTGAAGTATACAAATTGTAATTGTGAAACACTATATCCAAAGATAGCTTTTCTTAGTAAATATACGTATCTATATATTTGTTAAATGTTGCCAAACTTGATCACGTTTGAAAAAACATCATAAGGGGAACATGTATGTAGACTACAGAGTTTCTTTCACATAGCTCAAAAGTTCTAACCAAGTTAAAATAGATGGCAGACAAAAACAAAAAGACTGACATATAAAAAATGATGTGATCTTGATTTGTAAATGTAGACGCATAAAACTTGATTTTAAATTTTACTCTTCCTACAAAATTGCTTGTAAATTGCGTATCAACTTTTTTGTTCATTATAAAGACATTAATCAAATCTAGTACTTACTTATTTGATGAATTAATTTGGTTTTATTTGTATTCAAAAAATGTTAAGTGCCACTTTTCAAATCAGTTCTTCATACATTAGACTAGTATGCATGATTACATGTGTAATGATAGCCTGTAATTAGCTACACATCACCACAGCAGAGACACATATGAGACACCAGATTTACTATACGTAACCTACCTCGACTTCCCAGCCCTCCGACTCCCCTGCCAGCTGATAATGCTGCTTCCTCAATTCTCCAAGCTTATATCGTTCTGTCTGAAGCTCCTTCTCCAATTCTAAAACTCGAACCTGCAAATATAAATTTTTTCCTTCACAATTCTGAAATTCTCTAAAACAATATAAGCATATTTCTACATGTCATCATTGCTAACCTTCATTCAGAAATCATATTTTTATAACATACTCAAGATTACTGTATATTTTTAGATTACAATCTTTCTCTCAAAAGGAATTTTTCATCTTCTAAACCGGAGCATTACAAAGATACATGAAATTTTTAGTATAAAAACACTGTACATCAGGGTATGAAAGGCATTTCTATTGGATGCTTCAATCAAATTTTCTGCAAAAATCTGCAAAAAGCACTAACTGACCTGAGACTGCATCTCTTGCCTTTTTGTGTCCATGAGAGACAATTTGGTGAAATCCATCAAACCTAATATAGAAATATTACAAAGTTAAAATCACTCATCTTCATTTATAAACAGTAAAGCACATGACATTACATGCTTTAATTCTGAGCTCAAAAGAATGGCTCCTCAGTTGTAATTAATATCATTCCAGAGTCGTCCTTCATTCTCCAGTCTCACTTATTCTTAAACAACAATATCCTGTGATAGACATTTCTAACGCAGTCATTTATCATGTAGACATTTAATGGCAACAGAGCCAACAAAGTGTACCATGCTTGGTATGAGGTCATGAAGTCCCGGAATACACTCTGTCTGGTGATTCATCAGTGTCATGTCTTACAGATGAGACAGTACAAGCAAATTCAGAGAATTGTGGTCCCCTGCTTTTGGGGTTCTATCAGTAAGGGTGCAGTATTCTTTGACATACTGTCATGGTTGTGCATGTCTAAAGACACACATGCCAAATACGAAGGCCCTACATTTTACGGTTAAAAAGTTACACTGAAGTATGTCAAAGGTCACGGTCAAGGTCACATGATAAAAAATTCTGATACCAACAGAAAGGTATCGCAATTAGGGACACAAATGCCAAATATGAAGGCCCTACGTCTTACGGTTAAAAAGTTATGACCAATTTAAAGTTTTTGTGACAGACAGGTGGATGGATGAATGGACGGACGGATGGACAGACAGACAGAGATTTAATGTTCCAATGCTTTAGCAAAAAGCTGGGGATAAAAATCCATGGCCCCTGTCATGAAGACAATGGAAAGGCAGAAACTTCCAAACTGCTTTAGAAGAGTCTGTCTAGTAAGTAGAATTTTCTGACCAATACATCAGGTAGATCTCTTCACCATACTGGTTTGGAGGGTAAATCCAGACATGAAGAATACCTGGATGATCATTATTTTTGTTACTTACCACTGTAAGAAGGATATGACCTTAAATAAAAAGGTACCATGATAGACCTTTCTAATGCCATGATTTATCTCATAGACATTCCATGGCAGTAGAGCCAGTGTAGCAGGCTTGATACGAGGTCGAGAAGTCGCAGGTTAGACCCTATCTGGCCACTCATCAGTGTCATGCCTTTCTGATGAGACAATAGAAACTTGAGGCCCTCGTCATGTAAACAATGGAAAGGAAAAAACTTCCGAACTGCTTTGGGAGAGTATGTTGCACGAGTAGTATTTTCTGTCCAATGTACCAGATACATGCCTTAATTATACTGGTCAGGAAGGTAAATCCGGATGCACTGTATATATTCAAAAGATCGTTATTTTTGTTACTCAGTGACCATTTAAAGTAATTTCAACAGCACAACTTGAAAGAACAACATCCTTTTAAACTGTATGCCAATGGACAATATTAAATTTGCTCACTGAATCTGATTTTAATGAACCATCAGGATTTACCTTGCATTTGGATTCACTTTCCCAGCCAATACATGTATAAGTGAAATGACCTTGGTGTGATGTAAGACAATAAATAAATATCCAAAAAAGCGAGTAATTTTAAATTACATAATTTAGACATAAAGACATACGTCATTTCAGTCCTTCAATAAAATCATTAGGGTCTTCCGATTCCATCGGAAGACCCTTCTGTTATTGTGAGGTTTTTTCTTTACATTTGTTATTATTATTATTATTATTATTATTTTTATTCTTAGCACTTTTTTGACTGCAATTTTCTCAGAAACGGCTTCACTGTCAACAATTTTGTTCTCTTTTTCTTACTGAAAAAGCAAATCCTGATAGAGTTAAAAGAAAATTTTGCTAAAATTCAAGTTCTAAATAAAGTTATATAACAGTTTGTAATTTTTAAAATCTCTCAAGTATAACTTTTATTATGCAAGCTAGATTCCTGAAATTTTCTCTATGATGTTGTACAGGTATAGTTCTTGACACCCGAGTTAACGCCGATTAGGTAACTATTATAGTTAAGGCGCTATAAGGGTTTAAAATTTTCAACTTATTACGTAATTTTAAAAAACTTTTATTTTAAGCTCTAGGGCTGCAAAAGTATTGCCAAACGATTTGGAGGGTCAATATAAGGGTAAAAACAGTTATTTCAAAATTTTAAATTCATTTTTGAGAAGGTTTTAAATTTTCTCAAATAAAATGTTTATTATTTAAGCTAGACTCCCCAAATTTTCTTTATAATGTTGTACAGGTGTCGATCTTGACAACCAACTTAACGCCGATTATGTAACTTTTACAGTAAAGGCGCTATTTGTGTTTAAAGTTTTTAAACTCATTACGTAACTTTAAAACTTTTTTATTTTAGGTCCTAGCGTTCAAAAAATATTACAAAACGATTTAGAATGTCAATTTCATGGTGTAAGAGGTTTTTAAAATATTTTTTATCCATTTTTAATTGAGAAATTTAAGATTTTCACAAATTTGATTAGTTACGTAATTGCTTCATAACTTGCTTATTTTTCGTCATATGATCAAGAAAAAACCATACAGCACGTGAGAAGGGTTTATTCTTTTAAATGATATTTTCAAAAACATCAAAATATTTGCCCCCTTCCCTCTAGCGTGCGTAGACCCTATCGAGAGAGGGTCTTAAATCGCCGAAATTTTACCCCGATTTTTCAATTCCATTTTCCGAAAAACGGATTTTTCTACAAATTTTATATTGTAGCTATAGATTGTCAAAGACACCGTTACCCGTTTAAGTAAAAAAAAAATTCAAAAATAAAAGTTTTCAAAAACATTACATAACAATTAGTTAAATTTTAAATTCTCCGCCATACAGCGTTATTTTTAATGCTACACTATCCAAATTTGAACTATCATATTTTCTAGGTTCATATCTTTAAAAAATTCATCGGCCGATAATATCTATCTTTTTTAGTTTGGCCGCTATTTCAATTTAAAGTTTTTAAATAATTACGTAATTTGCAAAAACATTTTATTTTTAGTCTTATCGTTTCCAGAACTTCACCAAACGATTTTCCGTACCGATTTCAGTATGAAACATGTTTCTCAGTATTTGAAAGTGAGCGATTTAAAGGATTTTTTAAAAAAATACCTTATTTGCGTAACTTTCATGTTTTTTCTTATTTGTCGTATTAACAAAGTATAAAAAGGAGAGTTTGAGAATGTATTTTGAATTCGAATTCTTAAACAAAAATCACATTTTTTGCCCTCTACCCGCTACTGATGAACAAGGCAATAAAAAAATCTTGTCCGAGCGTCGGGATTACATCTAAGAGAAGCGCGGTGAATTTTGTTTGCTAAATACCGACTTCAAACGCGTATGATAGTGACGGGGAAAGCGCAGTAACTCGCGATTAATTCAATCGCGATTAATTCAATCGAGAGTTACGGCGCTTTGTCCGTGGAATGTTTAATCGACTGTTATAATGGAGAGCCGTAATATGTATGATTTCTTTAACTTGATTTTCGATTTATTTCCTCTAGATAATACTTTTTTCAATTTTAATTATTAATTAATTTGATTGCTTGACGGTTTTTTTTTTGGGGGGGGGGTTATTTTTGTGTGTAAAGTACATTTAAGTCATTCTCCTGATCTTTTTTCTTTCTTTCCTTCGTTCTATCTACTTATTTTTCTTTTTTCTTTCGAGAGAGGAAGACCCGCCCTGTTGCCTCGGCAACAGGTAAGCTCTAGTTTCTACATACTCTTTTCTTCAATGATGGCAGCAGCCTCCCTAGCTGACCCCACAACCTTTCCTGTTGCCAAGGTAACTCCCTTTGATGCCTCTGACAATTTGGTCAGTTTCTCACTTCTTCGATCGGCCTTGACCTTGGATGCCACAACCAGTTGCGCTGTACTAGCAGCAATTTCGTTTGAACACACAATAAGTTCTTCAAACTTTCCTTCTCCCTTTACAACTTTGTCGGCAGCATCACTAAAAACAAATAATTATCATCATCATCAATAATTTTGGACAAGATTTTTCAGTTCATGTCAAAATAATAAAGTAATATGTTTCGAAGTGAGACTACTGATGAAATCAGCATTAGATGTGAAACAATATGCTTAATTACAAAACAATATGTATCACGGTACAACTTTGCACATGAGAGAAATAATGTTAATAAATTTTCAACTTCTTTACTTTCAACAATTTTACAGTTGTACTGTGACATGGAAGCTGCAGATAATCAATCTCGCGATCTGAGAATCGACTTTGATTGTCTGCACTGCAAACCAAGCATTTAATAACACCAAATCTGCCCCTATGAAATACTGAGGGACCAAGGTAAATCATAATTATATCAGTTTAGTTGTAAGAACATCCTGAAGGTACAGCTGGGAATTTTTTGTCAATGTATTTTTAAATTCAATGGAAATATACATACGTCATACATAAGTAAATTTCATGTTTCCAGCTCTGTAGGGTACATACAATGTTTATAATTAAAGATGAAAATCCTACGATGTAAACTTGCATACAACAAAAGTTAACTTACAGCAGTGATTTGGCACCCACACCTACAGCTTTAGCAGCAGATAGAAGTCCCTCAGTCCATCGATGATTCTTTTTATAAAATTCCTTAGCAGAGGCAGTTCCCTGCAAAAATGTGCGGCTACATGTTATCAAGTTAGTTATATCTAATCCACTGAAAAACGTGTCTTTTATACCCGTTTTACTAAGAACTGGAGAAGATATAAATCAATACATTTCAATTCTCTCTGACGATCTTTATTTAGGAAGCAAATCAACAAATTTTAATGAAACTTTAGGTGAATTCTCATTTCAAAGTTCACAAAATATATTGGTGAAAATTCCTATAAATGGAAATACGAGCAGACAGATGGACTGTACTACAAAACATCACATTAGAATTTATCTGGGAATAACTTACCCTGCCTTGACCTACAATCTCTTTCTGAAGATCCCTTGAACGCTCGAGTAATACCTTTATCATCTGAAGCATACAAAATACTCTGTCAAGATAACAGCTTTAGATTTATTGATTGATTTTTCTTTTACACCAAAATACTGATTGATTGATTATTGTTTTACGTCACTACACGATTATTTCACGTATATGGTGACGGCATCTGCCTGATGCATTGCATACAAATTTAGACCTTTGCATTGGACCCACCTGAAGCGGTGAGGGATCTTTTACGTGTCACGCCTACCGTGACAACAGGACCTAGGTTTTTACTGTCTCATCCGAAAGACAGAACACAGGTGTGCCAGGGCAGGAGTCGAACCTGGAACCTCTCGATCACTAGCCGAGCACCTTATCCACTAGGCCACACCGGCTTTACACCAAAATAAGACTTCTCCTTATATATAGGCATTAGCAGATGCCAACACCATATAAATGCAAAAAATCTTGGCATGACACAAAACAGGAAACAGACAAGTCCACAGAAACTTTTGAAACTATCCCTGGTTACTGACCTGCATCAGACCTGTACAAGAGTCCAGTATACTCTGATTGACGGTCAGTTCCACACCAGATTTATCTTCATGTGTCTTCTGAAGCATCTCCTATAAGTACATTTTGCACATTCATTATTTCAAATGTAGATACACATACACATGTATTCTGAAAGTAAGAATGAATTGGCAAATTATTTTTTCCGACTGTTTTATATGCAACAACTTTATAAAGATAGATATAAGGATATGGATAGGACAGGAGGTCTAACTTACATCAATTCACTCTGTCTTTTCCAATAAATGTTTGAAATTTAAGATTTAAGAAAAGGCAACATCATAAACATGAATACACACACATACATAAAAACATGACAAAAAACTGAATATCAATTTTGAATGAACAATTCAAAAACATGTGATTCTTTTCACAATGTAAAAATAACATTACCTTACAGGGTTTTTCACTCTTCAAAATGGTCAAATTGAGGCAAAATCAGTTCAAAAAGTTTGAAAATCAAATAAGGATTTTTAAAATTCTTTATATTTAGTAATTTTATATGTCTATCATTTTAAAGCAACTAGTTTCAATTTTCAAAAGCATAATTTATGCAGTTATAAATTCAACCCTGATTCGATATCATGTGCTTACAAATGCAAAGTACACATAAAATTTAATTCCTTCATGATATTTTGTTTTGGAAAAAAAAACAGGTGAATTTTATATACAGTATCTTTGTCACAAATCGAAAGAATAACTGCAGTGCTGACAAGCAGCTCAACTCTTAGCATCATATTTAATCATATTCACATTTTCAGTAATACCTACCGCTATTTTCTGTGCAGCCTGTTCTATGGCAGCTGTTGTCTGGGCCATTTCGTCCTCCACCATGTCACCTATCTCTTTATCCTTTATGTCTACAGACTTTGGTACTAAATCCTCTGCTAGCTTCATCAAGTGTCGGACTCTCTCTACAGCTTTCTTCACTTCATCGCTAACAGAGCCACCTTCAACATTGAACATAATGCATAATCAACTTCTACATAAAATGGCAACACTGGATAATATGAGTAAAATAAAATAAAATTACAAAACCTTTAACTGACCCTTCCAAGATTTATAAAAGAATGCGACATTTGGAGATTTACAACTGTTCTTTTTATGACATCTTGAACAAACATGTCATTTGTAATTAGTTGCTTGGACGTCATCAGAAGGGTGAATTGTTTGTTTGCTTGGAATTAAATTCATCATTATCCAAAATACTTTATTTATACATGATAATCGAGTATGATGATTCAAATGTTTCCAATAGACTTTTTTCTAATTCAACATGATCTAATGGGTCTAAATTCCACAACTACTTTTTTACCAGGATTTTCATGATGATGTTTTAAAAAGGAATGGTGTTGTCATATCAGAATGACACCAATCTCTGAAGCAAAACATTATACACCCTGCACATATCAAGAGATAAGAATAAAGTGAAAAAGGTATGTGTATATAGGCTGTTAGAAATCTAACGCGAAAAGACTCGTACAGATTTCATACAGAGCGAAATTACGTACCGTAACTCTATATTGTTCTACTTGTTTAATGACGTCATTGTCAGCTTTGTTATTGTTGTTGTTGTTCACCGTTGTCAGATCATAGCGAACGGGCACAATAAATCATATTAGTTTAAATCACTTTTCAGTTTATTTCTGACAAAGGTCATATACATATATACCCTGTATATAGGTCATTAGGTATGTATAATGTGCCAAACCGTCCAGAAAACAGGTATCCCCTTAGCATCTCAACCTACAGCTGACATGAACAAATAGCTTAAAAATTATCTTAAGCCATAAAAAACAAATTGTGTGTTTCCGATCACTAGGTAAAAAAAAAAATAATAAGGTAGGTAGGTAGGCATTTTTTTTAAATATTTTTTTTTTCAATGTTACATTAAAAACGATATCTATCCTAGCTTAAAGACGAAGTTTCATATGGTGTGGATAGATTTTTAGTAAAAATATTATAGATGATTAACTTTATGAAAGGATACTACTTCGATTTTGATGTTCGAAAAGCTCAAATGTCTATATCCTTAAGCTTTGGTAACTATTCACTGCAGTCCCAAACAATGCAAACATTCTACATGTCAAAAAATACATCAAATCGCCAAAAAAAAGTTTAGGATTGAAGGTTCACTATAGGATGGTCGGGTGAGCGGAAACAGAAATATTTTTTTTGGCCTTACTTGGGATGTAGATGTGCATAAAGTGAAATGTAAAACCATGCGTTACCTTTTTCGAGAGCTGACAATACCTCCAGCCCACTATCACCAGCATCTTTACAGGCACTTGACAACTCTATAGAACAAATATAAAACGATACATCATAAATATTATATGTTAGCATTTTAATATAAACCAATGTCAACTGTATGTAAATTGATGTTCAGTATAATGTATTCAGTCTTTTTGTTACAGAGTTACTTCCCATTTGGAATGGTGTCTGATATGTAGTGATTGCTCCGTCATCAAATTCTAGAAAATGGTATGAATCTCAGGGAAATGATAGTCAACAAAAGATATTTTCGTAGGAAATTTATGATGTCATAATAGTTTTATGTCAGATACGATCCAAAATAGGAAATAACTCTGTTTAACGAAAAAAGACTCAATACAATTATGTGTGTCTAATATACATTTAAATAGACACACAGCACTACTATAACTATATCCCTCAGTGCAAAAAAAAAGGAACTTTTAACCCAGATAACCCCAACCTCTTTATTTGGCTTACCCTCTCCAGCCTCAATCTGAGCGGAATGTGATGTAGCAATACCATGGATGACACAGTCTCCAAAATGATGGGCACAGCTAGTTATGGCACCGACCAACTTCTCTAATTCTACAAGCAAAGGTATAACATTCACTAGACTAATTCTGAGTGTTCGGTTACACTTTAAAATTCTTAAATCTTACCATGAAAAGCATGTGACTACGGACAAATATTGAGGTTTCAATTATAGAATTTCAATTATGAAAAATCAGAGTACAAATTTCACTGTTTTCCCTTTGGCTTGTTCACTTGAAATCCTTTTGCTTTAACTAATCTTAAAGAATTTTGTTCAAAACCTATGGCTTCAGACAAACAATTCCACTTAAATTTAAGAGTTTATAATAAAAGAAATGGAACTCTGAAATGACCCATTACACCTTCCTCCAATTTTACATGATATAAGGGGCAATTCCAGACATACGATGTTTTGCATCATATTAAGATGACATCACAGTCAAAGCGTTATCATTGAAATAGAAATTCGGGCGAAAAACTGGTTTATCCAATATAAGGCCCCTTACATCACACAGTGATATATTGTGTATTTAGGAACATCCATGTTTTTTTCTTTTTAGGATTTTAATTCAAAAACAAAATCTTTCGTATCTTTATTAATGTTCTGCACCAATGAGAAGGATTGTCAAACGTTACAGTCCAGCAGGTAATTATGCTAATTTATGGACAAATCATTAACAAGGACATTATAGAACCTTTTTTGTCTTTCATATACACGTCTTGTGAAGTCTCTAGGGTTTCTAGGCTCTTCAATACTGGCTCTGCACGCATCAACAAATACTCTGAAATAACAATAATTCTTTTTCATTAAAATCATTAAAAGCAAGTTAAATATAAGAGACAGATGTGTTTTTTGTGTTTTGTAAAATATTTAGGTCTTTTAAAGCAATGAAAATGGCAATCATGTCAGTATATTCTTTCTGCAGTACACCCTACAAGTATGTGTATAGTTTTCATTTATTGAGTTTAGTGTTTTGTATAGTGTCATGCATTTTGGGGATTTGTATTTTTTTCTGACCTGCACTTCTTGTTGTGTAAGGTTTTTGATCTTCCTTGCAGTACATCTGACAGGTACGTGTGTAGGGTTTTAGTCTTACCTGCAGTATATATGGCAGGTATGTGTGTAGGGTTTTAGTCTTACTTGCAGTATATATGTCAGGTATGTGTGTAGGGTTTTAGTCTTACTTGCAGTACATCTGACAGGTATGTGTGTAGGGTTTTAGTCTTACCTGCAGTATATATGTCAGGTATGTGTGTAGGGTTTCAGTCTTACTTGCAGTACATCTGACAGGTACATGCATAGAATTTTAGTTTTACCTGCAGTACATCTGACAGGTATATGTGAAGGGTTTTAGCCTAGCCTACAGTACATCTTATAGGTACATGTGTAGGATTTAAGTCTTACCTGCTGTACATCTGATAGATACGTGCGTAGGATTTTAGTCTTACCTGCAGTACAATTGACAGGTACGTATGTAGGGTTTTCTGCCTTACCTGCAGTACATCTGACAGGTACATGTATATGGGTAGGATTTCAGTCTTACCTGCAGTACACCTGACAGGTATGTGTGTAGGGTTTTAGTCTAGCCTGCAGTACATCTGACAAGTATGTGTGTAGGGTTTTAGCCTAGCCTGCAGTACATCTGACAGGTATGTGTGTAGGGTTTTAGCCTAGCCTGCAGTACATCTGACAGGTATGTGTGTAGGGTTTTAGCCTAGCCTGCAGTACATCTGACAGGTATGTGTGTAGGGTTTTAGTCTTACCTGTTGTACATCTGATAGATACATGTGTAGGATTTTAGTCTTACCTACAGTACATCTGACAGGTGTGTGTAGGATTTTAGTCTTACCTGCAGTACACTTGACAGGTACGTATGTAGGGTTTTCTGTCTTACCTGCAGTACATCTGACAGGTATATGTGTAAGATTTTAGTCTTACCTGCAGTACATCTGACAGGTATGTGTGTAGGATTTTCCAACTGGTCAATAGCATCCTGAATAAAGGAACGCCCATCTTTTATTGCACTAGCTGCAATACAAATAACACGGTCAGTACACAAAACAACAATACACAAACATCT
This sequence comes from Pteria penguin, assembly GCA_035048485.1. Taxonomy (NCBI): domain Eukaryota; kingdom Metazoa; phylum Mollusca; class Bivalvia; order Pterioida; family Pteriidae; genus Pteria; species Pteria penguin. The sequence continues at coordinate 17,710,804 of CM068590.1, forward strand.
ACTTTTCTTAATATTTTATAAAATGCTTCCACTGCATCATGTTTGAAGTTTATTTAATGGTTTAATGGTAAAGTATGTCTAACCTATGAGATTTTTATGAAGCGAGTCTATATCACAGTTAAGTCTATCCTCAGTTCTTTGTTTGTCGGACTGCAGCTCTGATAATTTGGTTTGAAGGCTTTGGATTTCACTTCGTAGTTGCTCTTCCATTGAAGATTTTTCTGAATTTGTTTGCTCTAGCTGATTCTAAAGAAAAAAATAACAAATTCTATCAATTTTCTGATGTCACTTTTGATAAAGGGAAACCTGAGATATATTTCTCAGATGGATTACTTACATCTTAGTAAGTATCTGTATTTTACTGCATCATATATAATAACATAAGAACATAGAGTTTTTCATTTTCATATAGGATATATACCTGTCTATAAAAGAGAAAAAAATTCAAAATTCACTAACTCTTGAAGGGTTTATACTTTATAATAATTTTATATTGCCTTACATGATGAAAAAATTTCAAAGTTAGAGATATTTTTTTATTCTTTAAACCAAGATCTAAGCTTTTGCTAAAATAGTTTTCTGTCTTCATGTTTATAACAATACCATGATTTTTTTCTTATAAACTTAAGGGGAATGGCTAGAGATGCCTTGAGAACAAACCAAAACACACATCAAACATGATTTGTTCCTACTTAACATATCCATTTTCTGACCTTTAATTCCTCAATCTCATGTTGATGTTTCATTTCTGATTCTTCTTTCTGTGCCTTCACATCGGCCAGTTGTTTCTGCAATGCAGTGACCTCCCCTTGTAGGTGCTCTTCAGATGTTTGCTTGTCATGTTCGAGTTTATTCAGATTAGTTTGTAGAGTCTCACATTCATTCTCAGCAGTTTGGAGCTGGTTCATCAGACTGGATTTAGCCTCTTCTAGAGTTTTCACACGGTTCTCTAGATGCTAGTGAAGGAAATACATGAATATATTTAATGCATAGCATGGCAGATTGAGTGTATGACAAATTCTCTATTATTCATAAGCAATGCTTGATTATTCACTGATTGATTGATTAATTATTGTGTATGCCACTCCAGGATTATCTACCATATATGGTGACAACATCTGCCTGACATATTACACACACATTCATATCTTTGCAATGGACCCACCTGAGGCAGTGAGGTATCTTTTTACATGCCATACCTTCTGTGACACAGGACCATGGTTTTTACTCTCTCGTCAAAAAAGGACAGAAATGCTGGTAAGTCCATGGCAGGAGTTGAACCCAGTTTTTTCCAGTCACAAGCCAAGCACCTCATCTACTCAGCCACATCTGCTTCTATGAGCCACGAATCTCAGTCGGTAACCTGCTGGACTGGAGAACAAGAGGCTCCAGACTCATACACAACCGCAGATTGTCAGGGTCCCATCATCCAGATGAGACAGTTAAAGCCACACCCCTGTGTCATGGCAGACACTGGCATATAAAAGATCCCTCATTTTTTTCTGGTGTGTCTGTTCATTGGGTTGAAATTTCTGTGCAATGCATCAGACAGATGCCGTCACCATATAAGTGAAATGAGCTTTGTGATATGTAAATCAATAAACTAACAAATCTGACTTTTGTATTACATATTTACATACATGTGTATGTACAATGCACTTTACTTTACACAGTGTATATTAATATTCAAGTACAAAATCAAAATCATGTTGGGTCAGGTGAGCTGAGTTCTTTTTATCAGGAATTTACATTACCTTTAACAAATTTTCAGTCACATGAAACAAAAGGATTTATGAACTTCCAAAATATCCAAATCTTGGGATCAAACTTAGATCCCCTACACAACAAGCCAAACACTTAAACTCTACATCAATTTTACTAGGTAGAAGACTAGATATTTTTTAGTATTAAGTTTACTTGATACTAGACTAGATATCTTCTTGTATTCCAACATTTAACATGCTGTTTCTTGTTTCAGTATCGTTCAGATTATTATTCCCTGTGCACTGTACGCTATTTAATAACATTCATTTAGAAATGCACATGCATTTTTAAACAATGAATGTATACATATTTCTTATTCCTTTCATTTTTTCAAATCATAAGAATAATATTATTTGCCAAAGCCCAACACTTTACCTTTCTAACTAGAACAAAACATTTTGATAACAAGCTGTGTTTGTGAAACACTCATGCCCCAGGTGGCACCAAAGTCCAAAAAATTATTTTTAGCATGAAGGTCACTGTCAAGGTCAAAAGGTCATCGACCTAATCGGTGTCATTTGAAATGACTTCATTAGTTGAGTATGCATGTCAAATATGAATTCTCTATCCCTCATAGTTCAAAAGTTATAGACAAGGTTAAAGTTGACAACAGACAGACAAACAAACAGACAGGACAAAAACAATATGTCCCTGATCGGCATAAAAATTTCAATATCCTCTCTACCCATAGCCTACCTGTGTGACTGTTACTTCTTCAGCTCCAGTGACCTACACAACATTAGAATATGATCTTATTATCATGTAAACTTCAATATTTACCTACCATGATGCACACATGCCACATACATACTTACCTACACATGCCACACACATACTTACCTACACATGCCACACACACACTTACCTACACATGCTATATTTTGCTACACCTCTATTTCTCTAGTGTGTTAGAATGGGACTGAATACAATATGTTCGCCATGGTGCTACAATCTGGCATGCTACAAACCTTTGGATGTGTTACTTTTTCACTTTCTCATTAATGCAGAGGAAAGCTTTGTACTTAGTGTGATTTTATATATATGATAATTTTTCAACCTGAGAGTTATCTTCCCTATGAGAAGGCTCTGTTACCTGAAATATCTTTTACCTGGTGGCTTTATTCTTTCTGCATGTACTTCACACTTTTTCCCTTACTGCATTTTTTGTTCTTTTATCACAATTTGCTTGTGATTTGAAGACTCCAGAAGCAGTGCTTAATCTATCTATGCTTTATCTATTTCCTTTTGGTACATCCAAAGAATTTTGTAAAAGAATGTTTTGAAAATTTCTTTACAATACACTTTATACTGTTTTGAATTTTTTGCACTTTTAGTTCATACTTCAGAACATTCACATAAATGAAATTTCGAAGTGCAGAGGAATGAACCTCATCGAGATACAATACATACCTTCCAAATTTTCAGTGTTTCCACACTGATATCCTGAATACCTATCTGATTCTTGAAGCATACCTCATTATTTTTCTCTCATTCAGTGTTTATGACCCTCTCTCATCATCTAGTGTTTGTTCTTGTTCTTGTAAAAGCTCTGCTGAAGAACTACCGGTAACTACATACCTCCATAATTTGAACTAACTCTCTTCACCTAGTTTCTTCCTCACATTGTAAGCATTCCAATTTCCGACATACCTCCTTATTTTTCTCAAGCTCTGTGTTTTTGGCCCTCTCCTCAGCTAGTTTGTTTGTGACCTCATCGGCACTCTGTTGAAGGCTCTCTTGTGTTAGCTTACGTTCATTTTCCAGACGTTCCATCTGGGAGTGAGATTCCTATACAAGGTATGGTGGGAAAACAAATCTATAAATAACTCCATGCCATGCAGTTAAGGAGCACTCTACTGGTTATGATATATATATTACATATGTATATATATATATATATATATATATATATATATATATATATATATATATATATATATACGTATGTAATAGGTTCATTCAAACAAATGATTAATAAGAGTCTGGAGTTCACAACTACATCGTACATGTTTTCAAACTTTTTCGTAAGTATCATGCTGGTTTTTTCTACAGTCTAGTACATGTACTGATGCTCATGTATACAGTCTAGTACATGTATAAAATGCTCATGTATTTCTTTCTTTGCAAAATCTCAAACACAAAACGAATATCATGCAACAGTAATACATATGTATCGTAACCGACTCTAACGTGGATTCTACATTTTTTAAAATACATTATACAGATCACTCTTACATTAACTGTAATATTTCTTTTCAGTTTTGTGAAACAAAGTTTGCCAGGCTTGAACATCAAGTATTCTTTGTTTTATAACATTTTCCATAATTTATCTCCTTCATTATAACATTGTAAGACTGAATAAATAGTTTTCAAAGACATAAAATTTTATGTTGAGTTACTTCCCTTCTTCATCATCTTCCGGGTATATTTGTGCGTAAATCAAACAAATTATGAAACTGATTTCTCCAAACTAAAAATGCTTCTTGGATTTCTGCATTTCTTATGCAATATTTGAATTACTGAGCAATGTTAAAGGGATTGTCAATACAAATAACTTTCTTTAATAAAATTCAATATAACTTGTATTAATATGTAGCAAAAACTCAAGTTTCACCTCCCTAATGGTGGACATGGGAAGTAACTCCAATTAAACTTTAAACAATCGAAAACTATGTATACTACCAGTGCATGATTCACACTTCAAACTGTTCCCCTGTATACTTGCAGGAAATAACATGAAGAGAAATACATAAAATTTCAGATAAAGTTTGTCACAGAAATCGAACAAGCTTGTGTAATAGATTACCTTGATAGCCTGATCTTTTTCTTGTACCAATCTTTTCTCTGCTTCAAGTTTCTTAGAAGTGTCTGCATTCTAAAAATAAATTGAAATAATAACTGTTCACCATCACAACAAAAATATGTTACCTACATGGTGACAGAACCTTCCTGCTTGTTAAGTTTTCCCGAAGCAACTGACCAATACAAAGCAATGAGGGTTCCTTTATATGGCAGTATCTACCATTACAAGGGACCTAAGACCAGTGGCTTTTTTTATTTGTTTTTGTTTTTGGTTTGTTTTTTTTTCAGAAGTGTCTGTACCTTTCCATTTGCTAATTTTTTGCTCCATTTACATAATGCTTAAAGATCAATGTTTGGGGAAAATTTAGACAAATTTTGGGAAAAAAAAGGAAATTTCCTTTAGGAAGGGTCCGTATAACTGACCTGATTTGAGGAAGAAAAAAACACTGCACACAGGACACTATAATGAGACTACAGCAGGATTCGAACCCCAGACCCTCTCCTTCTAAATCAAACATCTTTACAAATGAACCACACAGGCTTTTATCTTCATACATACCCCAGATGATCACAGTCCCAATACTATATACTAATACAATATGATAATAATATTTGTTATGAATTGTCTACCATTCATTATGTGGCACTGGTCAATAATCTGTCTTGTTTAAACAAGAGTTTTCTTATACTTATTAATTCCACTTCCCTCAGGAATATTATTTTGGACCCAAATTTATGAAGTGCATCAGGCCAAACAAAATTTAAGCATGTTTCCTGTAACATGTTGAAATTCTTTTTTTTTTTTATTTTTTTACTTATTACTGAATCAACATTTGATGGCAACTAGAATGCATTTGAACCACTCACTAGTGACATTTACTTATTTTTTGCCCAAACAATTAAACAATTGTACCCAGGATATCAAAAACTACATTCAATATTGGAATAATTGTCTACTGAAAGTGCAATAAAAAAGTTGAAGGTCGGGTGGAAAAATTAGAGTTGGCTGGGTTACAAGAAACATGCATATTTTTTTCTTTTGGACTCATATACTGTACTTACATTTCGGAGTAAGGTGACATGTTCTTCTCGAAGTTTACCATAAATGTCCTTCATCTTCTTGAACTTCTCCTCATTGGCTTTTGCATGCTCTATAATCAAAACATTTACATTACCATTTTGAATACTATGTACAGGACTATTTATACAGTGTATTTCACTTATACTGCAATTAATGAAGGAAATTTGTAATACTCTTCAAAACACATATAATGATGAAAGTAATGCAAGACTAACTGCAACTCAAGTGTTCAACAGAACACATATATTCTGTGTACACTATGTATTCTGCAAAAGTGTGACTTCTAGTAAACAGGAAACAGACAGACAGACACTGGAAAAAAACATCTGTCACTTAGTTTGAAGGGATGAAATTGTGACCACGACCTTGCAGACATAATCCTGGTTCAAGGTCAAGACAAACCTATGGGTCCTGGGCAACAATTCTGTGAAATATTATTCAAATCTATGTTAGGGGTAAAGAATTATAGCCAGGACAAAGATTTACCCATCATATGCATTTTGACCTTGACCTTGCAGATAAGATGACACTTACTTTCTGCCTCTGCTAGTTTGGCTGCAGCTCCTGCATGGACTGAAGCTGCTTGAAGCTTCTTCTTCGTACTCTCATTCTCCTGTTACAACACATAAACCATAATTCATATCCAGCATCAAACTTAAAGTAAACCTTGTAAATATAAGTTATTGATAGTTTACTATCATAATCTTTATTATTTCCTCTCTGTACTAACTAGAATTATAAATCCAAAATTATCTGAAATTTTGAAAATATTTTCTTATTCATTTGTAATATATAACCAATTATCATAGCACATGGTCCATACTTGTAAGTGAATAGTCATGTATATATAAGAATGATTGATTCACTCTTTTTCATTCCTAAAACTCCAGGAGTCCTTAAAGGTATACCCAATTTTTGATGCCTGAGTGTGCATGAGTGTTAAAAGCATTTTCGTCATCGAGCATCTTAATCGCTTTTGTTGTTGGTTCGTTGGTGTTTTACGTCGCTTTTAACAATATTTCAGTTATATCGCGACATGGAAGCAGGAGGTAACCAACCTCTTAAACATAGTGGCGCAACCTGAGAATCGAACCCGGTTCGTCAGCACCGCAAGCCAAGCGCTTAACCACTACACCAAGCCTGCCCTTTTTAACTTTCGTTAAATGCCAAATCTTTGTTATTTCACCTACATGTATGTGGTAGCATTCTGCTGTTAAGTTTTGAGGAATCTAAAGGACCCGACAATTGACAGATAGACGAGCATATAGAACTGCCAAAGGTGACGAGCTGCAGGGAATTTCAGTATGTACTAACCCAGTCCATGATTTTATAAATACATGTAATACAAGACTGAATACCTTCAATGCCTTATCTGCAGACAATCGAAGTTCGGATAAAATCTTTTCCAACTTTGCTATCTCTTCTTTTTGAGAATTTATAATTCTTTGGTCCTATAAACAAACAAAATTTCATCAATTGCGTAACATTCAGTCATTTTAAATTGAGACAAGTAGTTGATAAAATCTTTGAACACCCCTCTTAAAAGAGAAATGCTAGATCACAGATAAATATTGTTTAATACACTGAGAATATCTCACTCATATGGTGACTGTTTCTTAAAGTACAAAGTATCCATATATAAACAAGTAACAAGAAACACTCGATGTCCACAAATTTTTGGCACTTGGCCTGCATCAAGTGGAAACCAAAAAAATCTCTAGGTGAAATCCATATTTACTGGTTAAATCAGCCCAGCATGAAGTAACATATACATAAAGAAAATAGAAATAACAGGCTCTTTCAGCAGCAGGTATCGAGGCTTAAATTGATGTCTGAATTTTATATTTTCTGACATATAAGAATAATAATAACTTCTGAACCAATAAAATCCCTAGAATTTTATCTGCGTAACAACAGAAATTAAATATCCTTGAAACTGACTTTAATTCGTTTGTCCAAGCCATCGGACATTGGCCTGGTATGATTCAAAATGATCTTTGATGATCTACTAAACATAAAAGAAATTTACAAAGTACACAAATTATACAGTAATCTGAAGTTGAAAATAATTAACAGTCTTCATTAAGCCATTTTTGAATCATACAACATTAAATAGAATACCTCATTCCTGATCCTTTCTAGCTCAGATCTCAGAAATTGTATTTCTTTTTGTAATCTATCAATCAATAAATCCCTGGAAAAAATATTGATCTCAAAATCATAAAACTGAAATCTCAATCAGTCAGGCACATTTATAGTCTTATTTGTTTTTGATAATAAATTTCTAAGTCAACTTTCTCGATATATGCAGACACTTGACAAATTTTATATTTTGTTTTTAGAAAATGAGAAACTAACATCGCCATGTTCTTACAGATTTTTTCATTGTTTCCAAATTACAAAATCACTTACTCTAATTTCATCAAAATAAACCAACCTTTCATCTATCTCTGGAGGTCCGAACCCATTCCCAAATGCTGCATCAAATTTACTCTGAAAAACAAGTAACATAGTAATAATATATAATAATAATAATGCTCATAGATAATTTTTCATGATTCTGTACTTTAAGAAGAAGATTTTAAGCTCCTGATGAGTGCTTAAATCAGAGTAGATCATCATCTAATAGAGATGATTATAGTTACTGATTTTGCAATATCTGAAACTAACATCTGGCATTTTGTATTTGTAATTATCTGTGGCATTTTGTATGTGCAATTAACTGTGGCATTTTGTATGTGCAATTATCTGTGGCATTTTGTATTTGCAATTAACTGAATAATATCCTTCCTGAAAGAACATTTCAAACCAGATAACGATCTGTGGTGTTTTTTTTATCTGTAATACACGGAATCTTATAAAATACTTGCAAATAGAGCATATCTAAAATACATAGTGGTATGAATAACTTTCTACACGGAGATTAAATGACTTTAAATTCCATTCATATTTTAATGACATTGACTTTAATTATTTCATATGAATGGAAATACACTATGTTATGTACAGTACAGTCTAGGTCTAGGTGTTTTGGAGCAACTGTACAAAACACAATGGGAAAAACACCTGAAATCAGTGTGAATCAAAGTGGAAATTTACCTATGCCTATTCACACCTTTGTAAAATACACAGTGTATTGTGTAATTCTTGAATTTACACCTAGATGTGGCGAACTGTGACGGGTGGTAAAATCATAAAACACCTGGACCGAACTGTATATCAAAATAAATAAATATCTAGCAGATTTCAAAAGACTTCAAACAGTGTGAGATTTTATACTAAGCAAGTTCCTATCGAGTGGGTCAGGTCACAGTAATGATGATACTAACCTCTGACGTGTCAATGAGATCACCCACACTATCGGTATCTGGGGTCTCAATCTCTGGTTCTGGATCTGGTTCTGTTGGGACCACTGCTACAGGTTTGACATGTTTATTGAAATCCGATGCTATGAGAAAATTTGGAGGTTCCTGTAGTGATAAAAATACTGATTTTAATAACAAAATCTTCAAGTATAGTCAACAACTAAGCAACATGTATCCCTATATTGTAAACAAAACTAAGCTTCAACTGATAAACCAGTTTAAATCCTCTATACCTTGGTTGTTGGTCTGTTCATTGTCATATGACACCAATCCTGGGTTAAATCAACCATATTGTGGCATCAGTTCAGCAGGTAAGGATACCAGAGAAAATCAACGTCCTTCCACCGTGTTCACCGACAGACTTTCAAACTTGCTTTGACTGAGTATTAGCCACCGAGACCCTCTTTACTTGTGTCAAATCTGCCGTTAGATATGGAATATTTTCTCTCCTCCTCTAGAGCCTTCAAAGATCAAATGGCAGATTGCTCGCAATGAAGGCGCCATTTTGAGCCTCACCAGCAAATTGTCAGTGTCCCGTCTGTCCGATGAGACAATAAAATCTGGGGACATGTGTCACAACAAACATTGCCACTTATAAGACCCTTTGCTGTTTTGGGTGGATTTGTAGCAAACGTTATGATATTCTGTGCAACCTATCAAGCAGATACTGTCCCTACTGGTGAAGCACCAGTCCCCGGCTAAGACCAATTACCAGATACTACATTATTAAGGGTATTCAAAACGTGAATTGACGAAATTTATATTTTTAATATTTAGTATCCTATGTATTGCAGACAATCACATGAAAAAATCTCATAAATTCACTTTTTAAAAGCCGAAATTACATAGTAGCCGGTAACTGGTCTTAGCCGGTAACTGGTACACTACCAGTATGTAAATGAAATAAATCACAAACACTTCTCCTCACAGTTTCCCATAACCACGGTACTAAATCTCCATCATTTCCACCTTACTACTGTACAATAAACATAGTAAAAGACAAATTGTTCACATACAAGTGTATGTAAATGTATCATAAGTATATAAATATACTTACATCTGGTAATGTTGGGACTTGAACTAGGTTTTTGAAATACTGTAAATTACTACTACTGAGGTAAAACTGTTTTAATCTGAAAACAAACATAAAATATTTCATAAATTAATATCTCGTTAAAATTAAAAGTTCCTACCGTGTAATGTCACTTACAGAAAATATCATATGATGAAAGCATTCCCTGTAATGTTATATCTTTAGTTCTTTTCACAATGATTCAAATAATATCCATAGAAATCTCACTTTTAACGTAGTTCATTCAGCATTATGCTGTGACCAATGTATTTACCGAGTCGGTCCTTCATTGGTTCCTGGATAAGACGTGATGCTATGATGGACACACATTCTAAGTATTCTTAGTCAAACTTTTTTTCAACTTCCATACAAATTTCAATTATTATTTCAATTTCTATTCATTTTCAACCATTTCAATCAATGACTAAAACTCCACTTACTTTCTGTAAGCTGCCACAAAGCGATCTCTGTGGCCTGACAGTGTATCTGGGGGGAGACCTACAAAAAAGTCCACACTCTTTAATAGCAAAAAAAACATAAGTATTGAAATATCCTTTTAAATAATCTGAAATTTACAATTTTCTCTATATCTTATATCAAAATTCTGTTAAAAATAGATCACATTTAGAATAAGTTATATCGATACTAAAATCAGCACAAAAAGTTATTAGTTACTGAACATCTGATCATTATTTAATTAAGTGCAGCAATATCTCAGCATAGAATGCTTAAAGTTGAGATCTATCATATTTTACCATGTCTCATTCAAATAAATATGCACACAGTAAAAACCAAAATCTCTATGAATAAAACACACTCAGTTCATTCTCGTTTAATTGAACACTGATTACTCCAACTTTCTGTTAGCTTAAACTGATTGCAAAATCTGACTGTATATGTTTATTCAAAGCTCCAACTCTGCTGAACTTGATTTGTATGGGTTCTTCGATTATGAGTTATTGGGAGGCAACAGTAAATGTCATAGAAACACAATATCAGATTGAACACTGTCAATGCCAAGCATGGCAACCCCTCGCACATCAGCAAAATCCATGGTACTAAAGTGACCTTAACCTTTGAACTCCAAAATCAATACGGATCTTCCTCTCATTATCTTAAATCGAGTTAAAATTGTGGCTTCTGCAGTGTGAATAAAGTTTTTCTATAATGACAACTCGTGATCTTAATTTCAGATCTTTTAGCCCTAAAATCAATAGGAATCTTCCTCATCTTATTCTATGTCTAAATGTGAGGTATGAACCCAATTGGGCCAGAACCGTGAATCTAGAGTATCTACAGGGTTTTGTTACTGACAAACGCACGCACCCCCACACACAAACAGTACTGTTACTATGTCCCCCCTGCAATGCTGTTGCGAGAAGATAATGAGTATACATGTAATGTGTAAACAAGGAGCAATACATGTTTTATATATTTTACTTACTAGAATGTAGACGAAACAAAGATTTTACAATATAATCATAGAGTTGACAGGAGTCCTGTATACATAGAATGAGAGGTGCTAAACGACACTGGCCCGAGTTGGTCATAGAATTCGATCTTGACATATCCAAGGACCCAAACACTGAAATCAAATTCAAATGGTTAGATACTATATTATGAGTTTAATTTGGACAAAGGAAAAAAGTATCTGACATGAAAAGCATTGTAACATTTTATAATTCCTATGGAAATATCATTTTTGTCTTTTCATCAGTTGGTTTCCATAGAATAAGACAATAAATATGGAGGTCCCTCATCAAGGTAGGCATGACGTGTAAAAGATCCCTCACTGCAGGGTGGGGATCCATCGTAAGTATATAAATTTCTGTGCACTGCATCAGGCAGATGCCATCAACATATTATAAACAATAATCTTGGTCAGTTGGCGTGACATAAAACAAGAATGAAACAAACGTACATCTTAATGTAAAACTGTCTGTACAGTTGCAGTATAGTCTCTGCATAATTATCAATCTTATGATTAACATATTGCCTACCACTATAGTTAATATGACAATTATCAGACTCACCCAAATGTTGGAGTTCCAGAATTTCATCCATATAATCGAGCATCTCCACAGAAATCTCAAAACTGGAAGAATTATCGAGAAATAAAACTACCGATGTGTAAACAATTTTGTATGGCATACAAATATGTTATAATACAGTTTAAGTACATAAAATAAATTTTAGATTTTAACCAAAATTACAATTTTTGTTTCGTATTTTTATATTCGACATTTTTTTTTCATCTATTTATAAAAAAAAGGATTTTTCATTAATTTCAAATACAACTGCTTTTTTTAAACAATTTTTCTGAATTCATTCCAAGTACATGAGGTACTCAATTAAAATCCTAGCTCTTTACTCAAGACCCACTTCACCTGGAATACAAAAAATTGAAAAGTTGATTTTTTTCCCTAACAATTTGATAACTGTTAGTATTTCTCTTGAATAGATGTGCTACGTCTGATTACCGGTACATGTGTAATTAATGTATCGGTTTGAACCAAAAGTCACTCAACAGGTTTCTGATCTTGTTTAATCTAAAGTCGATCTTTGTCAACCTGTTCACAGATAACTGAGCTTCAAGATTAATATTACTTATTCTTAATCTCCCGATTCAAGGACATCTGAAGTGACATTAATACTATAACCAGAATTTCTGACATTTTGGAATTATTTCCCTTGATGTTTGACTTAACCAGGATGCATGGTAAATTTTTATTTAATATTCAATACTCTTGTATATTTTGGTAAAACATTTAGCAAATGAGATCAACTCAATATGTCTTTCGATTTAGGAGTCAAGAAAAAAAAATAAGTAAATGTATTTATTTTAACAATATGTATTTTTCAAGAGCAATGCCTAGCGTGGCATACATGTATTAATATGCTTAGTTTGAAGGGGAGGATTTTGAAAGTTCTATCCCCAATAGTTCATTCTGTATCCTGCCTACAAGGTTTTATAACAAAGTAGTACTATGACCTTCACCTTTGACCTTGAAAAACAATAAGCGTCTTTGTCTTTGCATGAGGCATACGCATACCACGTCTTGGCATGAAGAGTAAGTATACCAAGTTTGACCGTCCTAGTCCCAATGGTTTGGGCTGTATCCTGTTAACAAGGGCTTCCTTCCAAGTAGTACTACAACCTTGACCTTTAACCTTGAAAAACAATAGCCATCTTTGTCTTGGCATGAGGAGTAAGTGTACCATGTTTAACAGTCCTAGCCAAAACGGTTTGATCTGTATCCTGCCTACAAGTGTTTCCTATCAAGTAGTACTACGATCTTGACCTTTGACCTCCAACCCTTGAAAAACAATAGGCGTCTTTGTCTTGGCATAAGGAGAAAAGGTACCAGTTTGACAGTCTTAGCCCCAATGGCTTGGTCTGCATCCTGCCTTCAATGTTAGACAGACAGACAATGCCGTACAATAATATGTCCCGTCAAAGACAGGCATGGAAAAATACTGTAAAAAAAAATATATTTGAAATCATTGAAATTCTGAAAATCATATAACATCTCTAGCAAACATTCTGCATGCGCCCATATGGCGAATATCACCAAAGACTAATCAAAATAACACATGCAACCCCCATGTCTAATGAAACTGAATCACAAAGAAATCCCAGTCACCTTGAGCTCAAGAAGGGAGACAAACAGAATAAAGCCTATTACCAAAATATATGATTCAACAGAATATATTTCTCTTTATCACAGATCAAAGACATTTAAATCAAAATTTTAATAAAATTTCACTGTCACACCTAGTCTACTGCATCTGTCCGTCAGCTGCCAGGGTTCGGTTTCCTGTTTTTTATTTCACCTATATTGTGATAGTCTGGTGGGCAGTATTTAATGTTGGTGGAAACCACAGTAGGTATGCCAGCATACCGTCATACCTAAAACCTCATGGATATAACTCTTGACTAGCCACTAGCTTGCTAGTGTCACTAGCCACTAGTGATTTACAGCATACAATCTTGCATAACTATTAAGGCCACTTAGCTGTTGTTTATAATTAATATGTATGTAAGACATAGAATATCATTAAACAAATACAAGAACTGAGGGTGTGGACCCTTGACTTATCACTCCAGAGAAGGAGTGATAAGCAGGGGATCCAAATGATGACAAGAACTTCATTTCTTGAAATTTTGTTCCTTAATTTCAAATATATAAATACGGAATAAAGTACTGTAGTATTGCATGCAAATATCTGAATACAAAGATTAATTTATGAGAAGTAAAAAGTATTAATTTAGAATAGATTTAACGAGATACAGGGGTTGAGTGATATTGAGACTTGCATTTTCTTGCATTCAATAATACATTTATGACAAGACAATGGCTCTGTAAAGCAACAAATACTAGAAGTATAGAACTAGGATTAGTAAGAGGATATATACAACCAACTTGCCTATACTGGGCATCACTGTGTTAACAAAAATCACCGTCATTAGTCTCTATTCTATCATGACATTCATCAGATCTATCTCCATGCTTATTGTTAGTAGAATCCTCTACCGTAATGCAATGTTATAAAATATAGATCAATGCATTGACATAAAGTATACCACAATGCATTGCAGTAAAATATACCATAATGCATTGCCATAAAGTATACCACAATGCACTGCTGTAAAATATACCATAATGCATTGCCATAAAGTATACCACAATGCACTGCTGTAAGATATACCATAATGTATTGCCATAAAGTATACTATAGTTCAATGTCATACGATATACCACAATGCATTGCCATTAAGTGTACCACAATGCAATGTCATACTATATACTACACTGCATTGTTATAAATTATAAAATGCAAAGTCATATGATTTACCACAATGCATTGCTATAAAGTATACCATAGTACAATGTTATACGATATACCACAAAGCATTGTCATAAGGTATATCAAAGTGCAATGTCATATATCACAATGCATTGCTATAAGGTATACCACAATACAACGTCATACAATACACCACAATGCATCATTACAATAAAAACAAAAATGCAAAGTTATCTATTCCATGATAGTTACGTAAATTTTAATGCAGCTTTAAGTAAACCATGATGCAATGTAATGAAGAAGATTAATAAAAATTTTTAAAATTTGTCTTCACACACTATCATCTATAACTCAAATTACACATGATATGTACTAGAAAATCATGTTGTATCTTCAATCACATGATTCAATTTTATATATAAGATTCAAATCATTATGGTATGAATTCTCTGATGCAATGTCACAAATACCAAGTACTGTCACATCCATGTTTCTTTACTAGTATGTTTATATTCACCCTTCCACGAAAAATGCTTTTTCATTGTTCTGGGGTTATACAAAGTGTTAGAAACCTCTGACAAATGACTTACTTATTTATGACATCAAAAATATAACAACAGAAAATCTTCCAAAAGTCAAAGTCTTCTACAAACATGTCAAATGAAAAATTAACTCATAATGAAACAGTACTGGCTCTAAAGCAAGGGTCAAATGATTGTTATGCTGTGAAACACATTCAGTGATAGATTTTAGGAATCTTTCACTTGTCAAGTCATTACTTCATGACCGACATAAATGTTCTTTCCAAGTTCCTGCCGGTAAACATAGGGGGCAGGATTAGTGTAGTGGTGAAGTGCTTGGCTTGCGGCAAAAGCATTACGGTTTTGATTCCCAGATTGCACCACTAAATTAAGAGGTTGGTTACCTCCTACATCCATGTTGTCATATAACTGAAAAATTGTTGAAAGTGACATAAAACTCATCTCAACCAACCAACCATTCGACATATACACCTGACATAATCAAGCACCTGTCATGGTTCGAACCAAGTACCTTGTGACCATGAGTCTACCTACCTCATCATCCAATCACACCATCAAAGTCAGCATATGCCAAAACTGTCAAGAATATCATTATGCATCGGAACATAACATTTTACATACTCAGTGCAATATCATACAATTTGAAAATTTATTACAATGTTTGCAACAGAATGTATAATCAATACAAGAGTACAAGAATAGAACTTAAGGTGGAATACCATTCATCATGCTTGTTACATCTACAAACATTTCATCATGCAAGAGTTTTGTCGCAGGAACAATATCATAATGCATATATTCAACGTACTGCACACTGTGAGAAATAGCTATTTCATCATAATTACTATTTGTAAAAAGAAAGGGGGAAGGTTAGGAATTTTGTTCACTTACTAATTATTGACATCTGCTCCACATATCCTTGCAAACTGTTCATCAGACATAGACAAATTCCCAGGAATATCTCTATTCTGGAAAATATTATTTAATTGAGCCAATCTTAGCTAAATTAAAAAGGCGTAAAGAAATAAAGAATGAATCTGATATATTTAAACGGAAAATATATTTCCATGTAAATATTTTGCACAAACTTTGACTTAAATCCCTCAGTGTATGTGATATAATGTGCAGGACACCTTAAACCCATAGGTACTGGAAATTTATATTTTGAGTTGTTCCCTCCGATTCAGCGTACATTCTTTACTTGAAATGTGTATTTTGAGATGTTCCCTCACATTCATTGTGCATTCTGTACTAGAAATGTGTACTTTGAAATGTTCCCTCACATTCAATGTACATTCTATAAAGAATATACACTGAATACAAGGGAATTTTTCAAAATACACATTCTGAGTACCTATACTTAACATCAATTGACCCAACATCAGATTGTGTACGAATAGTCCAGGTAATCACACACGATTTATGTACCACACCCTCATGTGTCGTTTGTCGTCCTTTTGCCAGGACATGAAAATGAACATGAACAAATCCTACCAACTGAAGAGATTAAATTTCAGCATGTTGCTGAAAGATGACAAAATCTTCACTGTGTAACAATCAAAAACAATGCAAAACAATCAATAACAAAATAAAGAAGTTTAATATTTCATATGTTTGTTAACTGTTTAATGTAACACAAAGATATTTTCACCTGTACTTTTATGGTACATCAACGGAATGAGGTGTATGGCCTCCAAATTCTGGTCTATACAACAGACCCAACAAAAACAGTTTAAGATTCTCTACATGCAAAATTAATACCCAGACAGGGTACTTCGGTTTTTATAGTTTCATGCAAAGAAATAGGGAGACAGTTGATAGATGACCCTATAAAAAAATCCTTTCTGATCGCAAGAATTAAATACTGGTCTATGTTGAGAAACCCAGTGTGCTACTACAGGATCAACCTATACTGTGTTGGTAACAATCTGGTACCAAGCGCGATACTACGGGACCAACTTGTACTGGGTTGGTATCTATTTGGTACCCGGTGATAATACAGGACCAACTTGTACTGGGTTCGTATCTGTCTGGTACCCAGTGAGATACTACAGGGCCAACCTATACTCTGTTGGTATATATCTGGTACCCAGTGTGATACTACTGGGCCAATCTATGCTGTGTTGTTAACAATCTGGTATCTAGTAAGACACTACAGGACCAACCTATACTCTGTTGGTATCTATCTGGTACCCAGTGTGATACTACAGGACCAAACTATACCGTGTTGGTAACAATCTGGTATCTAGTAAGACACTACAGGACCAATTTATACTGTGTTGGTAACAATCTGGTACCAAATGTTATACTACAGGATCAGCTTGTACTATGTTGGTATCTATCTGGTACCCAGTGGGATACTACAGGACCAACCTATACTCTGTTGGTATCTATCTGGTACCCAGTGTGATACTACAGGACCAAACTATACTGTGTTGGTAACAATCTGGTATCTAGTAAGACACTACAGGACGAATTTATACTGTGTTGGTAACAATCTGGTACCAAATGTTATACTACAGGATCAGCTTGTACTATGTTGGTATCTATCTGGTACCCAGTGGGATACTACAGGACCAACCTATACTCTGTTGGTATCTATCTGGTACCCAGTGTGATACTACAGGACCAAACTTATACATGTACTATGTTGGTATCTATTTGGTAGATGGTCTCAAAATTCTGACCTGTGCCATGAATCCACCAGTTGTGCTTCGGATTCTTTTACATGCTATTTCAAAACCAAAGTGAAATTTTTTCAAATTAGAAATCTAGTGATAACAATCAATTAATCAAGTATAGTATTTTATCTTCTAACATTTTTTAAATGGCATGGTTTCAAAACTTAACAAACCTTTCGATGAAAATCCAGTTTCTGTGACAAAAGTCTGCAGTAAGCATATATCAATTTGCCATAACCTTCTCTCAAATGGCCCTGTAATAAAATAGAGGGAAAAAGTTTAGTTTGTTACTTGAAATAAAACTATTGAAACTGCCAATTTTAAAGAGATTCTTCATTCACTTGTACATGACCATAAAGAAACAGATTCATTTCAATTTGTACATGACCATGAATAAAAATATATATGTCAGATTAAACAAATTCAAGTTAAAACAGTGCAATTTTTTTTTCCAAAGTGATATTTGTAAGCAATGAACTCCTTCATAAACTTTGAATGTTTGCAATATTCAAGGGTTACAAAGTTTATCTTATTAAAAATATCAATCGTTAAAGCTTTGTACAATACATTAGACAAAATAAGATAGTCATACCCATAATTTGCCTAGATCTTTCAGCTGAGACTTGTATTTAATGGAATCTA
Source organism: Pteria penguin (assembly GCA_035048485.1). Lineage (NCBI taxonomy): Eukaryota > Metazoa > Mollusca > Bivalvia > Pterioida > Pteriidae > Pteria > Pteria penguin. The sequence goes on from CM068590.1 coordinate 17,729,562, forward strand.
TCAAAACCTGCAAAATACCAAATCACGAGATATCAAAACATGACAATCAAGGTATCCCTTCTAGTAACAGATTGGAAGTTGGCAAGCTTACATTTTTTTGTTTGTACGTGTGCATTTTGATAGTTTATATACACAAACATCTTTACCTGGGAAAACAAAACAGCTCAGTAAATAAAAGAGGCAACTCCAGCATCATTATAAGAGTCATTCACATCACATCATTCACATGACTCCTACCGTAATCCTACCAAGGAGTCAGATGGACATTCAGACAGAGACTGGACTAGGTGATCCCTATATACTGCATAGCTTTGCAGGTGATACAAAAACAGACTTGCTTGTCCAGAATCATCATAAAAACTTTTTTTGGCCACAAAAAAAAAAAAAAAAAAACCCAAAAAAACAGTATCAAGGATTTCAAAATCTGTCGTAAACCTCATCTTTGAGTCACTGAGTAACTTGAACAAAAACTGCTATGTAAATGGAAATACAAACATGAATCATCAAGAGACATCTTAAAACAAATACAAGGTTTTCCTTCCTTTCTTGTGTAAACATCCCACACAATATTTCAGTGTATATCCTTCCTTATCTGTCTCCATCCTGCCGTGTGGTACCCTGACTTGCTCTAACCACAGCGTATCCTGTAACATTGTTTACCAAACCACAGATTCTATTACGACATAGTAAAAATTCAAACATTCCTTCTGAAAGTTTTCCTGGTTCCTCTTCCCATGTATTTAATTAGATGAGGAAACCTTTCTCAAAGAACAAGTCGCTTACAAACGCAGGTATGTTTTCTGTGCGAGTTTTAGGGTACATTAAACCTAATATTATGACAAAAAAATAGTTTTTCTTTCAAACCACTTGCACCAATCGGAAATGTTAATACATACAAACACATATCTTTGACATCATAAAACAATAACAGTAACTCACCTCCAAGTAATCTATGCACTAACACTTCTAAAATCTGGATGTCAATCCATAAAAGAAATTTCAATTTACATTGCATCTATATTCACATCCACATTTCCCCCCTCTGAATAATAATTAATTTCAGACATCTTTTAATAAATTCTAGTTATACTCATTGATTCATCTGGATGTCTCTTCCTCCGGAGTATATCATTCTATGTACATGTATTTATTCTGGATGTCTCCTTAGGAGCATCTCATAAATTTGTACTAATATCTGGATATCATCCCCATAGTATCATCTAGAATTTGGATGGATTCCTTTAATTAAGAGTATTTATACTGGATGTCTCTTTTGTGATATTCTATACACTCATACTTAGTAATTTACTCTGGATGTCCCTCTCATTAGAGTACCAATTCAAAATCTGGATGGTCCTTTCTTAGGAGTATTCATAACTGCTTATTCTTTTAATGAAATTCTAGCTATGCACAAGTACTTAGATCTGGATGTCCCTCCATTTTGTACACTCATACTTACATCTGGATGTCCCTCCCTTATAAGTCTTTACTGGCTGTCCATTAAGTGATATTCTGTACAGTCATACTTACATCTGGATGTCCCTCCCTCAGGAGTTTATGCACAACATGACAGAACTTCCATGCCACAATAGGGTTGCCTTGAACAGGTAATTTCTGAGTAATGTTCCAAAATAATCCAGCGCCATGGTCTGTGAATGTACCTAAGATGGTGACTGGTGCAAAGGTTAAGGACAAACAAGATGTAGATAACATCAAAGTCAACATTTATCTTTAAGTAATAAAAATTAAAATTAATATGCAATTGTTGTAGACAAATTATATCATTATCATGAATAAAACATGTCACACACAAAAATTCATCCCCAAAATGTCAAACAAAATTCATCGTCAAAGAAAAACAGCATAAAAATTCTGAAAATTCGTCGCCACAGGAAGACAGAAGAAGAATTCTGAAGTTTTGTTACTCACAAAACTGACTTAAACTAAAGCTGGGACAACAACAAAGTCGTACAACAACAACATGGTGATTGGTCAAAGGCTAATAGATACCCTACAGATATATTACCATGGGTCAAGGGTAAAATTGTATAAAAGTAGGTCAAATGTCAAGGCCAAAGATTGTTACATGAAAAGGCATGATTTCAAATGGAAGCACCTGTCACTTGTCAATATCTATATTTGAAAAATAAAAGACTAAACTCTTATCATGAAAAGTGGGCCAAATGACAAGAAAAACTTGTCAAGTCAAAGTCAGGATTACAGATCTATATTTGAAATAGGAAATGCTATTCATAAGTCTTACCACTTTAAAGTAGATCACATGTCAAAGTCATGTAGGTCAAAAGTCACAGTATCAAAAGAAAGCTACGATTATGGGCATTATAAGTTTAAAATATGGAACCTGTAGTAAATACAAAACTTAATTTCAAGGTCACTAAGTTAGAAGTCATGGCACTAAATGAAGGCTTTGGTCATGAGGAATTTATATGAAGTCACCCCTAACTCGTATTAAGATATGATCTGAAGGTTAAAGAGTTTTTAAATCTCCAAGGTCAAAGTCACTATGTCAAACATCATGGTAACAATGGATAGCACATATCAAAAGGACCCTAGTTTTAAAAAGCAAAGTCTTATCCACATCTATACATAAAATATATGAGCTTTTAAATCTTCTTTACTGAACAAGTAGATAGACAGGCCGATTCCTATATATCGCCACCTCCCCTCCCCCCGCCCCTTTCCTTCTGAAACTCCGTTCACAGGGGTGTTTAATAAACAGTTAATATCGATCTCGAAAAAATACCATCTCAGGATCCTCATACTAAATCATATTCTCTCCATGCAGAAAATGTAAAACGGGGCATTTTTACTGCCAATTGCAATTTATCCCATGATCTATTTCTATTGTTGTATCTACATCGCAATAAAAACTCTCACTGGATCATTGACTTCACTGGCACTTTGTCTAACAAGGACTTCACAAATTATACCCAACACATCTGTTAGCAAACACTAAGAAGGAAACAATTATTAGCGTGAACTTTAAAAACCAATTACATATTGTTTATGAACTATCTAGAAGTATATCTAAGGGGAAACAAACCGTTCACAAAAGCCATAGTAGTGCTTGTGTTTGATAACTTGTGATGATTTTACAGTTTACTTACATATACAATACCATTGCACTTTCATTTTCCCTCAACACCTGAAGTATTAAAGGAGAGAAATCGAACCGACACTACATTGTCCCTTGTTACATTTGTTTGTTTGTTTTGTTTGATTATTGTTTTACGTCACTCCACGATTATTTCACGTATATGGTGACGGCATCTGCCTGATGCATTGCATACAAATTTAGACCTTTGCAACGGACCCACCCGAAGCAGTGAGGGATCTTTAACGTACGACGCCAACCATGACACGGAACCTCGGTTTTTACTGACTCATCCGAAAGACAGAACACCGGTGTGCCTAGAGCGGGAGTCGAACCCGGAACCTCTCGATCACGAGCCGAGCACCTTATCCACTGGACCACACCGGCTTCAACTCCTTCGAAAAGAAGACTGTGATGATTCGCTTCCGTTCTTTTTCTTGAAAATATTCCCCCGTGCGTTGTTGTTCATTCTACATTAAACCAGATACAGTCACGATCGATGTCTTGTGATGAAAAAAGAAATGCAAAGTATACGTATATATATGGAATACATGTACACCACAAACCTTCGACATGTACCTGTACACTGGCAGACCTTCCATTGACCTTTTAAATGTATACATGAGGACCGTCTATCGACATATCAATTTATTTATTCATTTATTTGATTTATTTATCTATTCATATTTTTATTCATTTATTTATTCATTTTCTCGATGAAAGCTATCACTCTATATTCCCACTTTTTTAACTGCCAAATCTCAGTCCTCTATCTAAAATTCCGAGATTCGTCAATGTATAAAGTTTTCCAACGACATTACAGGTATGCTTCTAAACTTAATCCACGTACTGAGAATCTAGATCGGCCGTTATCGAATGTTTCTATCATAAATATTTCTAGTACAGACTTAGTCTACTCTAGAAACATTTACTGGTATCAGCTTTCCTACCTATACGATTCTATATACAACCCTATATAACTACATGTATTGATTAATCAATGACGAAATACATGTATTTAAATGAAACTTCAAACAATTCTATAGAAATAACAGTCTATGGACGGAGTTTTATCAGCAAAATGCTGCATTATATTCCAATGAATAGAAGCATTTGTTTTTTCTTCGTGAAAATAGGACTTCGACAATTTAATCAAAAATGCACATTCAATTTTTTACTATTCACTTTGGAATCCAGTGGACAGACGCATGTATTGTTGTCCTTCGTGCAAATGGGACATTGTCGATTTAGTTACAACTTCCAATAGAATTTCTTTTTATTGTATATGTAAGGAATATGGCAATGAGTAACGCTGTCCAATACGTTCGGGTCTTCGGCAGAGATTGCCTATAAATCTTTCATTTAGGTACGGAGATATGACAGGGAACACATGGATGCACCGACGGACTGATTAAGCGGCAACGATAACAACCCAGCCCCCCCCCCCCCCCCCACACACACACACACACTTTTTCAAAAGAAGATAGCTGCTGTATGTGATTGATTGACTGATTATTGTTTTATGTCACTCCACGATTATTTCACATATATGGTGACGGCATCTGCTTGATGCATCGCACAGAAAGTTATACCTTTGCAACGGACCCGCCCGAAGCAATTAGGAACCTTTACGTGCCATGCCTACCGAGACACGGGACCTCGGTTTTTACTACGGGAGTCGAACCCGGGCCTTCCGGTCACGAGCCCAGCACCTCATCTTCTTAGCTACACCGGCTTCGTTGTATGTGAAGTTACACACTATCCAAACCTATAACGTAGTATTAATCATTGAAGAAATCCGTTAAATAGCTATGCACATATGTCATTCACTATAAATACACTACGTATACATACTTCAATATACTTGACCCGATTTAACGAATTGCTCAGTTTTATTTCCCTATCTATCTTCTTCAACGCACCTTCACACTCAAATCTATATACACCGAGTTACTCCAAGTGTGAGAAACGGGAAGAGAAACTTGTGTCATCAGTACATCGATTACGTTTTCTATACAGCCCATGTATCAGCTGTGAGAGGCGGTATGACTCATTAAAGGCGTTTTCTTAAGATCGGAAGGTCCCGTGTTCGAACCCCGCAGGTGTCTCCTGTCCTCTTACTCTTTGGAAGAAAAACGCACGACCCATGTTACAGTATACACTAACACGCAAAAGAGCCTTACGTCATCGGGCGGGTTTGCTGCGTAAGTGAAAATGTATTAGCCAATGCTCCAGACAGGTGCCGCCACCATGTTGGTGGAATGATCTTGATGTACCTTTGTTTGGTTGGTTGATTGGCGTCGCTTCCAACAATTTCTCAGTTATAGTTCGCCATGGAATCAGGAGGTAACTAACCTCTTAAACCTAGTGGCGCAATCCGGGGATCGAACCCGGATCGTCGGCGCTTAATCACTACACCAAGTCTGCCCCTTTGATGTACCGTCAAATACCTTTGCAGTATACCCAGTGCTATAAGTGAAGTTCTTCAAAACCTTCTGGTTTACAAATTAACTAATTAACAAATTTCTTTTACCATTTTTCATTTTTTCTACAACAGTTTATGAACCATGGTACAACCCCCCACCCCACCCCATCACACCCCGAAGCTTTCCAGTTAAAATTCCCATGCATCCACCACGACCTCCTCAATCTCGTTATGCCCTTATGAGGCAATATGTACCCCCCTTACGTTCACAAACCTTCACCTGACCTGGGATTTACCTAGCCTATATTAATCTCGTTCCTCACACGTTTTCCATTATCAAAATGATGAAGTGCCTATTCATCACCTAGTATCAGGAAAACCCCCACAAACTTCTTTTTAATTGAAGTGTGTACGTACGATAAGCCTTTGATAACATGTAATTGTCTACAGGTGTATTTCTGAGGATTTACTGCGTCAAGCTTGAGCACTTTTCAGTCACATACGCGCTCGCTCACCATGTATGCGCAGGGTAACAGCTCTACAGGATACATACACATTTGGGCAAGGAGACCAGGGGCGCCCTCTCCCATCCATTCTTAAAACAATATGGCAGTGAAAACTCACCCTCCGCTCTGGATACCAGAAATAGATAATGCAGATTTTAAACACCCTCCCCTTCCAACACACTTTTCATCCTTTTGATTCTATTCCTACGTACATATACCTGGAATCATCTTTCGAAGATGATTAAAGTGTGCGGTATAAATACGGTGGGTAAAACAATCCCCCCCCCCTTGTTTTTTTTTTTAACTTTATCTATCCATCGCATGTGCTTTGTTTGTAGATATGCTGTTAAACAATTCAGAGATCGGATAAAAGTTGTCCGTCATACATTATATGCTCGCTTATCATTGCAGTTTGAATGTAGTAGAAGGGAGCACACAATGACACACGTAGGAGAAGTGGAATGTTTTGTCGAAGAGGTGGGGGTGGGAGTCCAAATGATGCAAGAATTATTTGATGAGGATTCTGTGCTGCGTCCAGTGATGTCTCCGCCATATCGCGATACAGGAGCAGGAAGTTACCAACCTCTTTCGAAGCATATAAATGAGTCGCATGTGAAGATGGTTACAACAGTCTGTGACAGACAGACAGACGAAAAAGTAGAACGGAAAAGTTGTACCCCAGTGTCTCGCAGTCTATTATATAATTACATAAAATCAGACTTGTAACTTCGCCGCTCCAAGATAAACACGGTATAAATTGTACTCTTATCAACAAGTGGACATGATGTTGCTGAAGGTAACACCGAATGCAAAATTACCATCAGGTTTTGTCGTTTTACTTCGCAGCGAAAACTAAAACCTGTGTAAAATAAAACACAAAATTGCCGAGGAAAAGCGCTCAGGCGATGAAACAATTCTAATCTATTTATTTCTACTCGTTTTTATTTATTTATTTATTTATTGGGGATGTTTTATTTTTCATTTATTTAATTATTTATTTCTTATCATAATTATTAACTTTATCTTTTTTGTAACGATGCCCGGAGTGAGTGCCTAATCAACCATTCTACTTCCTTGTCCATCGGTAACGCTGACTCACTGCTCACACTGCACTCTCCCGGGAATGATGTATGACCTCGGGTCATTTGTAATTCGTTTCACTTAAGGTGATATGACGTAACATCATCTGTTTCACGTCAAATCATTTGTTTACACCCATCTCCGTCTGTTTTACGGGCATTTTTTCATTTTGTAAATTCCGTGCATTAAACATCTAAACGTCTTCCCGTTTTATTTTATTTCACACGTTACAGAAGCTGTTACAAATCATGGCGTCCTGTGGGATAAATGTGCATTAGGTATAATTCAATTTCAGTTTTCTATCTTACCAATTAATCTTTTCGCATAACCTCCGTGCAGATGTATCTGAAGGGGCAATCAAACAGATGTCCGGATGATAATCCAGGGAAATCATCTGTCTGTCACTAAATTTTTACGATTTTATGTGCTATAAAGATATAGATTTAGGATATTAACAAACTTTATTTAACATGCACGCAAGATCAGTGCAATTTTATATTGATTTAATTGTAATGAAATCATTTAAATAAAGAACTTTTTGTAATTATGAATTAATTCGGATCAAATCACCTTAAAAGACCTGCAGGGTCGTTATTCACAAAGAAACTTAAGTCTAAGTCTAAGAATTGAGACCTATATGGTAGCATGTGTCTCAATTCTAAGAATTAATAAAAAGTTTCTGTAAACAGTATATCTGACAAGCTATTCCCTGACAAACTTTCAACAAATTTTTAGAATAATGACACATGATACTTAAGGTCCCAATTCCTAGACTTAGACTTAAGTTTCTTTGTGAATAAGGTCCCTGGCTGTTGGTAACAGAGTATAATCACATGCTTAAATTTATCAGTGTTTTCGGAAATCCCTCTACTGTCTATTGGAAAGTCTAATAACCACAAGGTCAAAATTTTGGGGAGAAAAATACATTTTTGCTTCTCTATATCCATAGAATCAGATATGTACTGAGTAGTTGGGGGTTAAAGGGCCCCAGAGAGAGGGAGATAAGCAGTTAATGAACAGAAAAAAATACATAGACAAACAGTACATATTCATACAATGAGCTTACAGTTACACACATATTCTACTCTTGAATCCTAATTATTAAATGTAATTTTGTGCATTTTGTTCTCTGATATCAGAAAAGTTTATAAACAACATTGGGACAAAGTACTGTGAACACTATCAAGACACTGTCAATCCTCAATGAGTCAAAGTATAAGGGACCTTTCAATATCACTTTGACATTCAGTAGATTTCAGTTTTACAAGTTTCACTGTTATTTATGGTTGCTCCGCCTTTTCAAAGTCAAAGTTACTGAAGTTTGACCATAGTTTGAGAAAAATGATTAAAACAAATCCACCCTGCCACCCTCAGAACCAGCATCCTGCAAAACACTGCCACTTCAGAGGAAGAGTTTATAGGCATATCACAAGTTTCAATTTTTTTTTTCTGAATTTAAGACAATCAAATACCACAAACATACTACAAAATGATTTTACAATTTATCTATTAAAATACTTTTCACTGAAAACCCTGCACCATACTTTTACTTGATTCAAGGGGGAGAAGCTAAGAATTAATTTCTCATGGCTTAAAAGCTTTTACCGAGAGATCTCTGAGCAGATTCATCTTTCTCATACCTCAAGGTGTTTGTTTACAAAAGGATACCCCTGACATGCTTCTCCTTCACTGGTGTTTCCTGGTTGTTGATTGCTTTACCTATAGCTACATTCTGAAAATGAAAATGAAAGACAGTTGATACACCTACACCATGCTGTTTTATTATGCTATAAAACAACTAATATCCTGATGCTATATAAAACGTAAGGAACAAGGCTCTAAAATGAAATTTTGTTTCCGCTTTTCAGATCAACCCTAACTCTGATGTCAGTTTCTTTTTGACATTATTACATGTATTGATGTACATCTACTTGCAGTATGGAATATCTAAGTTAATTATGAGTTTTTATAATTTGAAATTTGGTTGAACAAAATCATAGCTAGAGATCAAAGTAAGTAAAAAATTTACAAAGTCAGCTAACACTGACCACTTCAGCATAACTTCAAGGGAACCACTTATTGAATGGATATAATATTGAATCCACCTGAACAACAGTCAAAATTGTCTACTAAGAAGTTATCTTGATATATATTAATATTTGCAACATTTCATGTTGAGCAGGTTGAGTCTGCCCTGTTCCTTCCAAACATACAAGCTGAGTACAGTCTTCGCGAAAAACTCACTAACCTGACACCCAATGTTACCAGATTTATTGCCAGGTCAGTAAAAAGTGCTCTAACACAGTATACAATGGGCTAGTAAAATTTGTCTGAGGACTAGTGGTTCAGAAAAGTTTTTGTGAAGACTGTGATTACCAGTATATTTATATTGGTAACTTCTCTTTTTTATACACATATATATTTTCATCCCAACACACAAGACAAATTTCATAGTGTTCATACATGCGCAACAACACTTTACGATTTCTCCCTTTATATACTGACAGTATTTGATAGAATCAAATGCAAAGTAAAATTTGAAGATCTTTTTTTTTTCTCCAAAAATGGCACAACTGATAAATATCTGCTAGGACAGTTATGCCGTTATGTAATGCATTATCTATAAAAGAACTATTGAGGTAGCATGTAAACTGGGGCTGTAATATGGTCTTCAGGTCAACGCTGAATAATACCAATAAAATGCAGTGTAAAACTTCCTAGATGTTAGGTAAAATTTCATACTTCAGCTCATTAACAGCTTTGCCTTTTTTTTCCTGATTCAGACTACCTTGAAGGAGATAATTACCTGGCTATAAAAAACCTCTTCCTTTAGTATAGCATTTAGAGGCATTCCTTTAATACTTTTTAAAGTTCTAACTTGTAGGTGATATTTATATACTAAAGGTATTGATTTACTGGGGTAGTTCTGTACAGTGCAGTCCAGGTGTCTTTGAGATAGTGTATAAAACAGTCAGAATTCAGGTATAAATTTATCAGAATTAGTTATGTATGTTATTTCGACCACAATTCTGGAATGTTTGTTCAGGCCTAATTTTTCATTTCAATTGTTCTGGTTTTCAGATTCTAAGTTAACCAAAAAATCATACACTTCTTTGGGAAAACATTACAAAATGAAACAGAGTTGGTTAATTGTAAGTTGAAATTCCCTGGATAAATCCTAAAATCCCATTTCTAATCTCATTTCTAACATTTTTCTGTGCCAATATTACAATGTACATTAAGATTTTCTTCTAAATATTCATATATAAATATTCTGATAAAAAAATTATGATTCCAAGAGGAACAGTGTGTTAAACTTCAAATTGTAATGATTTGATCACATAGAGACATCATGCGAAATCACAAACATCTGATTATTATTCCTTAATAGCAACTATTAGTTCACTACTCTTTATTAGTTTGGTAGACTGATTAATCATAATGGTGGATGTCCATGTTCTACTATTCATTTAGATTAGTTTGGTAGATTGACCAAGGTGTTACACTGCTAATCATACAGAAATCGGAAATTGACAAGCGTTTCAATGTTGATTCTCAATATCCAACCTTGGCAGTCTCAACACTGCAAAAACACTGTGACTTCATCCAAAGGTTTTTGACTTTGTCTTTGATATAATACAAATTTGAGAATACAAGCACAAATCGTGACATCCCTACATTTGCCCCTAGCATGTACTGTCAGCTTTGACCATATGACCTAGAAAATCAATCTTCTCACAGCAAGCCACGTTTCGAGGGGATAATATCATTGAAAGCCAAAGCTCAGTTGTAAGAATGCATATAAACAGATAAAAGTCACTAATGCATAGTGCACTTACGCAAATTTAATAACTTTGTAAACCGAGACTTAGATGAATCTCTGACATAGAATAACCTGTTGTTTGTAAGATTACACTGAGGTACCAATAATCTATCTCATAGTGATACATGTCAATAGTGATGATGATGATGATGATGATGATGATGATGATGGTGGTGGTAATGATGATGATGATGATAATAAGTCGGATATCCTGGTATTTAATAATGGGCATCATGCTTTTATAACAAAAACAGTGCACTTTTCTGGAACAATTTAGGTAAAAAGGGACAACTAAAATATTTTGTCATTCAAACATATTAAACTTTCATGCATGTTTACATATTTTCATTCTTATTTTACATTTGCATGTACATGTATGAACTAAACCCTGTAAAATTGATACAGAACAGCTTAAAACTGTATGATGATATATATATATATATATATATATATATATATATATATATATATATATATATATATATATATATATGAATGTATGTATGTAGTAATGTGGTATGATAACAACCCTCCTCCCCCCCCCCTTTCAGTATCTACATAGCCCAATATAGACAGTGACATCACACTGAATTCAAGAATGATGATGATGATGATAATGCAGAAAGTGGTGCTCTGCTGTGCAGATATCAAAACAAATATACTAATAGTAGATCTATTTAAAAACGCTGTGATTTATAAATAAAACAGAAAAAAATCATAAAGATGACATATTTTGCAATACCAATTAGGCAATCCCCTTTCCTGAACTTCAGTTTAACAGTAACACGATCAATATTGACTTGTTACACAGCGTTACATTTACTTTGTAACAGAATGTCGTCTGCAGCGACTCCATTCAGCAAAAGGTCTATGCATATCTACACTATTGAAGCTATTAATAACTTGAAAATAGATGATATATTACTTTGGTGGTGCGAGGAGTGGTAAATCGTAAAAACTAAAAATGTAAACAGAAACTGGAAAATACGTACCTGATTTTTCTCGAAATTTTCCCTTTCTATTTCAACGCTAGTTTTCCCTCTGTTGCCTACCACTCTGGATAAATGCTTGGTGGACATATTTGACACATTAATGTCGACTTACTCACTAAGGACACATGTTTGCAAACAACAAATGTTGTACGATACCCTACGTAAACACCTTCTATCTCTGGCGGAAGTGGCTTTTCATAGCGCCTCCAGTCAACATTGCACGACAAGGAAGGTAACTCTTACATTTCGAACTGTACGTCGTCCGCGAATCCAGAGTTTTTGTTGAGAGTGTGTCTTTTTTTTTTTTTTTTTTTTTTTAGTTTTTTGAGAGAGGTCAGTCTCAGCAAGGAGTAAATCTATCTATTTTAAAACAAAATGTTCCAAGAACAGTCTCATTCTTCGAATCAATAATGGGGAAGTGGAAAGCCGGGTGGGGGTGCTCTATTCCTCAGTTCAACCATATGCACAGAATAACTAGAATAACTGCATATGTATTATGATTACAAAAGAGATTTTGATATGAGTTTGTAAATCAACTGTAGGAAACTTATTTTGACAATGAATTATTTCAAATACTGGCTTAATTGTTCTTTCATTTATGTGCAAGATTAGTATTTAGGTAGATGGAAATTATCACTGCTTCATCGAGCTCTGAATATGTATTGTAAAGTTTATTATCAAAAATATACAATCATAATACGAATAATCTCATGCTGTCAATGCATTTCAGAACAAAATCGGCTAGCCTGAAGCAATACTGCTTCTCGTGAAAGATAACTCTTACAATTTTCAAAAATATCCGCTCGTTCAATCAAACTTTTTATGTAAATTTCTTTTATGTTGTGCACAGCGAAATGAAATGATTTTACATTTTATTAAAAGTATAAACACTAAATTCATGTTAAAGTCATGAATATAAAATCAAACAATGATATGAAACAATTCTTTTACTAAATCGAAATACATAAAAGCAACATGTTAACAAATTTACCCCTTAGCGGTAGTATCGCCGAAGAGAACGGTATATAATCACACTGTATGCAAGTAACGTTCGGAGCGTGTGTCCTGGTGACACGTCTGAACATCGATCGCTGTTCCATCGGCCGATCTGTCCAGTTTGGTGTCCCTCTTTAGCACACATTCTATATCTCGGAGCTCCCGCTGCCTCGTCGCACGGTTGAGCACCATTCTAAATTGGCCTCTCCGTGAGCGCCTAGGGTATAATAGTTTCGATCTGGCTTCTGAAATTGTCAAAATTCGAAGTTGGGTGTTACTCAACTATGGTTTCTGACGCTCTATAACGGCACTACCACGTGGGTAGCCTGCCATTCTTTTGAAAAAAAAATGGGAGTTATTTCTTTCTTCTTGAAAAATGTTACTGAATGTTCGAACTTGTTCATCGTAATTTATACATTTATGAATAAAATTTCGTTATACAAAATTTTCAACAATGACCAATGTTACGTTTTTGGGATAAAAGAAGCCCAGCCGAGCGTGGAATTCCGACGATGAATTTTATAAAAGAACGTCCTTTTTGTACGGAAGGGGGGGTCGTTTGGGAAGGGGGAGGTGGTTTTTTTAAGTATTTATTTATTCATCTATCAATTTATTTATTTATTTTCCTCAAACATTTCGTAACATTGAATGAGTCGAAGAACCAAGTCACTGTGTATAATCGACAAAATGAACTTTTCCAAAGTGCACCTTGACCTGTCAGAATAGATAACTTACCAAATGTCCTAGACTGGAACCTTATACACGTATTTGTCCTTCATCGTAGACACCAGCATGGCGGCCCATAGTTTAGGTTTCTTTATCACACTGACATGTGTATTACTTACCAAAGCCATCAATATATCACCAGGTACATATTACATTGTTTTTCGAATATGTTAGATCAAGAACAAGAACAATTTAGTTGAGGAAAAGATCACTAGTTATCCTTACATATCCTTGTACTCGACAGCAAGTATCGGTTGCGGAGTTGAAAGGGATGCAAATGTAAACGGTTACCGCCCCTCCCTTCTGCGACAGTCACCAAAACATATTTCTGAGAAATTTTGATCATAATCCTGCTCTTCTGTCCTTTGTCATTGAAAAATGATTGAAAGTGACATTCAATCCGAACAGCATGAAATAATCAGCTTCAGTATAAATCATACAAATTACGACATGTTTTACACCACAATTACTAGTATTATACATGAAGCCCTTATATCATGTCGGCGTCTGCCTGATACAAGGAACAGATAGCTAGAAACATATATAAGCAACGGGCCCAGCCAAAGCAGTGAGGGATCTTTTATGTACCACGCCTCAGTACCGTGACATGTGACCTTAGCTTTAACTACATGTATACTCGTCCGACAGATAGAAAACCTACAAGTCACCGGAGGGAATCGAACCCGGGTCCTCTCTGTCATGAGCCAGGCGCTTAACCGATGCCGACTCTTATGTGCTTGATTATGTTTTACTTCACGCTGATATTATTTCACATGAACATGGAGACGTCATAGATCACACTTATCATGCGCGGATCCAGAGGGGTGGACTAAGGGTTTGGACCCACCATGAGATCCGGAGAAAATTACTTTTCGACACGAAGTAAGTAATTTTATATACAAATACATGGATGGACCCCCCCCCCTCTCGGAAAATTCATTGTAAGAAATGCCTCTTGTCATAACTGGACATAACACCGGATGGTAATGATATAACAGTGGGTGGCACTGGCATTATACTCTGGGTACCACTTAATGATATATCAGTTCTCCCCAGTGTCATGTCCAGTTTACAGACTGCTATAACAAGGCGCACTTATGGCATACGGGATCATTTACCTGCCAACGTGCACAGTGATAGGAGGCCTCGGTTTTCCTCTGTCCAGTTTTCAGTACTTATGTACTTACTCGAAATATATACTTCAAATTACAGGGTGACAAAAAGGTTGTAAATTATTTTAAAACTAAGGATCAGAGCATCTCCCTTATGCATAGCTCTGTCTTTAGATGGGTTATATAGCTCTTACTTTTAGGTCAAATTAATAATGAGTTTTCCCTTCAAATATCTGTTTTCGATTTCCATAGTTTAGGCTTTGAGCATCATTGAAAGGACAAAGATTGTCGAAATGAGCATATGCTGCACCAAAATATATACACGTATATGTGTTCTGATATTTATTGCCCCCCTTTCCCCCTCTTTGTCGGAAAGGCAGGGCACTGACAAAATCCCATGGGTTAGATTCGAACCCATATTCTCTCAGCCTCGAATCAAGCACACTACTACTAGTAATTGCTATATGTCATTGTTCTAACACCTGTTACATATATACTATTCGTTGTTTATCACCACAGGGGAAATTCTATTCGTACAAGACAGACAGTCCAGTGGTAGATGGAATATTGCGGCCACCAATGGAAAATTCTACATACACAGCGTCTCGAATGGCGTAAACATAATAGAATGCGACATGGGAACGGATGATAGAATCATTGCTGAAATCATGAACTCCTCACCAGCTGAGGTGAAAACTCTGGGTAAGCCTTTACTCGTGTATGTATGTATGTAGGTAGGTAGGTATGTAGGTAGGTAGGTAGGTAGGTAGGTACGTACGTACGTACGCACGCACGCACGCACGCACGCGTGTGTGTGTGTGGGGGGGATAGATAGATGTATGTATGTATGTGGATGGGTAGGTTGGCAGGCAGGTAGGCACACACACACTCACGCACGCACGTATGTATGAATATAAACTACAAATGATAATGGAAAAATATAATCTTATTTAGAAACAATCCACAATTCACTTAGTAAAGTCATGTGCGGAAGAAAATTAGAAAATTTATGACAGACTTTTATGCATGTTCATTTATTATACACCCGCAAAAAATGTTTGAGGGGTATATAGGGATCACCTTGTCTGTCTGTCCGTCCGTCTGTCCATTTGTTCACAACTTGTCCGAGCCATAACTTCTTACCCCCTTGTCGGATCTGGATAATATTTCACTCAATTGTTGTCCATGACCCAAAGGTGTGTCACGACCTTGACCAAATGTCATATCTCCGAGGTCAATGTCACAGTGCACACATAGCAAACATCCTTGTCGGGGCCTTAACTTCGTACTGCCAAGTTGGGTCTGGATATTTTTTACACAATTGTTGTCCATGGCCCAGTAGTGTGTCATGACCTTGCACTAAGTCATATCTACGAGGTCAAAGTCACAGTGCACACATAGCAAACATCCTTGTCCGGGTTTTAACTTTTTACTGCCAAGTTGGATCTGGATATTTTTCACACAATCGTTGTCCATGGCCAAAGAATGTGTCATGACCTTGCACTAAGTCATATCTACGAGGTCAGTCACAGTGTACACACAGCCAGAATTTTGTCCGGACCATAACTTCTTCATGTTATGTTGGACGGAGATTATATTTAACACAGTATTATTGTTGTCCGTTATCCAAAGGTGTGTCATGACCTGAGCCAAGGTCATATCTACAAGGTCAAGGTCACAGTGCACACAAAGTCAGGATTCTTGTCCGGGTCATAACTTCTTCCTTTTACGTTAGAGGGACATTACATTTTATACAATTATTATACCCCCGCAAACAAAGTTTGGGGGGGGTGGGGGTGGGGGTATACAGGAATCACCCTGTCTGTCCGTCTGTCCGTCTGTCCATCAACCTTTGTCCGGGACATAACTTTTTTATTTTTATCATATGATGATCATACTTGGTATATTTGTTCCTTTGGAGATGCCGGTATGTAATGACCCTGAACTAAGGTCGTGGGTCAAAGGTCAAGGTCACTATTCACTCTATTGTAAAAATCTTGTCCGGGCTATTTCTTTTAGTTGTATGAATGGATAATGTTCATACTGGGTCGTTGGTCAAAGGCCAAGTCACTTGTCTTTTTTTTTTTTGGAAAAACTTTAACTTTGACGGTAAAGTATAGTCATAGAGAGATAGGGAGTCCATTTTACATGTGTGTATTCTGTATGACAAGTCCTGTACACTGATACGAGAAGAATTTACACAACGGCCTTGACCTTCACCTTCTTCTCCAAAATTTAAATATTAGTCATATATATAGTTCTATGCCCTATTTTGAATTTTGGTGCCGCAAGTGGGTATTTGTCCCGTTAGGACAGTTTTAGTTGTCCATGAGTCAAGGGTATGTCATGATCTACAATCAAGGTCAATGACACAGAAGGTCACAGTGCGCATACAACAAGGATTCTTGTCCGGACCATAACTTCTTCCTGTTACGTTGGAAGGAGATTGTATTTTACCCAATTATTGTCCATGACCCAAAGGTGTGTAATGACCTTGAACTAAGGACATATCTACAAGGCCAAGGTCACAGTGCATACATAGCCAGAGTTCTTGTTCGGGCCATAACTTCCTTCCGTTTCAATGCAGGGAGATTATATCTCAAACAAGTGTTGTCCATTACCCAAGGGTGTGTCATGACCTTGAATTAAGGTCATATCTTCAATGTCTAGGTCACAGTGCACAAATAGCCAGAATTCTTGTTCGGGCCATAGCTTCTTCCCTGTAAGTTAGAGGGAAGTATATTTTACACAATTCTTGACCATGACCCAGGAACTTGAACCAAGGTCATATATTCCTTGTACGTTGGAGGGAGATTATATTTCACACAACTGTTCTCCATAACCCAAGGGTGTATCATGACCTTGAGGTCAAGGCGAGAGTGCACTCATACCAGAATTCTTGTTTTCATTGATTATACCTCAAAATGTACAAGTAGGACATCCATTACACTTATACCAGTGATGTATCTTGGATCTTGAATTATTGCATGTTTCAACGTTGTTGCCGCGGAGGTATTTGTCCCGTTAGGACAGGTCTAGTTATCTTTCCGCATCTTGAAAGCAACATACTGTTTGTGTCGTTTTATTGTGAAGATTTGGAACATTCATGTCTTACTTTTGATCATTCTAAGGTGTCGATGCAATCAGTGAAATGATACAGCATTGTGAACAGGTAAAGACCATGAATTTCTTCAAAGATAAGGAAGCAGAGAAAAGGAAACGGGATTCAAACAACTCCTCTATGCCTTTCGCTCCCGAGAAAACAGGACAACCCTCGGGTGGCGGCCTTGGTCTGGGGATTTTTCCTGGGACTAAATGGTGCGGACTAGGAAATGAGGCATCGAGTTATCAAGATCTAGGTATGAATTTCAAATAAACGTCTTTTTCTTACATTTTCTTACATGCAAGTAACTTAAAATAAAAAAAACGATATCTACATATTTGTCCTTTTCTAACTTTCAATTTTTTTGTAATTTAAAGTTAGCGCATGACAATATCGGAAATGCTAAATCTATGAAAATGAAATTTTTACAAACCTACTTAATATAATCTGGGGTCAGTTGTTCGAAATTTTAACCATTGGTTAACCTAACCATTGATTAAATTTCATCTGACTGTATCTTTGAATTGAGAAGACTAAAAGTCAAAGTATGTATACAAATTTGTAGCATATGTAACCAGCATTGCAATGTAATTTAGATCTTTATACGGAAATTTTATAAATTAGATTAATTGTCTCTCAAACTTTAACCACATGTTAGCTTAACCAGTAGTTAAAGTTTCGAACAACTGACCCCTGAACAATAGAGAATTTATAAAATAAATTGTAATAAAATCTATGAAAATATTAAGTTATGCTTAATTTAATAATAAAAAAAAATATGTTAAGCTGAAAAAGTATGCTTTTTCCTTTATACATAAAAAAGTATAACACCGTTACCAGTATTAACTTATGTAAGTCAAACCTGCTCTAAAGGACACCTGTATTAAGCAATTATCCCCTCTCTTAAACGACCATCTGTCTCTGCTCCTTATTGCCAATTTAGCTATTAAACAATAAACCTTTATCAAAGGACCACATGCCTTAAGTGACCGCGTTTCCACTTTCCTTTTGGTAGTCGCTTGTAACAGGTCTGACACTGCCTCAAAATTTACTTCACGGGAAGTCTAACGTAGTAAGGGCTTGCTAGATGCCAGACTAAGAGATCCAGGGATCGTTTTCATCGATAACCTGTCTTTCTGATCTGTAGTCGAGGTCGTGTGCAACGGTAGGAGTTGGCACGTTACTGATCCCTCACTATATCTGCTTCGATTGGACCCGTTTTTAGAAAGTTCAGAATTTCTGTGGAATGCATTCGGGGACATATATACGCACATGTCTCTGACGCATTTGACAAATGCTTCCCACTATGTAACTGAAATTATCTTGGCGTGACATAAAACAATAAACAAACAAACAGTACTTGAGTGTTACGGGTATAAAATCCTTATCAGCAGCGTAGATGAACGAGACGGGATACTGTTTAACTAATAATCCAAACAGACTGAATTGCAATACATGTATAAATTCAGTATAATACCTAAGCCGGCGTGGTCTACTGGTATCGCACTGGACTCCTGATCGGGAGGCCGGGTTCGAATCCCGCCCTGGTCATGCCGGTGCCCTGTTTTTCGGATGAGACAGTAAAAATCAAGGCCCCGTGTCGTGGTATGCATGGCACGTTAAAGATCCCTCACTGCTTCGGGTGGGTCCGTTGCAAAGGTCAAAATTTGTATGCCCCGCATCAGGCAGATGCCGTCACCATATACGTGAAATATTTGTGGTGTGACGTTAAACAAAAATCAATCAATCAATCAGTCAGTCAGTATAATACTTAACATATAGCATAGCTTGTTGCATAATCTAGAATCTATGTATCGTAAAAATGATGCTATTCAAGGAATGATATTATTATTTCTCATGAAACAATAACACAGGGGTGACCTTACATTGAGAAATCCCCAAGACCTAATCCATAATAGACTAGTAATACGTCAATAGGTTACCTAAACTAGTATATTATGGATTAGGTCTTGGGAATTTCTCTAGTCTGTTATGGGAATTTTCAATGTAAGGTCACCCCTGTGATAATAACTTGGGTTAGGGCAGTGCTCGCTTAAATATCGTGTTATACAAAAATGTGTTCAGCCTCTACCCAATATTCTAATAAAATCATGTGTTTATTATTCAAACCCCGGTTTGCTCCGACTAATGAAAAGATTTTACTCTTAAAATTAAATCATATATAATAATTTTTTGATACATTATACCATGAATCAGTTTTACAATAGGCATGGTAAAATCTGTTTTCTACTCGACAGGAAAATTCAACCTGACAGATGCATGCTGCCGTGATCATGACCATTGTCCGTACTTTATTGACCACTTCGAAACCAAATATAACTACAAGAACCCCTACCCATGGACACTCAGTCATTGTGATTGCGACAACAAGCTCTACAACTGTCTGAAAGTAATTTAAATACTTACAAACATATTTGGGGCGGGGGGGGGGGGGGGGGGGGGCGGACATTGTTTGGAAAGGGTAAATACAAATGTAAGTGGAAAGAAAGTGAGAAGGAAAATGGGTTCAAGGGAATAATTTAATTTAGAACAGTAAAGAAGAAAGATAGATGTGTGATGAGATTGTAAAGATGTGGAAGGCAGTGAAGAGACAGGGAGGAAATTGAGAAGGAAGAAAACGAAATAGAGAATTCGAAAAAAGAGGGGAAAAGAGAATATCTCAATTAATGTAATATCGTCGGTCTGTTATTCTGTTAATGAAGAGACACCTTGTTTGTAACGTGAACTGTCAAAATACCAAGGATTGTCATTTATCCCAAGTAAACTCTAATCCTTATTTGAGTCCTGTTCTTTCTTTTCCCTAGGAAGTGAATACAACAGCCTCCAATGAAGTTGGTAAACTGTTTTTTGGTCTACTGAATGTAAACTGCTTCACATTCGAGAAGGGAGAATACTGTGTCCAGCGACACTGGTCTGGTCTGTTCTGTGAGAAGAAAGCATATGGTGAAAAAGCTATTACTCAGAAATTTCCACACCAGTGGGGAGACGATGTTTTTGGTTAAATGAATGTATTTCTTATATTTTGTAATTCCGACAAATAAAGAAAACACGTTCATATATTTGTGTTTTTCTCTTGTTCAACAAGATATAGCTGATATTGTCATTTTTTAACATACAATGCACACTATTAGTCTGACTTAGTATGTGGATGCCCGGCGCTCTTGCACGACATATCATGCGCGGATCCAGAGGGGTGGACCAGGGGTCTGGACCAACCCTGAAATTCAGCGAAAATTACTTTCTTTATACATTTCTATGAAAAATGAATAATTTCACATACGATAACACGAAATGGCCCTCTCGCATAATTCATTGGAGGTGGACCCTCTCTCGAAAAAATTTTCTGGATCCGTGCCTGCATATGACCCGACGAATTCGATCCCCAGCCAAATAGCGCTACCGCCGTTGCAATGTGGCGATATAACCTAAGATTGAAAGTGACGTAAAACCTCAATAAATAAACCGAATCATTGGACACTCCTCCCCAAAAGGTAATAAATTTACTCTTTCAGAGATGCATACATGCATTTTACACTGAATAATACATACATAAATACAGAGACATACATACATACATGTATATATGTCTCTGATAAATAGTGTCAACAAATAAGAAAATGAATAATCACTGAAGGACTTAAAACTTGTTTATAGTCCTTGGAATAGTTAACCCACTACTTTTCCACTATCACTAAAGAAACAGTATAATTAACCTATATTGAATAAATACACATTATTAAGTGACTATAACATCAGACGTGTTTGTGATTGAACTAGAATTTTTCATTTGGAGATTAAAGCACAATCACATGATACCTAGTATTTAGTCATTCATATGGATTAAATTGTATCGTGGCTTTTTTTCATAAAATGAATAGACAGTGGCGGATCCAGGATTTCCGAAAAGGGGGAGGGACACATGTGTATTATATATAGCCAAACTTCTAAGCCATTTTAATGTCAAATTTGGATTTTTACTGGTAAATAGGTGGCGAAAAGGGGGGTGCAGGTCGCCGCCCCCTCCAAATCCGCCACTGAAAGAGAACTTCCGACAAACGTATTGTCTGGTAACAAACGTATCGTCCGTGAAAATATAAATCATATAAAATTTATTTCGGGCTCGCATAATACTCGATACTCTTCTAGAGTTTACCATATAAGTAATGAGTGATTCGCGCCAAAACTTCAGTCGCCGTTTACTTGCATCGGGTGCATGTGGTAAGTTGTGGCTGCTGAAGAGAAATTTAGAGATAAGTAGATCTATATAATTCATTTATTTATCTAAAAAAGAATTATATGTAATAATAACCATAATAATACAGGTAATCTTTTTGGTATAATGATAATTGTAACAGCGAAGCTCGACTTCCCGTCTTTAGTTTAGACTTTACTTCTAACAGTAACATAATCTCATGAAATTCCTGCAAGTAGCCAATTTATGATGTTTTCATTTGCTATTGCCATTCGCCAGAATCACTTGTCAGTCTTTCTTTACGACACCCCGACCCCCCGTACTAACAATCAAAAACACCATGCATACAACAGTACAAACCTTTGTTTCCTGCAGAGTACAGGTCACAGACAGTATCCAGACATATTTTTCTTCATTGTCATACCAAATTTTCCATTATATACCCTTTACAACACGATAAATTTTATTTTTGCATGTTCAGGAATTATCTACATGTACTTGTGTATTTTAGATTAATCTGAAAATATGCCTGGCCGAACGAGGAAGAGAGCTGCAGCATCTGACGTTGAAACTACGTATGTAAACAAATCATCTCCTAAGAAGTCTAAAGAAAGTAATTCACAAGTCCAATTCAGCGTACAGATAGAGCATTGGTATGATCATGCTAAATTCCTAGTTCACTTTGACTAGGAACATTGAGAATTGCACTTTGTTGATATTTCATTCTTTCCTCTTTTTATGTTTAAACTGTTGTTTAGGGTTATCAAGATAAACATTTTGACTGTGTTAAGTGAAGATCCAATAGAGTAAGTTGTGCTGATGTCTGAGTATTTTTACTACATGTAATCTTCGATTACAGAGGGGGGTACCGGGGGGTCTGGACCCCCCTGGCATCCGAAAATATTACACAAAAAAAGGTAATATTTGTGCATTTTTCGGGTTGGAACCCAAACATACCCCCCCCTCTTTTAAGAGAAAAATTTACCGTTTTTGGTTGGACCCCCTCTGACAAAAATTTCTGGATCCGCGCATGACAGGTATGGCAGGGTATTTAGTGTTTACTTTGTTTTGTTTTGTGGGAACGTCACCACCTCTTTCTGAATTCGCCACTGAATATCATTCACTGCATCAGGTATGTTCTTTGCATAGGTCCAAATTTCTGTGCAATGCATGAAGGGGGATATCGATACCACCACCATTTAAGTGACCAATCCTAGTGTGACATGTAACAAGAAACAGATTTTTAGGGGTGCTTATAAAGTAAATATGTATGTCCACCAGTACCTGCCGTCAGTATCAGAGAATACTGTGGCACATTAAGATTCTTGCCCACCACAAGCTTTAGTGGAGTACAGAGTTCCTGAAAACTGTCGGTTTTGCTGATGAAAAATTCAAAAGTCCGATAGAAATCATCATCTTGTCGGTCCAAATGTCCGATACAATATTTCCGAATTACACCTGTACACCTTTCTGACCCGAACTATACAATTCAATCCGTCGTGATCATACGAATGCTTTAAGCGAGTCTGAATACCCTGATCAGATTTAAGTACTTCGTTATTAAGATTTGTGTATCACATGAAGGTAAAAATGGCGGCCTCCTAGCCTATAAAGTATGTGGCTTCGGGGAAGCCAGGCCAAAAACACAAATACATATTCCAAAATGACAGAGTTGTGGAGAGGGAGCTTGGGGAAAAAGAGTTGAAGATGTTGAAAGTGTTGAAGATGTTGAAAGAGTTGAAGTTGCAGATGATATATAAGAGGGAGTTGACAGGGAGTCATTGAGAGAGAAGGGTATGGATGAAAGTGAGACACAGACTACAGAGGAAGATATGAGTGATGTCAAGGAAGATGACAGTGAATGTGATGATGAACAATCTGAAGATAAAAGTAACAGACAATGGAACAGATAGTTAAAGAATATGAAATGGAAATGAAATATGATTAATTAATTCAGTTGAATTCAGCTGGTGTTTATTTTCATATTTTTTCATTTCCTACTCCAAATATTGTGGAAAAACTTCGGTCAGACAAAATTTTGTCTGACAAGTTTCAAAAGTTTTCAAGAAGTCTGGGAGTATCAGGTAAACATCTGAGACTTGGCATAGATTTGGCATAGCAAGTTCTATATCTTTATATTGAAATCATGATTATCTATGGAAATATATACAATGTCAGAGCTTGAGAGTTTAGCAAGGTAGGCGCTACATCAAGCACAGCTTCAAAGTCTGTTACTGCATTCACCAACTGTAATGTGACTTGATAGTAAAGGCATTATAACAAAAAACATACCACAGACAATTGAATCTCCATCTCCACAGTCTCCATTTCCATCGAAAACCTGTATACTTTTCATTTAAAACATTAAAATAAATAAGTAAATCTTGTTTATCAGTAGAATTTTTAAACCTCTGTTTCAAACGACCAAAATGTTCAATTCTTGATTTGTAATGTACCCAGTATTTTTGATGATTAATATCATTACAGTAAATCCTGACAAGTTTTCCAACGTAGGGCAACAGCAATCGCCGATGCCTTGCGTGAAAAATACGGTGAGGTCAAGGTTGAACTGAATCCTGCACCTCCACGCAGAGGAAGTTTTGAATGTAAACTCATAAAAGACGATGGCAGTGGTGAGTAGATTTTCTTGGCGTGAAATAACTTTGGCTTGTGTACATCTAATCGTTTTAGCACAATTATATTTCAGTGTAAAAAGTGAAAAGTTAGAATGCATATGATGTGTAGGGGTAGTCCTGAATGTCATGATCTGCGACTCTCTTTCTGTGTATCACATTTGTATTAGTGTTATCCTGTATTACTGTAGAAAGGGTAGTCCATAAAGTCACCTCTTCAAAAAAGGAGAGGTAAAGGCAGTTATAATTGATAACGACGAGTGAGGAACGGAAATAAGGATGGAAGTTAAAAATAATACTTGAGTTATGTTAATGTAATAAGTCTTGAGCCATCTCCAGTAGATAGCAAAATGCCTTTGCATATTTCTCTTTATATCAAAAGTTGCTTCGCAGTTAGCAAGAGTTATTGTACCCCATGCAAACAAAGTTTTTTTGGGGGGATGGGTATATAGGAATTGCCCTGTCTGTCTGTCCGTCTGTCCACCAAACCTTGTCCGGGCCATAACTTCTCACCCCATGCATAGATTTCAATAATATTTTACAGAATTGTTGCTTAGGATCCAAGGGTGTGTCATGACCTTGAACCAAGGTCATATGTCAACGGTCAAGGTAATAATAGATACAATAAGAAAAACTTTGTCGGGCCATAACTTCTCACCCAGTACACAGATTTCAATAATATTTCACAGAATTGTTGATAAGGATCCAAGGGTGTGTCATGATTGGAAAACAAGGTCAAAGGTCAAGGTCATGAAAGACACAATAAGTAAAACCTTGTCCAAGCCATAACTTCTTCCCCTTTGCACGGATTTCAATAATACTTTACAGAATTGTTGCTTAGGATCCAAGAGTGTGTCATGACTTTGAACCAAGGTCATATGTCAAAGGTCAAGGTAATAATAGACACAATAAGAAAAATTTTGTCCGGGCCATAACTTCTCACCCAGTGCACAGATTTCAATAATGTTTCACAGAATTGTTGCTTAGGATCCAAGGGTGTGTCATGACTGTGAAACAAGGTCAAAGGTCAAGGTCATGATAGACACAATAAGTAAAACCTTGTCTGGGCCATAACTTCTTCCCCTGAGCACAGATTTCAGTAATATTTCACAGAATTGTTGCTAAGGATCCCAGTGTGTGTCATGACTTGAAACCAAATTCATAAGTCAAAGGTCAAGGCTATAATAGACACAGTAAATAAAACCTTGTGGGGATCATAACTTCTCCTGTGCACAAATTTCAATAATATTTCACAGAATTGTTGCTTAGGATCCAAGGGTTTGTCATGACCTTGAACCAAGGTCATACGTCAAAGGTAAAGGCCATAATAGACACAATAATTAAAACTTTGTCTGGGCCATAGTGCACAGATTTCAATAATAGTTTATGGAATTGTTGCTTTAGATCAAAAGGTGTGTCATGACCTTGAACCACAGTCATAGGTCGAAGGTCAAGGTCACAATAGACACAATTGGTATAACCTTGTCCGGGCCATAACTTCTTCCCCTATGCAAGGATTTCAATAATAGTTCACAGAATTATTGCTTAGGATGTAAGGATGTATCATGACCTCGAACCAAGGTCATATGTCAAAGGTCAAGGTCACAATAGACAATGGGTAAAATCATGTTTTCATTGATTATACCTCAAAATGTGCTTGTAAGTGGGACATCCATTACACTTATACCAGTGATGTATATTGGGATGAATTATTGCATGTTTCTACTTTGTTGCCACGGGGGGTATTGGTCCCATTAGGACTGCTCTACATGTAGTTTTCTACTGTAGTTCAGTGAAAATGAAATATTGCTAGATCGACGGACAAGTCTATTTATATTGATGCCCGTTCAGTAATAATCTTAAATTTCTGCACCGATTGTCCGGTGTTTTCAGTTTCAAACTTATTTCAAATGTTGTCATGATGTGCTTTTTGCTTTCAGTCTTGTAAAAAATGCTTCAGTCTTGTGAATTTTTCTAGTTTACCAGACCAAATGTCCTGTAAATATTTTTACAATTTCATATTTACTGGTAGTTTACAAGAAAATGTTATCATTTCAGAGGTATTAGTTTGGACAGGATTGAAGAAAGGTCCACCAAGAAAGCTCAAATTCCCAGAGGACCCAGATGTTGTAGTCAAGGCACTAGAAAAAGCTCTGACCTAAGAAATTTATATAATTGTGACTTCTTGACTTCCCATTTACAAGACTAATACTCATATTTTAGATTTAATTAAAACATTACCCAGTAGTTTTAGACATATCTCGATCATTCTGGGTACAGTTTCATTTTCTTAATTTTCGTGTATTTTGTTTTACATCTCAACATAGGCATATATGTGTCAAAATTCTGTTGCCATGGAAATACTCTGTACTTACTGCATGTATGATCACTTACTGAAACACTTAAATGATTGGAATATTTTCTGAATTTTAACTTCTGCATGTATGATGGGCCCTTGATAAAGAGAAAATTTAATTCCTCTCAAGGAACCTTGATGTTTTATTTGTATGAAGTTAATATTCAAGATAGTTTTGATTGTTTGATGCTCAGAAGACTGGTAAAATGTGTTATTACTGAGTAATGTGGAACAGTATGAATAAACTCATCAAATCAAACCTGTATCCTATTTCATAATTATCCAAACTTTATAGCACATTTAAAACCCAGTGTGGCCCAGTGGATGAGGTGCTTGGCTTGTGACCGAAATGTTCGATTCCCGCTGTTGGCACACTGGTGTTATGTCTTTCAGATGAGATGGTAAAAACCGAGGTCTTGCATCATGGTAGGCATGCCACATAAAAGATTTTTTACAGCGTTGGGTGGATCCATTACAGAAGTGTAAATTTCTATGCAGTGAATCAGGCAGATGCAGTCACCATATACATGCAATAATCGTGGAGTGTCATAAAACAATAATCAAACAATTAATTATACATTTATTTTCAAAAGAAGCATTGGAAAAGAGAAATGTTTTAAGTACATTTTAACTGTCTTATAGGTCCTCAGTGGCCAAGTGAAATAAAACGCCGAACTGACACTGGAGATAGCTTCTTAATTCTGGCCACCTGAGGTCTAAACTTGAGTTTTCTTAAGTGAAAGGGTAGTCCAGTAACTGAATTGCAAAATGTAGATGGTATGGTCAAATAAGGATTGAAAAACTGAAATAAAAAGATGGGTGCAAGTTAGAAATATTGAAAAATGGTTGGGGGCAGCTAGGAACCCTGGTGGGTCCAGGGCAACGCCCTGACTAGGGGGCCAGAGGCTCCTGGAAGCTCCTTGGTTTTAGTAAATTAGATGTGCTCAACATACCCTTTTCAGTAGTATCAACTACATTAACAGAATAAAAAGATTTTCATGATATATTGAATCACTCATGACTATCATTGAAAAAATAAAATAAAACAGCTTATATTACCGTAACTTCTGCACTTTAGATCGATGGGGTGTATAGGTGAAGGGGTTTGAAAATGGGGCATTTCTCTATGTTGGTCCATATATAGGCCGAACCATTGTATAGATCGAGTAGTTATTTTACTTGGGTCTAATACTGAAATGCGACAGATTTCAGGTTCGAGGTTCTTCTTCATCCCCCATATTCTCCAGATTTAGCCTCTGATGACTTCTATCTGTATCCAGAAATTACCTACGTGGTAAGAATTTTAGAAGCAACGAGGGTGTCATAGACGTTGTATATGAGTACATAGGGGACCATATTGAAGCATTCTATTTGAAGGGATTCAGAAACTTAAACAAAGAAGGAGAAGATGCATTAAGATGACTTGATATTACACTGAAAAAAAAAAATTTTTCTATCCCGAGAATTCCTTAGTATATGAGAGCAAGAACTTTTTGATCATACCTGGTACCCTATACAATACATAAAGGCGCTTGACTACACTTTAAAGTCCTACCTTATTTCTCGTATGTATGTGGTCACTCGCAAAGCTGGTAAGGGTTTTATGGCATTTTGCACAGTATTTGTTATTATCCGGTCTTTTCGCTATACAGAGTTCCTTCCATTTGGGACGGTATCTGACGTAAATCAATTATGACGTCATCAATTTCTATGGCAATTGCTCTTTAACTCGGGGAAATGATAGTCCACAAATGACGTTTTCATAGGAAATTGATGACAAGACCCACCCCTTCTAATAAATAGATAAAAATATAAAAAGATGTGTAGAAACAACATATTTGCTGCATCCAGTAATTAAATGAGTATGCATGATGGAGATACCCCTTAGTAAATTATATTATACTTGAGGTTACACAAAGCAAACTAGTTATTTGTGATGAAGATTTATTAAAAAGTATATGTACATGGTTGCGCATGATCACTTTTTAATACCACTCGAATATTCCGCATGATTTACTGTTGTGTACAATATATTTAGCCAGGCATCTATGATGTAGTTGACACGATTTAGCGTCTGCTTTTGATTTCGTTTAATATGTTCACTCGTTTGAATTCCTGCAATAAGAGAAAAGAAGATAAATATGTATTTATGCTGCTATTGATAAGTTGTGTTACAAAGGGATCTTAATAGGTAATTAATAATTAAATGGATTATGTGAAATTCCAAGCGGACGTGTATATCTGGTGAACCCCATTCAGTTGCCTTTTCATTTTTAAACGTTGAAATATTTACAGTTAATTCTAGATCTACTGTTGTTTTAAAAAGGATCATAAAATCGACATGAGAGTGTAGCCTGCCGTACAAATTGAGATATTCATATCAGAATGGTAGAAAGGCCATAATTCTATGTAAAATTTTAGCGAAAAAAGTGTGGTCGAAGGCTCTAATACGGAGCATCGCAACTACTCAAATCCGTCACGGTTTCAATTTAGTCACCTTCCAAATCCATTGTTCTCGATGTGGGCAACTAACGTCATACATGTAATTATATGACGTCATAACAATTACAAAGTGTGGGTGTATGTCGACGTTATTGTAGTTGCGATATTCCCTATTGGTACAACTAAAAGGCATGGTAACCTAAAATGCATTATGGTAAAGCTTTGACTTGTTATTTAAGAGAAGTTTTTCCCTTTAAATAATATAAAGTGGACTTGATAGCGTCAAAACTTCAAATAAAAGTGAATTTTTTTTACCTGACAGTTGGCAACTGTATAGAGACATTGGTTCTTGGCTATTATCTTCATTAAGACTGCCTGAATATCAATCTGCGCAACCTTTTCTAAGAATGCTGATTGGCTGCAAGAAAATTAAGACAAAATTACTCACATGTTCATTGGTTTGTTGAATAGGGATATACAACAAGTTTGCAGTCGTATTCCAACATGGGAGCATGTAGTAAACATTTGTAAACATAGTGGCCCAATCGGGAATCGAACCCGGATCGCTTGCACCGTAATAAAAACGCTCAACTTCTACACCAAGTCTGTTCAGATCTACGTGTTCAGGTATGCTTAACTCAATTGTGGCAGTGACACCCATACATGGGTCGAATTTCGGCCGACTGTCGAACAGATAGGCAATAGTTGTATAGGGATCTGTCTAGAGTCGCGCCTATCGTTGACATGGGGTCCTTAGATAGACCATGGACGATGGCAATGATTTGAACCTCCAGTCATATAACTAGGGAAGCTTCGTGAGACTTTAAAACGCGTGGTCGGGAAAAGAAATTTCTAGACAGGAGATTCCACCACTTGCGAAAATTGTCAAAAAATGGACATTTCAATGTCTTTCATTAAGATTGATCATTAAGGTTGTTTTTAAGGAATGCATTAATGATTTTTTTGAAAACAAGACACTAACCAAAAGCAACGCTCAAATTACACCGTCTACATGTATTTATCAATGTATAACTGACCTTTCACTTGGCAATATTTTTTCTGACAACTGTTTCATATTTGACACAGCCCGCTCCCATCGTCTGGTGTATGCTGAAGTGATGTCTTCTTTTATTTCTTGACTTATCTGTGAAATGATTAATGATTTTTATTGAACAGGATATATCGTTACTTATTCATCAATGACAGTGAAAGTATAAAAATCCAATTTGAAATTTGAAGGAAATAATATGTTTTATTGCAGTAGCTGATATGAAAAGGAGGGGAAGGGGGGGGGGGGGGGGTCAGACACTGTATTCGCCTAAATATCATATAGTACATAGATTTGACATAATTGTTTTCACTTTTTTCATTTTGATCCTTCCTTCATTCCTTCCCTACTTCCTTGCTTCCTTCATTTATTCACTTATTCCTTCATTCATTCATTCTTATAACAATCAGTATAATTTCATTCGCTTCAAATCTGTTATAAAACAAAAATACAAGAAAATTACCTTTTCCATCTCAATGCACAGACGCTCTTCTTTCAAAATCAGCTTTTGGAAAATCAGGTCACAGATATCTTGTCTTTGTTCTTCTATGGCCAGAGATATTTTGAGTTCCTGAATGGCAAGATCCCTAGATTTTGTATCATCGGCCTCGTGTTCAGCAGTACGTTTGAGAAGGGCAGTATACAGATTCAGTTCTGCTTTATTTTTCTTTGATTTGCTTGTGAAACAGTCCTGAAAACAATAATAAAAATTATCAAATTTCCTCAAAGATCTCAAAATTTATCGATGAATCAAGAGGAAAATTTGCTAGATGATAATGATAATCAAACGATAATTTTGCATAAACTTTAAGCTCATTTTCTTGTTGTGGTCAAAGCAATGTCCTTTGTAATAGGCAATTTGAAAAGGTGAATACACACTCAAATATATACATATATTACTTTATTTCTGAAAATTAATTTCAATTTTTACATTCGATAAAAATGTATACTTTAAAATTTTCCACAGTACACCGAAAATCGACGACGCTTATAGATATATTCAAATATGTAAACGCATATAAATTATACTTCGATGCCCTTAATGAATTATCTATGAATAGGGAACCATAGTTATTGAACGTAATGAAAAAATTATTTGAAAAGAGGGGAGGAATTATTTTTACCTTTTGTGCTTGACGTATGTCGTCTACAAGTTGTGTGTACTCTTTTGCCAACTCAAATAAAGATCTCTTTTTCTCCTCTAGATCGTTTCGTAAACTGTTATCAATGCTGTTAGAAAAAATACAAGTTTAACAAATTTGAGAAATGTTTTTTATTTTATTTATTTATTTCTTTATCTATTTATTTATTATTCTTAAGACGTTCATATTCTTTTACAATTGATGCATACAAAGAATTCATGGAAGTACTGAATTCAGTGAGGAATAATAGAACCACATTGACGAAATCATCATCGTCATCATTAAGATCATCAACGTCATTATCATCATCATCCTCATCGACGAAATCATTATCACCACCACCATCATCATCATCATCGACGAAATTATAATAACGAAATCATCATCATCATCATCATCATCATCATCACTTTACTCACGTTTCTTTTGATTTCACACATCTGTTCCTGACAAAGGCACTAGATATTTTCGATTTTACACGATTAATGAATCCAGTATTTAGGTTGTTGTCAATGATGTCCTTGATCGCCATGGCGATGGCCTTGACCAGAGATGAAGGGTCATCTGTTGCATCATCTGAAGCGATGTAATCAAATAGATAAATTCTTGAGAAAATAAGCCTCTATATAGCATATTGATAATTCGTGAAAATTCCATATTAAATAATGTTAAAATTCAAAGAACCATTTTCTCTTATAATGATGTTAGATGCATATTAAAACTTCTCACCACCATGCAATTTCTGATGCTTGTCCAGTTTTGTAATAATATTCTTCACCGCCACAATGCTCTGCACTAACCGGTCTTCGTTGCATTTTGCATTCATAAAGTCTGCTAATGTCGCTGGGCGGTCAATCCTAGAGGGGACGGGAAAATATTAAAATTAATTAGTCACAGAAAACAGAGATGTCCACCAGACATCTTAATAATTCAAATATGAAATAGGTGTAACGAAGAAAATTAAGTTTTAGGGTTGTATTTGTATTTTGCAAAATCGGAAAAGGTCTATGGCAGAGCCCAACAGAGAGACATGAAATCCAAAGCAAAGACCGGAAATTATTATCAGAAAAGAATTTCTGACGAATGAATGATTGACTACTTACACCTTCCTTGCCTCCAAAAGAATTCCTGATATGTTTGGAATACCGAATCCTTCCATAACTGTGAGTTTAAGCAAGAGAGGTAACGTGGATGTCAACTTGACTATGGCGTTAAACGTTGTGAAGGAGTAATCATGACGT
Source organism: Pteria penguin (assembly GCA_035048485.1). Lineage (NCBI taxonomy): Eukaryota > Metazoa > Mollusca > Bivalvia > Pterioida > Pteriidae > Pteria > Pteria penguin. The sequence goes on from CM068590.1 coordinate 17,762,515, forward strand.
CACAACGTTTATGACGTCATGCATCTCTGTATGCTTTAGAATCATAACGGAAAGAAATACTTCTATTGTCCGGAATTACTTATGCTCAAGTACATATATCAGAAATTTAACAACAAACAACAACAACAACAATGATAATAATATACTACTGGTATCCCTAGTTTGACCTTACTTCCCCCTTTTTTATTCATTACTAATTATGCAGCATATTTCCCTACATAAATAAGGTAGGTTTCTTCATGTCGGAGATTCATGCAGGGGGCCGATACCTATGTTGCGAGTTGGAGAGAGACTAACGTCTTAATTTGTTTTTTTTAAATCTGTTATAATTTGTTTAAATTCTTTCTCCCTTACACTTTTCAAGTTTTACCTAAAATTCATGGTATGATTTTGTTCGTAAAACGGTTCATTTGATTCCGGAAGAGGGTCGGTAAAGAGTTTGGAAACACAGTCGTAGATCTCGGATCCGACATGAACAAAACAACATCTTAATTCTGAACATGTCAGGTACCCTGCATTCTGGGCATACTTTATCTTGAGTGTTTTTGTCAAGTATTGTACTCAGGAAATGAAATTTTGACCAGGGGACTAAGAAAGCAACATTTGAATCTGAAGATGTCTTCACAATCAATAAACGAATTATGAACGATAACTCTGACGTAGAATTTGCACATACAGGAATCGCGTCAAACAATTTAAGGTGGAAAACCGTGTGCATAATTCTAGAATAGGTCTTGAACAGACGGCGGCTCTAAGCAAGTATCAAATATTGAATTAAATTGTATAATTATATACATGATTTTACATACTTGTTTTTAAATAAAAAATATATACGTAATATATATACAACACAAATATATAAGGACTTAATTCAATAAGAACTATCCAAAAGCACACATTATAGAAAAGTAATATTTTGATCTAAAAACTTTTGAAATATGTTTTTGATCATCCTCCATAAGGGATCGATTAATTGATTGATTATAGTTTTACGTCACTCTACGATCATTTTATGTACAAAGAGACGGCATCTGCCTAATTTATTACATAGTAATTCAGACCTTTGCAAATGACCCACCCGAAGCAGTGAGGGATCTTTTACGTGTCACGCCTACCGTGCGACGGCAGGAGCGAAGCTGGGTTCTAAATGATATGGAAGCACAAAAGGTGAGGGGTCTGGGGACTGATTAAGTCCTTGGTAGATCCAGGGCGAAGTCCTCGTAGGGGGCCCGGGGGCCAAACCCCCAGACAAAACCGATTTTAGCAAACTCAAGACACATTTACATGCATTTTTGAGCAGTTATGATGGTTATGTCATAAGTGATATATGCAGTTTAAATTGATTTAATTGATTCGGCAAAAGGGTTGGTAATGAGTTTGGAAACATGGTCGTAGATCTCGGATCCGACATGTACAAAACAACATCTTAATTCTAAACATGTCAGATATCCTGCATTCTGGGTAAACTTTATCTTGGGTGTTTTTGTCAAGTATTGTACTCAGGAAATGAAATTGTGACCAGGGGACTAAGAAAGCAACATTTGAATCTAAAGATGTCTTCACAATCAAGAAACGAATTATGAACGATATCTCTGACGTAGAATTTGCACATGCAGGAATCGCGTCAAATAAACGAATTATGAACAATAACTCTGGTAGGGGGGCCGGAGGCCAAATTCCCAGTAATAATAAACGATTTTAGTAAACTCAAGACACATTTAAATGCATTTTTGAGCAGTTGTGATAGTTATGTCAGAAGTGATATATGCAGTTTAAATTGATTGAATATGCATAAATTAAGTAATTTCTATACATCGTTACTATTTGCACCTTTTATCTCACCTCCATATTACAATATGCACGAGTACCACTCTCGTAAAAGATCAAAGAATTTCTTTGGAGTACATATAACTGTTTATATCGATGTATACCGAGCGCCGTATAATATAAATGTTCCCAATGATACACCATTGCGAGCAAAATACAACGGAGTCAAGGGCAAGTTGTGATTAAATTTTCGGTATTTAGTTTATCTGACGGTTAGTGTTCATTTCCTTAAGAAAGATTTAAATGTTCAACAATTCAAAGATTTATCTTTAATTTTGTTGCTTGTATAATTGTTGTACAGACGTCAAGGAATCTAGAGATGAGTCCAGATGTCCGACAGGTGTGAGCGTCTCCTGACTGGATAGTAACGTCCGCTGGCTTGTCACATGTATGTAATTACGATTAGACTGTTCAGGAACAAGTTTGTCGTCTGCACTATGTTTGACCCTAATTATATAAGTGTGTGACATTGACCTTTAATGTCACCTAGACCCTCACAGGGTGCCGAGTCTCATCATGATTGATCATCCATACAAGTCTGATGTAGGTATGTTGCGAATAAAGTAAGTAAAAGTGTGACTATCGGATGGACGGACAGACAGACAGAAAGACGCCGGACAAAGTGATCACGTCTCGACTTTCAAAGTAAGAGTATGAATTAAAAGAAAATAGCGAACGACAAATATGAAATTCAAATTTTCTCTCGAGAAATTCCTGCTAAAAAGTTTTGGTATTAACATAAAGCTTCTGCTGCCTATGCAAGAAAATACAGATTCCTCTTTTTCTTTCGATTGAAGCTTATTTTCACTTCGAGACGGCGAGTGCAACTTTAATGCAAACCACAAATATCCACGGACGCTACAGTAACATAATTATCTTCAAGTTTTCTTTATTTCAATTGACCGTCCTAAGTCAGTGCCTCTACTACATGACAATTGACCGTCCTAAGTCGGTGTCTCTACTGCATGACAACTGACCGTCATAAGACGGTGTCTCTACTGCATTACAATTGATCTTCATAAGTCGGTGTCTCTACTGCATTACAATTGACCGTCATAAGTCGATGTTTCTACTGCATTACAATTGACCGTCATAAGTCGGTGTCTCTACTGCATTACAATTGACCGTCATAGGTCGATGCCTCTACTGCATGACAATTGACCGTCATAAGTCGGTGTCTCTACTGCATGACAATTGACCGTCCTAAGTCGGTGTCTCTACTGCATGACAATTGACCGTCCTAAGTCGGTGTCTCTACTGCATTACAATTGACCGTCCTAAGTCTTTGTCTCTACTGCATTACAATGGACCGTCCTAAGTCGGTGTCTCTACTGCATGACACTTGACCGTCATAAGTCGGTGTCTTTACTACATGACAATTGACCGTCATAAGTCGGTGTCTCTACTGCATTACAATTGACGGTCATAAGTCGGTCCCTACTGCATTACAATTGACCGTCATAAGTTGGTGTCTCTACTGCATGACAATTGACCGTCATAAGTCGGTGTCTCTACTGCATGACAACTGACCGTCCTAAGTCGGTGTCTCTAAGGCATTACAACTGACCGTGCTAAGTCGGTGTCTCTACTACATTACAATTAAATTTTTCGTTTTCGTGATTTCTTTCCATGTCTTGATTGTTTGCCTTTTTGTCTGTGATGACTTATGTCAGACGGCTGAGTCAGACGTCTTTATGCTTTCTTTATTACCCATAGGTAAAAGCAAAATTATGTGATGTATTCCATGTAGATGTAAATAAATTTAGCTTTAAGCAGTTATTCTTTAAATCTTCGCTGTTACATGACCGATTCCTGTGGTTACATGTCCCACATGCACGTTGATCTTTCTATACTCCTCGCACATGCAAATTAATATATCGAGGTAGTTCGGTCCCTCATTTAAAGACCTGTTCCTAGTCTGTATCATCCAGACTCTTTACTCTGGAGAAAGCGTAAAGGATCGGAGTCAAGAGTCTGGATGATACAGACTAACCTGTTCCGAGTGTTAGCTTCATCTGACTGAGATTATTACAGGTTGCACTTGTCCAGAACTAAACAAGAAAATCTAGTTTTGTTGTGAAATGATTTAGGTCTTATAAACCGGAATCCAAAAACGATCTTAATTTTGTTGTGACGTGATTTATCACTTTTTTAATCAGCAGGAACCCAAACCGACGAAAATAATGACCCCCCCCCCTCCCAAAATAAAATCCTATAATATATTGAACATAAGTTTTATTGTATTAAAATCAAAAATTTATAATATGCAAAATAAAATTAATATATAATAATAAAAATAATAAATAATAATGAAATGAATATTATAATGCAGAAAATGTAGCTTTAAATAAGTAAATAAATGAATTAATAAATAAAGATCTATATAAATATAGATAAAAATCAACAAAATTGATGTGGAAGCACGTACTTCCGTCTGATTACGCCACTGCACGGGAACTCGGTTTTTTTTTTACTGTCTCATCCGAAAGACAGGATACCAGTGTGCCCACTGCGGAGTCGAACCCGGGACCTTGGGGCCACGATCAGAGCACCTCATCTACCGAACCATATTGGCTTTAATGCATAAGGGAAGTCGATAAGATATAATAATGACATCACTTATTTTTCGCCCACCTTGCCTTTATCTGGTGGTTCACAGAAAATTCTTTTAAAAAAAGATATGTGGCAGCAGTATCTTTGCTGCATACAGTCACAACTGCGGCATGTATAGTAGAGATTCTTATTAGTAAATTATATTTCACTTAAAGTAAAATAAGACAAGATAATAATTAGAGTGATTAAGATTTATTAACAAATATATATAAATGGTTGCGCATGATCACTTTTCAATACCACTAGAATATTCTTCATGATTTGCTGTATGATAATTCGCCAGGTATCAGTGATGGAGTTGACACGATTTAGTGTCTCCCTTTGATTTCGTTTAATATGTTCACTCGTTTAAATTCCTGCAAAAAAAAAAAAGAGATGATAAATATCTATTTATGACGCTAAGGATTAGATGTGTTACAAAGGGAACGTTATGCATTATGTAAAATTCGAAGCGGACGCGTATATCTGGTGAATCCCATTCCGTTGCCTTTCTCATTTTTAAAGATTGACCTATTTACGGTTGATTTTATTGTTGTTTTGTAAATGATTGTAGAATAGATATAAAACTGTGGCCGCCGCGCAGTAGTGACGTAAAATTTAGAGAAAAGGATGTGGCCAAAGCCTCGAACTGGTACAACTAAAAGGGAAAGTAACCTAAAATGATAGAACATTGACTTGTTATTTAAGAGAGTTTTTTCCTTTTTAAAAATCATAAACTGTGAGCCTGATAGCATCACAATTTCAGATAAAAGTGGAATATGTATTTTACCTGACAGTTGGCAACCGTATAGAGACATTGGTTCTTGGCTATTATCTTCGTTAAGACTGCCTGAATATCAAGCTGCACAACCTTTTCTAAGATTGCTGATTGGCTGCAAGAAAATTATAAGACAAAATTACTCACATGTTCATTGGTTGGTTGAATAGGGATATACAACAAGTTTGCAGACGTATTGCAACATGGTAGCATGTGGTAAACATTTGTAAACATAGTGGCCCAATCTGGGAATCGAACCCGGATCGCTTGCACCGTAAGTAAAGCGCTCAACTACTACACCAAGTTTGTCCCTATCTACGGGTACAAATACGTTTAACTCGATCGTGGCAGTGACACCCACACATGTGTCAAAATTCGGCCGACAATCGAAAAGACCACGTGTGGGCGGAGAAAGAATTTTTTTATATAGGAGATTCCACCCTGATAACATTTAAACAATAAAGGGGAGTTGGAAAAATCGTCAAAATGGATTTTTTCGGCTGGGATCTTATTTCAATAGGATTTCATTAGGATCGACTCTTAAGGCTGTGAGTAAAGTATGTATGAAAAGCACCAACCGAAAGAAATTGCAAATTGCAACGTCTATTTAATAATCTCAAACTGACCTTTCACTGGGCAGTATTTCTTCTGACAACTGTTTCATATTTGACACAGCCCGCTCCCATCGTGTGGTATATGCTGTGGTGATGTCTTCTTTTATTTCTTGGCTTATCTGTGAAATGATTAATAATGATTAATGAAAAGGATATGTCGTTACTTATTCATAATTGACACTGGAAGTATTAGAATCCATCGACTGAAATTTGAAGGGAATGATACGTTTTATTGCAGTAGCCGATATGAGGAGGCCCCAGACCCTGTATTCTTCTAAATAATAAAATATAGTACATAAATTTGACATAGTTGTTTTATTTTTTTTTTTATTTGATACTTCCTTTATTTCTTCCTCTTCCCTACTTCCTTCCTTTATTCATTCATTCATTTATTCACTTATTCCATCGACTGAAATTTGAAGGGAATGATACGTTTTATTGTAGTAGCCGATATGAAAAGCGGGAGGCCCCAGACCCTGTATTCTTCTAAATAATAAAATATGGTACATAAATTTGACATAGTTGTTTTATTTTTTTTTTTATTTGATACTTCCTTTATTTCTTCCTTATCCCTACTTCCTTCCTTTATTCATTCATTCATTTATTCACTTATTCCTTCATTCATCCCTTCTTACAACACCTAGTATGATTTCATTCGATTCAAATCTGTTGTAAAAAAAATTACAGAAAAATTACCCTTTCCATGTCTATGCACAGACGTTCTTCTTTCAAAATCAGCTTTTGGAAAGTCAGGTCACAGATGTCTTGTCTTTGTTCTTCTATGGCCAGAGATATTTTGAGTTCCTGAATGGCAAGATCTCTAGATTTTGTATCTTCGGCTTTGTGTCCAGCAGTACGTTTGAGAAGGGCAGTATACAAGTTCAGTTCTGCTTTGTTTTTCTTTGATTTGCTTGTGAAACAGTCCTGAAAACAATAATAAAAATCGTCAAATTTCCTCAATGATCTCAAAACTAATCGATGATTGATTGATTGATTGAATATTGTTTTACGCCACTCCACGAATATTTCACGTATATGGTGACGGCATCAGCCTGATGCATTGCATACAAATTTAGACCTTTGCAACGGACCCACCCGAGGCAGTGACGAATCAGTGAGGGATCTTTTACGTGTTACTGGACTTCAGGTTTTACTGTCTCATCTGAAAGACAGAACACCGGTGCGCCCAAGGCAGGAGTCGAACCCGGGATCTCTCGATCACACTGGCTTTTAATCGATAAATCAAGAGGAAAATTTGATAGATGATGATTATAATCAAACGATAATCTTGCATAAACTTTAAGCTCATTTTCTTGTTGTGGTCAAAGCAATGTCTTTTGTAATAGGCAATTTGAAAAAATGAATACACACTCAAATATATACATATATTACTTTATTTCTGAAAAGTGATTCCAATTTTTACATTCGATGAAATTTTCCACAGTACACCAAAAATGGGCGACGCTTACAGATATATTCAAATATGTAAACGCATATAAATTATACTTCGATGCCCTTAATGAATTATCTATTAATAGGGAACCATAGTTATTTAACGTGATGAAAAAATGATTGAAAAGGGGGGGGGGGTGTTATTTTTTTACCTTTTGTGCCTGACGTATCTCGTCTACAAGTTGTGTGTGCTCTTTTGCCAACTCAAATAAAGACCTCTTTTTCTCCTCTAAAACGTTTCGTAAACTGTCATCAATGCTGTTAGAAAAAAAAAACAAGTTTTAACAAATTTGAAAAATGTTCTTTATTTTATTTATTTATATATTTATTTATTTATATTATTATTATTATTATTATTATTATTATTATTATTATTATTATTATTATTATTATTTTATATATATACTGTCAAATTTCTTAAGACGTTCATATTCTTTTACAATTGATGCATAAAAAAATTCATGGAAGTATTAAACTCAACGAGGAATTACAGAACAACATTGATGAAATCATCATCAACATCATCCTCATCGACGAAATTATCATCATTATGATGATGATAATGATGATGATGATGATGATGATGATCATCATCATCATCATCATCATCATCATCATCATCATCATCATCATCATCATTATTACCATCATAATTTTTCTCACGTTTCTTTTGATTTCACACATCTGTTCCTGACAAAGGCACTAGATATTTTCGATTTCACACGATTAATGAATCCAGTGTTTAGTTTGTTGTCAATGATGTCCTTGATCACCTCGGCAATGGCCTTGACCAGAGATGAAGGGTCATCCGTTGCATCATCTGAAGCGATGTAATCAATAGGTAAATTCATGAGAAAATAAACGTCTGTTATAGCATGTTGATAATTCATGAAAATTCGTTATTAGATAACGTTAAAATTAAAAAAAAAAACCCATTTTGTCTTGTAATGAATTTAGATGTATATTAAGAACTTCTTACCACCATGCAATTTCTGATGCTTGTCCAGTTTTGTAAGAATATTCTTCACCGCCACAATGCTCTGCACTAACCGGTCATTGTTGCATTTTGCATTCATAAAGTCTGCTAATGTCGCTGGGCGGTCGATCCTAGAGGGAAAAAATATTAAACTTAATTATTCACAGAAAACAGAAATACCCATCAGGCATCTTAACGATTCAAATATGAAATAGGTATAGCTAAAACAAAGAGTTTTCGGGTTGTGTTTGTATACTGCCCCTACATCATGTAAAATCGGAAAAGGTCTATGGCAGAGCCCATCAGAGAGACAAGAAATGCAAAGCAAAGACCTCAAATTATTAGCAGTAAAGAATTTCTGACGAATGAATAATTGACTACTTACACCTTCCTTGCCTCCAAAAGAATTCCTGCTACGTTTGGAATACCGATTCCTTCCATAATTATGAGTTTAAGCAAGAGAGATAACGTGAATGTCAGCCTGACTATGGCGTTAAACGTTGTGAAGGAGTAATCATGACGTCACTACGTTTATGACGTCATGTAGCTCTGTATGCTTTGGAATCGTAACGGAAAGAAATGCTTCTATTGTCCGGAATTACTTATGCTCAGGTACATGTATAAGAAATTTAATAACAAACAACGACAACAATAATAATAATAAAAGAAAGAAGTTCATATAGCCGTCTTGTCTATTTAACGCTATCATCAAGATTGATGGTTTTTCAACATAAGTTTCGATGTCGTGTTAAAATCAATCTGATGCCTTCTCGGTAACCAAGACATAATATGAGTGTGTTTGGGGTCATTAAGTGTCATTTTGAATTTTTGATGTTTCAGACATCTTTTCACGTACCATAACAGAAGAGGAGTGGGTTCTCTTATGTTTAGAATTATCCATTCTGAGCACCTAAAATGGAGATAACAGTCATATTTTATTGCAGATTTAGTGAAAATGGAATTTAATAAACAACAAAACAAAAACAAATACACAATTAACCAAAATCACATCCATTCGTAATGAAATGTCAAGTTATTTTTTGTAAGCTTGATACTATAAAATATATCTCATAAAAGAGTATCCCTTGTTACGAAACATAAATGGTTATGCCCCCCCCCCCTTTCCCCAATTCCCTCGTACTGCCCACCTTTAAAGTTCGATATATGCAAGCACGTGTATTACGTCTCTTAATGAAGTGTTTGAAGCTATAATGTAAAGATAACGATAAATCGGCAAATTGAAATGAACAATTTCCTACATAGATATCTTATCACAAATTGAAATGAACAATTTCCTACATAGATATCTTATCACAAAATGAAATGAACAATTTCCTACATAGATATCTTATCACAAACTGAAGTGAACAATTTCCTACATAGATATCTTATCACAAATTGAAATGAACAATTTCCTACATAGATATCTTATCACAAATTGAAATGAACAATTTCCTACATAGATATGTTATCACAAATTGAAATGAACAATCTCCTACATAGATATCTTATCACAAATTGAAATGAACAATTTCCTACATAGATATCTTATCACAAATTGAAATGAACAATTTCCTACATAGATATGTTATCACAAATTGAAATGAACAATCTCCTACATAGATATCTTATCACAAATTGAAATGAACAATCTCCTACATAGATATCTTATCACAAACTGAAAGTTGTTGCTTTGGACAAAGTCCACCAAAACGATCTTGTTTCTGATCTTGGCGTTATCTCAGAAAAGTAGGACGCTCATGTTTGAAAAGAAGTAACATACCAAATATATTTTAACAGAAACTTGAGTTGTCTTTCATTCTTTGCTAAATTGCAAGAATTTTCCGAGCCCTGATGGATCGGTGTGCAGATATCGTAAGTAAATTTACGTTTCCTCTCAAAGTATATCGTGCTAACAGTGACAGATTTAGGACTGGAGAGACAAACACTATCAAATGAAATGAAAGAGAAAAAAGGGGGATATCTTTGCATTTAATCTTTAATATTTTCCTTGGTTGGTGTAACATTATTGTTAGCTACAGTATTGTGAGCTGTTTTCTTCTTTTGCATCTTTCCGAGTCCAGGGAATGTGCTGTGAATGTTTACGTGGCGCGTCCCCTTGGCTCGTGAAGAGGCTACTTTTGAAAACATGGATTACTTATATCATTCTCAGCAGCAGCTTTAGAGGGGAGTCCGGGAGAGGGTTTGCTCCCCCTTTTTTGTCACAAGTATGAGTTAACTTCAGATTTGGCACCCAATAAGGCTGAGAATATAGGCTAATACTTTACTTTCACATGTCCCACACCCTCTTCGAAAATGCTGGATTCGCCACTGATTTCGTAATACGTAAAGGAGACAACCATGTCACTGACTTTACTGGTATTACTAGTTTGACATGACCTTTTTTTTTTACTAGTTATGCAGCATGTTTTCCTATACATGAAAAGGTATGTGTCTTCATGTGAGACATTTATGCATATGTGCATATGTTGCGAAATGGAGAGAGGTTAAGGTTTCAATTTTATTATTATTTTTTTTTATCAAAAACTTATCAAAAGACAGCATATTTTTGTCATAAAATGTCAGCATTCTTTTTCACTTTTCACAAGTTTCATGCATGCACTCCCTCCTTTACTTAAAATTAATCGTATGATTTTGTTCGCAAAACGGTTCATTTGATTCAGCCAAAGGGTCGGCCAGGAGTTTTGAAACATGGTCGTAGATCTCGGATCGGACTCGAACAAAACATTTTAATTCTAAACATGTCAGATACCCTGCACTCTGGGTATTAAGATACACTTTATCTTAGGTGTTTTTGTCAAGTATTGTTCTCATGAAATGAAAAATGATATGAAGGAGAATGCAGCATTTGAATCTGAAGATGTCGTCACAACCAATAAACAAAATAACCATCCGATTACGATGTGGTTACTGCACCTGGAGGAAACAGTGTGGAAAATCGTACACATGATTCTAGAATAGGTACTGAACAGTCAGCGGCTCTAAACAAGGATAAAAAAATTGCTGTGGATATTCAATTTAATCATATTGTATAACTGTCATCTAAAAAATTGCTTGATAAAGGTCGTGAGGCCGAAAATTTGCAATACAGAGTGTTTGTGTTCCTTTACTTTTTTGTTTTTGTTTTTGTTTTAGTTTTTTTTTCATTTTTCACATTTTCATATATATTTATATCAATGAGGGCTAGTACCAGTTCGCATTTCGGTATAATTGCTTTGAGTTATGCCCCTTGTTATATGGGTTATCTTCCTTTGTTTCGAGGTAATTTAAATATCCGTAGTACTTAAATTTCCTATCCATGCCACGCCATATCTTATGGACTTTTCCAGTAGTTTTTCTCAATATATTGGATTTTAAACTTTATATTCATTCAAATTGATCCCCTTCAAGCTAAGCGACGGGCGTATTATGCCTCGCTAGGCGTTGCTCTTGATTAACCAAGAATAGAGTTTTCGTGTAAAATGAAGAGAAAAATTACGATCAAAATAATGTATCTTTATTCCAATAAATAATAAACAAACAATATACATCATTAATAACAACGGTTTGAGGACGACAGCAGATATGGATTTCTGTAAAAGAAAAAAAAAAACATGAAGTGTTAGATTCCGTGAATTGGAGTGTTTACATATTCACTTGGAAATTTAGCGCCACTCTATGTGGTCGTGGAGAGAAATCTGTATAATCGCAGTCGGTTAAAGTATCCAAGGTATCTGGGACAAACTGCTCTTAATAGACACTCTTTACTTTACTTCATAAGAATGAAAATAAATTTGTAACTATTGAATGCCTATACATAACAGTGTACATGTATATGCTGACGAGGTTTTTATATTGTTTTTTAATGATAATGATAATGCGTGTCCTCTTTCTGTGCAAGCTTAGTGAAAATTATTCTTTTTATAGTTAAAATGCTAAGAAATATAGAAATGATCCATCAGTGCTTACCATACTATATATATTGTCCGACAAGTTCATCCCAGAGCTTTGAAAAGTAATGCGCCCACTGCAGCTAAAACAGAAAGAATATTCATTTCATTGTGAAATAACTAGATGTACAATTTAGACATTAAATTGGTTTTGTTTATTTTCCTCAAGTCTTCTTATTCTTTTCTGTGTGATGCTCATATGGAATACCTTAAGGTCGGTGATTTTTTCTTTGTGTGTGTGTGTGTGTGTGTGTGTGTGTGTGTGTGTCGTGAGAAAAGAAAATGGGTTTATGATTGACCTAAAGGTGGGGAGGTTGAAGGCAGTCCCTACGGGCCTGCCATCCACTACTAAACACTGGATAACCATACTGGCGAAGGACCAGTTACCGGCAACTACGTTATTAAGGGTATTCAAAACGTGAATTGACGAAATTTACATATATAATATTTAGTATCCTATGTATTGCAGAGAATCGCGTGAAAAACTCTCATAAATTCATGTTTCGAAAGCCGAAATAACGTAATGGCTGGTAACTGGTCTTAGCCGGTAACTAGTACACTACCAGTACTGGAAAAAATAATCTAGATTTCATGCAAACAATAATCGACATGAAATTTTATGGAAGAATTATTATCATTTTTCTATACATCATTATCGTGTACTGTACAATTCACTAAAAGCAATTTGTATTTACATGTAGTTGCCTATTTTGTCTGTAAAACTTACCAGTTCCAAGGATTTTCCCAGTATTTCCAGAAATAAGTCCGCCCGTCAAATCTCCCCAAAAATCTCCACGGCTGCCGTAGGAAAACGGAAGAGGTCTGTATCCAGCATAACCCCCGAATCCAGAATGGATGGGGTAGGGCATGGGTACATAAGCCACGTGACCGCGGTTACCGTATCCATGGTTATATCCAAAAGCATAAGGCTGGTTGAAGTATGCATTATAAGGCATGGGGTAATTGTTGTAGAAATGTCCTTTGTAGTTGTAGCCGTAATTTTGGTACTGATTGGTATAACCTTGGTGATATCCTTTACCATATCCACGATACTGGTTCGTTAACCCATAATTTCCTCCTACATATCCTGTGTTCTGGTATTGCTGGTTACCATAGTTACTATTTTTAACTCCATAGTTACTATTTTTAACTCCATAATTACTATTTTTAATACCGTAGTTACTATTTTGAAGAGCATAGCTGTTCTGATAGTGTTGATTGTTTATACCAGAGTTCAACATCTGTTGACTGCTATATTGCTGATTTGAGGGAACGCATTTTACAATCGCGACTAAATACGCAAACATAAAAACGAATGTACATTTACAGTTACCCATTATCATAAAATGTTTTACACTAAAAATAAAACTTAACCTGTTCTTTTTAAACACCAGTCGATACTTATTACCTCTGCGCATCTTTGCCCGTTTTATACCCTTATCAAGGGAGGTAATGACGTTAGTCATTTCCGATTTTTTTGCATTGCCCCATGTTAGATATATCGTTATAACAGAAAACCGCGTCAACACGGACTTGTAATTCCCACACTTTATTTCAGGAGGGAAAAATTCATTCATGACCACAACGAGCGACATAATGTGACGTCACGGTCATGATATCACGGCGGGCGTAAAGTTGCTGTCAAGATTACGCCATGTTTTTCACCGCCAACGGGTAGGTAGCATACGTCGGTTATTTTGGGACCAATCGCCGCTATGTATAGCGATCGCTAAGTCCTGTATAGTAACATGAGGTTGAGATTATACATTTACTTATAAGGAAATGAACGTGTGTTCTCACGAACAAAATCTACTTCGCCAGTTATCATCGTCGGATACTCATGGAGCCACGGACGGAAAGGGGGAAGGGGGGTGGGGATGGGGGGAGGGGGGTGTTGTAACTTCTTATTCAAAGGTATATACAGATATACAAACGTGCGGCTGGAATGGGGTATACTTTTATATATATCAATGGGTATCATTTTCTCTTCAAATATATATCAATAGGTATCTTTCTAATCTCAAAATATACGAATAGGTAAAACGTATGTGGAGATTACAAGAGCAGATATTTTTGCATTAGAATCAGAAATGCAGAAACTGATTGCAAGCCTATTTATGGTAAATAATTGGGAAATTTATTTATTATACCAGTTTTATTGAGCAAATCAAATGAAAGTACGAGCAGTAAAGTGTGATATTTTGTAAATTAAAAAAAATGGGGGAGGGTTGTTTTTATCACATGTTTTGAAATAGTACTTTTTGAAAATCCTTTATTCTATAAAATATTACGCAATCTAATGATGACTATCTTTGAAAACGATTTCCGGATGCACTTCGGATTAGGAAAAACGCGGTTAGAGCAAAATAATTGCTATTTCAAATTTAGTTGTGAATGCTAGTTCAACAGCACCTCTCCCCAACAAGAAAGTTTGACGCAGACCATGCGACATAATTCTCTCAACAACAGTGAAAATAAACGGTGCAAAAGAGAGACAAGACCAAACAGTATGTATATGCTAACACCCCATCCCGACTCATACACGTTTGCCCGACCTAAAAAGTATCGGGGGTTGAATCTACCTGTGTTAGGACGAGCACACTATAGATTGCACTGAGTCAATCTTATGGAGCGATTATATCATACTATAAGCCTACATTGCCACTACTTTAAATAACATACGATACAGGCGCAGCTCTGTTTATAGCGTGATTTAGTCGTGCCCGAGAGGTCTGAAGTTCGATTCCCATCGGCGATTCGAAGAAGCACTGTCTATTGAACTAGGACATGTGTCACGCTAGGCGTGGACGAGTTCCCGTTTCACACTAGGCCTGGACGAGGTCCCGTATCAAACTAGGCATGGACGAGGTCCCATGTCACGCTGGGCGTGCACGAGGTCCCGTGTCACGGTAGGCGTGATCGAGGTCCCGTGTCACGCTGGGCGTACACGAGGTCCCGTGTCACGGTGACGGTAACTGTGGTCCAGGTCCCGCGTCACGGTAGGCGTGATCGTGGTCCCATGTCACGCTAGGCGTGCACGAGTTCCCGTGTCACGGTGAAGGTAACTGTGGTGTAGGTCCCGTGTCACGGTAGGCATGGCACGCAAAAGATTCGTAGCTGCTTCGGATGTGCCCGTTGTATAGATCTAAATTCATATAATTCTGGAATGCTTATTTTCATCAAAAGGCAAAAAATTTTGAAAAAATTCGGACGTGATTTATAGAACCTTATAATAAGCATACCCGTCATACCCGTTTCACTTAAATATTTCAAAACAAGACCTAAAACTATCCTAGATAAAACGGTGTCAGACAAAAGGACAACGCCATACCATAATACGCCTCATCTAACGACTTTGTGTTGGTAAGGTCAGTTCATGGTTCGGATTTAAACTTTCGACATTTGCTGCCGAGTGTCCTCGCAAAGGACAGCTTAAGACATTTTGCACCAACATGTTAAAATGTCTTGAGAACGTGTACATCCGACACCAGGGGGCAAATCCAGCAAATTCCCCCTTTTGCCATGGGTAAGGATTTCCACATTTAAAACAAGACTCTCTAGTAAAAGTTCGCATCGAAAAAGGGTTGCAACCCGCTAGATCTGCCAATAACAAAGTCATGGTTTTGTTGAGATCAATTCTTTCGGTTTGCGCGACAAACATAATCTATTATTTCTTCGTACAACCGTTCATTGTTTTCAGCCCAATAAGCATTCGGCTTCATTATTATATGTAAACATAACATGTTACAACACAAAAGTAGAAATATTTATTGTCTCCCACATAGGAAAGAAAATATCTATGAAATATATATACAATGTATTGAGTTTTGATTCAATCATAGAACGAAATCAGAGACCAAAGCCGAAGAAATAAGACCCCTCCACCCTTCCGTTCTGAGGAAAATCCCACCAGAGGGATGTTCAGTCGGAAAAAGTGTAAACTAATACGCGTCCAAAATCTGAACCACAAACAACATGTCTTCTCTACACACTCTTTCATTTAACTCGGGGCCATTTTGATTTTAGTTCACTTGCAAGCCTGTCTGTAGAAATTTCTCGAATAAAGTTGCCTAATGTGACCTTTGGATCCAACACTGGTCGGAGTTGGCTTTTGATTGATTGATTTTAGTTTAACGTCATACCACGAATATTTCACGGATATGGTGACGGCATCTGCCTGATGCAGGGCATACAAATTTTGACCTTTCCAACGGACCCACCCGAAGCAGTGAGGGATCTTTAACGTGTCATGCATACCACGACACGGGACCTCGGTTTTTACTGTCTCATCCGAAAGACAGTCGGAGTTGGCCAAATTACAATAGAAGTTGTAGAGGTCATGGATACTTCATCCCTACCAAGTTTGACCAAAATCTCATGGACTGTTCTTCAAAAGTAATTGGAAATGAGAACTGGCAAGGGATGACAAATAACAAATGACGCATGAAGGCATGATAAAAGTGACCCATGAATATCACAGACCTTGAGAAGTGCATTAAGGTTGTCAGTCCTTGAAAATTAGAAGGTCCTTGAAAATTTTTTGAATTTATTGATATTAAGTCCTTATTTATTACCTAAAAGCATGTAAATTTTAAAGAAAGATATCTCTAAACACATGGTAGATGATAAAAGTTTTGTCAACTTGGTCGAGGAATGGAAATCGTTAGGAGGAATGTATTTTTCAGTTTTTGTGACATCTCAACTTAGACTGGAGTTACCTGCTCTTGCTTGCTATCGCTGCGCGAATATCTGACAGGCATTGCCAGTCTAATCTCAACTCTTCAACATTTAGTGGAACCCTTCAATGTTTCTGTATTTGGTTCTTGCACTAATACACAAAGTGCTAAGTAGTGCTTGAAAATATTTCTTTAACGGGATGTATGAACGTTTGGCACCAAGGACAAATAAAACAAGTATTAGTAAGTAAAATTTACAATACACAAGAATACAATTTAAACAAAGTGTTCTTTACAATACAATAAGAAAATATCTCTTTAATGGGCTGTATGAACCTTTGGCGCTGATGATATTATAAAACAATAAAAATAAAATACACATGGATATAATTTGATACAATTTGAACAAAGTTACTATAGAAATACATGCTAAGAATTTCCTTGGCTCTGTTGATATATATATATATATATATATATATATATATATATATATATATATATATATATATATATATATATATATATATATATATATATAATTGTTTACGATCATCGCCTCTTTTGTTTGTTTACCTCTCTGTAAGCAGAACTGAATAAGGCATCAAACAACAATAACAAAGGTATAACCAAGAACGGTAAGTACACAGAAAGCAGAGTCAATCTTTCCTTCATGGTGCGAGGACCAGGGGAAACTGACGTAGAAAAATCCTCGAAAAGGAGGTGAAAAGATATGGCAACGGTTGTCGTGGCAACGTGGGCGGAATACACAATCAGAGGTATTCGTATCCAACGACAGCTCTTGATACCTACAAAAACACATTTTACATTTATTTATTCAAAACTCATAGCTTTTTAAAGGATATTACGAAATCTTTTTCATTAAACCTCAGAGTACAGAAATCTAGACGAAAAATTTGAACAAGATGTGTAAATGAATGAATCAAAATTAGATCAATTTATTTTTTTAAATTTCATTTCCATAAATTCATTGAAATAGAAATACATGGTAATTAATTATAATTCATTAATATATAATACTGTAATAATAATGAAATATATGGTTATATGATAGTATAATATAGTATAATATAATAAAAGACATACCCTTCCAGAAGGCATACGCTGCCGGGAAGAAAAAGGGAAACTGTAGAAATAATTCGCAGAATATAAAACTTTTAAACCACGCAGGAGGGTCTGCCATCATTGTATCTCGGAATTCGCGGCAATACCACGTCATCACATCCTGAAGCTGAAATAAAATTTTCAAAATGAAAACATAACATTATCCAAAATGCCTATATTTGGGTCTGATATTTCGCACCAACGTTAGCTATCGTAGTGAGTCATGGCGATCTTCTGAGTTTAGGGCAATATCATAACAAAGTTTATTCCAGGGATACACTATGGTAAATGATAAATGTTCTAGATAGATTTGACCCACACATTTCCAATGACCTTGACCTTAGTCACATAGTTACATAACCTTTAGCCGTGACCATACCACACCTTTGGGATATTGGCTTTTTCATCTTTTGAAGTGATATACTTACTGGGTAGATATTTGAGGTAGAAAAACTGTATTAACATAAACCAGTTTTTTGGTGATCGGTGTAGAAACTGAAAGGACGAATCTGATGCTCCCATAGTACACGTAATTGTATGGCATCACAATTGGTTTTGACGTCAGACAAGTAACCAAAATGGGAAATAACTAGGGAAGTAACGATGTACCGCGATACAGAAAGACACCCCCCCCCTCTCCCGAAGCTCTTGCATTATCACAGTTTTAGGACCTACAAATCGCGCAATTTCATCGTCTTTATTCAGTACCGCAGCTGCCGTGTACTAATAATCAAAGCTTTTGTTATGTTATTAATGTCTTCCCAGTCTTATTATTTGGTGAAGCTATACCTGGGGCGGATTTTGATAAACAATGGATTCAGCTGCATCACAAAATCCATCATTATTTGCCTTTTCTCGCGTGGACTAATTCTAGTAGACAGTACAGATTCATCTAAAATAAATAGGAGAGAGCCGTAAAAAACATTTCAAAAGTGATGGCGGGAGGGGCAAACATTGCCCCCCCCCCCCCCCCTTTTAGTTCCTACGGGCCTGAAGGAAAAGCATGAAATTACCATCTCTCTCCCTGTCTTTGGGCGGGGGTCCTAAGATTGATAATAGTGAGGGGGAAGGAAAGGGACGGGAAGGGAAAGGAAAGGAGCCGACAATTCAATTAGCTTTATTTTCTCGTAAGTAATGGTACCAAATTTGTTACAATTAATAACAAAATAAAAATACAGTGGTAAATATAAAGGAAATTAGTATTAGGAAATTGTAACTCTGTAGTGGAAATAATTTTCAAAATGCATTGCTCCAAGTAGCATTCAAGATTTGGTTGCCAAAAGGCGAACTTGCTTAAATTTTGGTCGCCTTGGCCAAAATTTTGGTCGCCATTTGTGGAATTTTGACTTGCCAAAAACTTGTATTTTTCATAAATAATAAAATATATATAGCAACCACCGACGATCGCTTATCTTTTGCCCTGACATCAGATTTAAATGGAGGCTCTTTGAATGCAGCCTCGGGGCTTTCATCTACACTTCCGCAGCTTCCCTCGACAATAGATTGCCCCTCTCTCGGTCTTTCGGTGCCTCCAGAAAGGCCAAAATCAGTCAGCGTTCGTTTCGACACCTTTTTGACATAGATCAGCTGATTGGCTCGGGAATTATCAGACTTTTACCTATGACATGTAATTGTAGACGGAACTGGTAAAAGTACGAGAATTCCTAAACAACAAATGAGGACCAATAACAATTAAACACTTCTGAACAAACAAAATGGACATGGCGACAAATTTGTATTTCAGTCCTGATTTTGCGAGTTTCTTCAAATTCGGGTCGCAAAATCCACTTTAAAGTCACACATTCGACCAATTTGGTTGCAACTTGGAGCACTGAAATGCCACATCTCTCAGAAATACCAACAGATTTCTTTCAAATTTGGAGATTAAATTTCTGTAACAATAATTAATAAACGTATGCCAAATTTTTAATTCTTATATTACAACTGGTGTTCTTGTTTACGACATGAATATTGCTCAAGCTTATAGTTCAGTAACAGCTCATAACATGATCAGATGTTCTCTAGCCAACCAGGCTAGCTGAAGGACTACTCAACTAGCCCAATGCAAAAGTTACTAGTCTCACACTAGCAGGCTATCACTAATTGCAAACAAGGTTGCTCTGTGTTTGTATGTCACATATAGCCATTGGTTTTATGTTGAATAATGAGTCAAGAAAGGGTATATTTTCTTTATATAAGATGGCCATCCTGACCAAAGTTTAAACCAATAGTTGGAAGGGATTATGAACTGATTAACTGTGTGCATGGAAGCAATGTTGATAAAACCTAGTCTATCCTTTCTGTTTTATTCCCCTCAGATCCATAGATCGGGGGCATACTGTTCTTGACCTCTGTTTGTTTATGTCTGTTGTAACCTTTAACCTTCGCCTTACTTCTTAACTGTGAGAAATATAGACTTCATATTTGGCATGCACACTCCACTAATAAAGCCCTTTCAAATTACACCAAGGTCAATGACTGCATGACCTTGACTGTATGACCTTTGACCTACATTTCAAAATTTGCCTTATTCCTTAATGTCATTTTGTCATTTGATGTTTTTATTTATAGTGAATTTATGAAAATTTATTGATATTTGTCAAACAATAATATCTGCCTATACACATTGTTTGAGAAATTTATATATGGTTGTTCCAAGTTGGCTATTGTTACTGTCACACTAATGAACTGTAAAGTTTGATGGAGGATTTATTTTAGGTTAATACATTATATTACAATATTACATTATTTTTATTATTATATGTCACATAGGCATAGGAACAGGAAGGCCAGGGCACAACCCCTTTTTGACTGATTGTAAGATAACATAAGATCACACAAAAAATAACCTCTGGCAATCAAAAATAGAAAACATAGTTCAGTATGTGTCTTCTTCTTCTACTCCCATTAAAGTGAATTAAGGACTGCATATGCGGCATCATCTCACTATGTGACAAATAAAATAATCACAAGAACTGCACTGGTGATACCAGACAGCAGGTATCAAAATTATATCAGCAGCAAAACCTACAGGCATTCTTACTACAATCTTCACACTGACATGTCGTTGATTCTCTCCTGTATTTGAGGGACATAATCACAAAGCCTCGACATTGTGAAGATGACTACTAGTAGTAGTACTGATGCAAGACTTTCTCTGCTATTCAAAATAGTCCATCAGTTGGTAGCCATTCTGCCGACACAACTTGTTCCTCCTTCCCGACCCACTAGTCACTCTCACAGTTTCTCCTTTAGGCAACTACAGTCAACTAAAAATCTATACAAGTATTTTTTTTCCACTCACCATTGTGTAGTGGAATAGACTTTCAGACACCGTTGTCTCGCTGCCAGAGTTAGAACTCTTCAAGCTGGCAGTGACTGAAATTCACCACCTCAAACCATAAGATAAAATTTGCTTTTATCTTTTATTTGTAAATACTTATCTTCTTATCTTATACCCACTCAGGCACTGACAGAATAAGCTATCCTCTGGTTCTATCTTTTGAAAAATTTTTTTGTTCTTATCCTTTTCACATTTTAAATAGCTGCGCACCTTCACATAATACTCAAATTTGAGGGCGTGAAGTACTGAGAGATAGATACTAGTAGTAGGTTTTACGACGCGATGATTCTAACAAAAACAAAAGTAGAAATTCTCACCAGAGTTGGGTATATCCAAAGTGGTACTAAAGCTTGCGAGTCAATTAATATTGTGACAGGTATATGGAATGCAAAATAAAGAAAGAAAACATATTCTATTAGTCTATCCATGTCGATTGTGCACTCCAAATGAAGAACAACAACAAGTGTGTGTTTGTTGATATGCAAAATGAAAGTACAAACTAAATGCCAAAATAATTCATAATAAACTTTCCGGAACGTATCAAGATTTAAAGTGGGAATCTCCCTTTAAAACCTTGATTACATTGCAGGTGTAAGATGGTGTATGTCTGTTTCTTAATTATACTCGGAAAAATTTTCCGGGACTAGAGTAAACACCATGTGAGTTACGTGGCTTTTGGCCGGAAACAATGCCCCTCACGATGTTGTAGAATATTTTTTTCACAGTAGAAATGATGACCCGGAGAGTTTTCTTCTATATTCATAGAGTTATCCTCATAACTGGTGGAACCCCCTCCCTCCACCCCCCCACCCACCCACACACACACACATCACTTTATATGCCAATCATGTACCGATGGGGTTTTTCTTATCATGGTCACGTTACGAAATTCAAGATTTGGTAACCCTTCCCCCTACACACACTTTTGAAATGCTTCCAATGGCCCTGATATGGACATTGTATCATGTCTATGTGTAACTTTTCAGCCTTCTTCAGTGTAGTATATACATGTGTTACATTGGCGGATTTAGAGGGGGAGGCGAGGCCGCCCCACCCCTTTCGCCACATATTTACTAGTAATTAAAAATCCACATTTGGCGCAAAAAATGGCTGAGTAGTTTGGCTAATACACATGTACCCCCTCCCCCATTTTCGGAAATCCTGGATCCGCTAGTGTGTTACGATCGAATCTACTGTCCAGACCACCCAACCAATGTATCCGACAAATCTACGGGGGAAGTGGACCTTACACTGATTTTTCACCGGGTCGGGACATAGAACAGGAGCCATTAGTATCCTACCCATACACATATTGGTCAAAGTGTAAAACCGTACCAATTCATAATACTGAACATAGTAAAAAGCATACCGGAGTCTACATGATTGTCTTCCCTTTTATTCTACTTGTGCGTTGTACCTATTGTCGATCTATTCTTTCAATTAATACCCGTTGATATCATATAGGGTTTCTGATTATATAAATATCGTGATATGAGTCGGGAAACATCTACAACAGTGGCGGATTAATAGGGGACCCGCCCCTTCTTTTGGACACACATTTACTAATAAAAATCCAGATTTTGCATCAAAAATGGCTGAGAAGTCTGGCTAATACCCATTTGGGCTCCCCCTTTTCGGAAATCCTGGATCGGCCACTGTGCAGCCTCACGTTATTATCAAAAAGATAAACGCTAAGACGAAGACACACATTAAACTCTCTATATATTTAAGAGTTCAATATGTGTCTTTGTTTAAGTATTTACCTCTTTTTTGTCTTGCATGCTTTTCTATCATTTCTGTGCTTTCTTCTGTGTCCTTAGCTTTATATGCATTATAGCATGTAGATACGTATTGCATGATTTTTATTCAGGCATTATTTTATCTTGTTCATTATAAGTACTGTGATCATGTTTTGTGCTGTATTATAATGCTTTGTTGTTTTATATATACATGTAATATTATATATGTCAATTAAAAGCTCTTTAGATCTTGTGTTTCCATGTTTGTCTTTTTCATGCCGACTTTAAATAGATATTGTCTTGTCTTGTCACTAATTTTCATTAAAGGTCACGGGAAACTTAAATTATACAAATTTATGTTTTTGCTTAAATAAAATATATATGCTTTAAATAACATACTCATATTTTTTGTTTTTGAAAATAATTACTCGTTCTGGAGATATTGATATTTGAATATAAATGTAAATGTGTATTGCTTCGGCAAGTCTCGCAGATTTTCGTAACTGTGATTGCTATGACGTTATATTAGGTCAATTACTATATGAGCTGTATTCACAACCTGTATGTTACATGGAGAAATGTCGTGCTTGACCTAATGTGACGTCACAACTTTTTATTTCTGTAGGGGCATTTAACTCTGTATTTACTCTTAATTACTGACTTATAAATGTAATTATACCTATATGATACAGTAGAAAAATCTGTTTTTTAAACAAGAAGGTTAATTTGTCCAAGTATTACTATTTTTTACAATAAAAATTTATGTATCCCATTACCTTTAAATGCAAGATGTTTACAGGTATAATATAGGCTAATTTGCATTGTATCACGGAAAGTCTATTGATATCGATATAATACTTCATGATTTGATTTATTTATTTTACTAGAATGAAAAGATAATACCGCTGATGTATCAAGTAATATTATTTTTCAGTTACGAATAAAATGTAAGTTGTTCCGATTACCTAGACAAGTTTACACGACCATGTCTTCTGAAATACAAAAATTATCGCAATTTTTTGAAGCACGGACTTGATGGCCAGGACAGTACCTAATCAAAGTAACCAATGGGGCTATTTCACTGTACGCATCCGTTTGAGTTTTACATATTGCAGCATTCTTTTATGAGTAAAGGCAGGAGAGATTCCGAATGCATGAGGGGGTATGACTTCGGTTTTATCCTAGGCCATAATGCAATTTTTCATTAATTTTTTACAAATCCTGTTACAAATATTTTGAAATCCACATTTGAATTCAATGAAGAAGTATACATACATTGTATATATTTCATTATTTTCTCATTTAAGATAATAATCGTGGTAAAACAAAAGATTAAAAATAAGATTTTACTTAGAAATTGAAGATAAATCCCGAGGAGTATACCTCTTAACAAATCACGAATCTGGATCATCTAAGCGTTTGTGAAAATTCCCCATTCCTTTTGTACAATGTACTTTATTTATATTTGAAGCATCAATAAAAACTTAAATAAAATATATTTCAGTGGGGCATTGAAACAACCACCTCCATGACGGAAATTAACCTGTTTTTTTGCGGCAATACCACAGGGGTGACCTTACATTGAGAAATTTCCAAGACGTAATCCGTAATAGACTAGTAATACCAGAGACCTATTATAGGTCTCTGGTAATACGTCAGTAGGTAAAAGGGAAGACTCGTATCACAGGGGTGACCAACATCAAACCTCGATATCTCCGCTAATTTTGCACGCTTTGACAAAAACCTGGTACCTGTCGATCGGGGAGAGTCTCTTCTCTTTGTTACTGTTTACCCATATAATCCATCTTTTTTTGCACGATTATTTCACTTTGCCTCCAAACGGACGGTTAATGGATACATCGTGCTATAAATAACGCCGCAATGTCCTTTAACCCGAGTCCGCAGCAAATCTCCTAGCAATGCATCGTTCGTGTTCTCTCGGGACATACCATTAAGAAAGTAATCGAGTCAGAAGATATACAGTAAAATCTGCGGGAAAAATGACAGCGATCAATAAATTATGGCCCTCGTCTGCTCTTCTCAAGATCGCTGTCATTTTTCCCGCAGATTTTACTGTATATCTTCTGACTCGATTACTTTCTTAATGGTATGTCCCGAGAGAACACGAACGATGCATTGCTAGGAGATTTGCTAAACTGAAAGAAAATGAAAAATGGTTTTACAATAATAATGAAATTGAAATTGTAAATAATTTCAATTATCTTGGTTTGAATTTAAGTTACACAGGAAAATTTCTAAAAGCCCAACTTACCTTATCACAACAGGGAAGAAAATGTTTTTTTGCTCTTTATAATTCCATGAAAGATATGGGTCTCAATATTGAAAGTAAATTAACTGTTTTTGATACATATGTAAGCTGCGTCTTTAAATATGCATGTGAAGTCTGGGGCTTCCATTCAGCACAAAACATTGAATCAATCTGTTCATTTGAATTTTTGTAAATCAATTCTAAATGTAAAAAAGAATACCACGAATATGATTGTATATTCTGAGCTTGGTAGAGTACCTTTGTCCATTAACAGAAAAATTAAGATAATCAAATACTGGCTGAAACTTTTAAAAACTGATAATTGTATCTTAAAATCACTGTATGAGAGTATGTTCGATAACTGCGTATTTCATGACCAGCCTCCTATAGATTCTTGGTTAAATAATGTTAGGTATTTAATACAGTCTACTGGTTTTCATGATGTATGGATATTGCAAAATGTTGAGAATGAAGATATATTTTTGAGAGTATTAAAACAGCGTTTGACTGAAAATTTTTTTGCAAAATAGAAAGGAATTTTTCGATCTTTCCAGTAAATATTTCTTATACAAACACTTAATAGACAATTTTAGCTTGCAGTTTTATCTCTGTAAATCACTACCAAATAATTACCGTCAGCTTATTTCAAAATTCAGAATGTCATCTCATAAATTATTTGTTGAAACAGTCGATATAATAACATGGACAGAAAAAACCGCATATGTATGTGTTGTAAAAAATGATATCGAGGATGAATTTCATTTTATACTGATATGTCAATCTATTCGTCAAAACTGTTTCAAATTATATCATTATAGAAGACCTTCTGTTTTCAAACTTGTGCAATTATTGGCATCTCAAAATGTTTCGGAATTATTCAATCTTGGTAAATACTTGTATAACGCTTAAAAATTGAGAGACTCTTTGTTGATGTAAATGTCTCTCCTCCGCCTGACATTACTTGCCATTACTTTCTGTTTTTGTATATTTGTATTATATGTTGTATTTTTAAACCTATAAACATGTGCTTTTGGTAATAAACTATCTATCTATCTTTGAAAAAGGTGTGCCTCAGTGGATGAGGTCCTCAGCTCGTGGCCGAGAGGTTTTAGGTTCGATTCTTGCCATGGACACACTGCAAGATGTTCAGTCTTTCGAATGAGACCGTGAAACCCGATGTCCCGTGTCACGGTAGGCGTGGCATGCAAAAGATCCCTCCTCCCTTCGAGTGGGTCCGTTACAAAGGTACATGTATAAATTTATGTGCAATGCATCAGGCAGTTGCCGTCACCATATACGTAAAATATTCGTGGAGTGACGTAAACAGTTATTAAACAATCAGTTAATCTAGAGTCCTTTGAATAATCTTTTATGTATGGTTAGTCATCTTATACTGATTATGAAACATATTTCACTGTTTTATTTAACGACGACATACTTATAGTGGGTATGGCCAGTCCACACATATGGAGAAATTCAGCCCATTTTATTCATGAGCTGCCTACCACGTGATGTGCAATTATGCATAGTCATCTGAAAAAAAATCACGTGACTCAAAGTTTATGCCCCGTCTTTTTTTTAAACTAAACGTGTCCACATGAAGTCGTGTAAATAGTGACAAAGGTCCAGGACATGCCCTAATCTGCTTTCCGCCGGCAAAAGAAAATAAATGAAGCTGTTAGATTTAAATTTTCACAGTTTTAGCGATGATTTCCCCCTCGGCGCCTCTTTATGAATTTGTTGCAAATGGAAAATTTTCTAATTTCAACTCAAAAAGGAACATTTATGCAAAATTCTGGAGGAAAAATAGATGGGATATTCCGGATTTTCAAGTCCATATTGTACGTTACAGAATCTGGATTTGTTCGTATAGATCTGTGACATATCCGATGTAATTTTCAGTTGAAATCAGGGGAAAAGTTAAATATTTAGAACTTCAGTCTTGTTTCTAGAGGATTTAATCGCTTCAAAAGTTTGACTGAAAAAGGGACATTGAATACTGAGGGAATAAAACTTTTTATTGTGAGAATTATAAGAAAAACAAACAGGAATTTGATTGCGAATCTGGATTTGTGTTATTTCGCAGTGGTAAGATTTTTATTTTGATTTCTTTTTTATTTCCCTACATAAGCTATTCACGCTACGATGGCTGGTCCATGTGCAATATGGCCGCTATGCAAATTAGCAAAATGAACTGAATTTCTCCGTATGAAGAGACGCTTAAATGTAATGAAACTTCCGTGTTCAGCGTATTGTTATGACCATCACAATCCGGATAGAATTTACAAAATGGACCGTGCATGTATTTTTCGGGGTCAAGATTTAGCTGATGGTGAATGCAGGCTTACCTTCTTCATAATCTTATAGTAGGTAAATGACAGGTCTACAGGATAGATCGCTTATACTGATAATGATCGAAATAATCTTATTGTGGGCCGACACTAGCCGGCCCATCCTTGATATAAGTTTGGGAAAGTTGCATGCGTTTCTGCGGTACAGTAAGACCACACCCCCAGGATTTTACACCAATGATAAAATTAGGATTATATTCACTGCGGAGAGAGCATGTGTCACCTCTCTGACCCAGTTTGATAGATACATGTAAATGTAGTACGTTACAGCAGGGAAGTATTAAATTTGTTGGAATATTTTCTGGGGATGGGTGTACCTAGCAATTTTTTAATATTTGACGTGCTTTCTTCATAAGCAAAATTATTATTCGGTTGCTTAAGTGCATGACTTTTGGTTAATAGCCAATCGGAACATCATCGCCATTTTTTTTTTACAAAAAATATATCTTTCTTGCGTACGTAAATGGTCGAGTTGTTATATTACAACTGAATGATGTAAGTCCTACTAAAACTTTCAGAATACAGAATGCTACGCTAAGAAGGACCAATTATATTCTACAATTGTTTCTTCTGGCAAGACGATAAACCTTAATTAGTGTTTATAAATTGAAACTTGAGAATAAAAAGATTACCCACCACCATGGGCACACCACTACCAAAAGTTAACCAGTGAAGGGTTGGTTACCTAAGCAAACCTCCAGTTGCTTATAGATTGGTTATGTTTTGTTGTTAAAAATAAATAGTGGTTTGATTGATTAATTATTGTTTCACGTCACTCCACGACTATTTCACGTACATGGTGACGGTATCTACCTGATGCATTGCATAGAAATTTACACCTCTGTAACGGACCCTCCCAAGGAAGTGGGGAATCTTTTACGTGTCACACAGGGACCTCTGTTTCTACTGTCCAATTTGAAAGACAGGTCACCGATGTGCCTACGGCGGAAGTCGAACCCGAACCTTTCGGTCACCTTATCCACTGAGCCCACCGACTTAAAACATATAGTAGATGATATGGCTAGTAATTTTAAAAGTACATTTCCATACTAAATGCAGGCAAATCTGTACGTCTGATAAACTCGCTATTGCCATGCCTTATGTACTTGAATGGGCTAAATGAACCAAAATAAACTATTAGGTGAAAAGGAAGTGATACTGGAGATTTATATGTCTGTGGTCGATCATCATGGTCTTTATATGTCTGCTAATTATCAGTCACATGGCTGTACAATACAAATTTTAAAACATTATTCTGTTTTTAAAATTCTTTGCAGTTTTATCAAACATCCCATTCCGGCCCACACTTTGGTGCTTACACCAAATTGTTTCTTGTTGTAGATGAGACAGGTTTACATGATAGACTGCCTTTGATGAACATAGTCTTAATGGTTGTTGACCGGATTGACCACTTATTTTGATCATTGGTCTGCATAATCTTGTGGTAGGTGTAACAGGTGGCCAAGACAGATCGCTTATACGGGTTATGATTACGGGCTGCACAGTTTAATGACTACATTCCCGGACATACAATGGATCGTTTGTCTGCATGGCATGTTTCATATTCTTCCACTATCGTACCATATAATGCATTTTATTGATGAAGAAATAAAATAATTATGTATTTATGTTTTCTCAAGCTTTAAACTCTGCCATTTAAAAAAAACATACGCCCGTCGTTACGCGAAACATATTACGTTATGACGTTGTCCTTTTGTCTGTCCGAGACCATTTTATTTCGACAAGCATGGTTCATACTTTGAAATGTTCATACTTTGAAATTAAACATTTGATCTTTGATGAAAATCCTAGTTTTCGAAAATCTTCTGCTAAGCTTTTTGGAGTAAAACTTGGTGTGTATGTTCTGTATTTAGGTCTTACATGTAAGACATGACCTGTATTTAGGTACGGAACTACATTTTAAAGAGTTGTTTAATGAAATTTAGAATTAGGGGAAGATTTCGGTCGTGTTTTGAGATACTGAAGTGAAGTCTGGTGTATATGTTTAGCATACGGTCTTGCATAAGAAATTCGACATTGGCCCCGTTTTACAAGTCTTAGAGTTGCTTCTTTTTACATTGAAAACAGAATTTCACAAAGTTTTCGGCCGTGCATTTAGATACTGAAGGAAACGTGACGTGTATGTTAAGTCCGAGATCATATTTATTAAGTTTTACCTCACTTGAAAAAAGTTATTGCCATTGATTTGGATAGAATTGATATTTTTCAGTTTTTGTTGGAAATATTTAACTTTTATATGTAAACAATGAGGTCTTGTAGATGAAATTAAACTTTGTGTTTCCAACTAACCCCTTTTTACAAGTGTCTTTTTCTAACTTTAAATTTTTGTGATAGTTATGTGCTCACTTTAAATCACAAAAATTTAAAGTTAGACAAAGACACGAGTGTAAAGCCTATTTGGAGAAAGAGTTTATTTTCTTTTATTTATCTATTTATTTATTTATTCAAATATTTATTTATGTATTTATTTATGTGTTATTTATTTATTTATGTATGTATGTATTTATTTATTCTTTATTTCATCGGAGCGTATTTTGCTATGTAAGCGTTTGTTTTTAATTCTAAATCTCATTTAGAACATTTTACTTATATTTCGGGTTTTAATGTCCGAACGAAGCCAAAGTGGCCTAGTGAATAAGGTGCTCGGCTCATGATCAAGAAGTCCCGGGTTCGACTCCATCCCTGGGCACACCGGTGTTCTGTCTTTCGGATGAGACAATAAACACTGAGGTCCCGTGTCACGGTAGACGTAGCACGTAAAAGATCCCTCACTGCTTCGGGTGGGTCCGTTTCTAAGGTCTAAACTTGTATGCAATGCATCAGACAGATGCCGTCACCATATACGTGAAATAATCGTGGAGTGACGTAAAACAATAATCAATCAATCTCAACCGAACGAGACGACGCGGACAGGCCTCAGCTTGGCCCTGGACTCAAAACCGGGACGTCTTAGTCCCAGACGAAGCAGACACCAATGATCTTTGACGGTTTTCATTTTGTTGAGATACGGCGTCGTCCAGAAGGCAGGATTTCGACGAATCACCGGCGGGACTCGAAAGCTGGATCCCTCTTGCCATTAGCCAATCGCCGAACCCAGTGAACTCCACCGGCTGTGTAAAACAAAACAAGCAATTCCATTCTTTTTATCAGTTCTATTTGTTTTACCTTAAAATAACTTTATTTGCAGAATGTACACGGACAGAAAATAAAAAAAATTTGAAGTATTACCGAATACCGTTCATATTAAGATCATAAATATATCAATCTTTGATAAGTTTTTTTTTTATCAAATTTTGAAAATACACTTATAAAACATAGCCGGTAATTTTGCTTATGATAGATTGTTTAAGAATATTTGCAGGTACTTCGACAATTGTTAAGATGGCAAATGAAAAATAGAATATCAAGGTAGGAGGGACTGCACTGGATTTCCTTGATTTCTTGATTCAAAATAACGTCTAGCTGTCGAGGAAAACACACTTTTCTGAATATTAATTCTTTCTTTCTCTGCTGCGGACGAGAACGCATTCTGTGGGAAATGACTCCAGTGACGTCGTATTTTCGTCATTAAATCTCTACTTCTCAATGCACTACAGCTTATTCTGTAAAAGGTCATTCATAATTAGGTCAGTGAGTATTATTCCAAAACAACAGTCATACACTGTGTGCGATAAATAGAGTGTTCGATAGTGAGATATAATTAGATCTTAGATTTTAGCATAAAATCTAATCATACCCATGCATAAGTAAAATGAGGTGAAGTCGTAGTGGTCAAGTCACTGAAATGTAGTGCAGACGACCACGGTTCGAAACTCGAATGAGACTATTTCACTGTACGTATCAGTTTTGAGTTTTACATATTGCAGCATTCTTTAATGAGTAGAGGCACGAGAGATTCCGAATGCATGATAGGTTATGACTTTGGTTTTATCCTAAGCCATAATGCAACTTTCCAGTAATTATTTTACAAATACTATTACAAATATTTTATTTAATTATATTCTTATTTGAGACAATCATCATGGTAAAACAGAAGATTAAAAATAAGATTTTACTTAGAAATTAAAGATAAATCCCGAGGAGTATAACTCATAACAAGTCACCAGTCTAGATCATCTAAGCGTTTGTGATATAGTCTCATTGCGTCGCCATTTTTAAGCGAACGATAACTCTGACTCAGTCGCGAAGTGAATTTCTACAAGCGATGTGAATTAATACCAGTAATATGAACAACACGTTATCATTACGTTACCTTGGGTTTTCTTTACTTGGGAGTCTCATTAACTCTGCTTGAACTCCTTCTACACCATTCATAGTACTACAAATTATCTTTGCCAAAGATGTTTCCTTGATAGCTCTTAATTGTCCTGTAACCGAGATAAAAAGTTCATTGGCACTTCAAATGCTATATGTAAAATCCGAATCTCCAAACGGCATAAATAAGATAACGATTTTTTTTCCAGTTTATGTAGTGCTCTTTAAATTGTTTAAAAATAAAATAAAATTAAAGAAGTGAAGGGATCTTCAATATTTTACTCAAAGTAAATGAAAATCGAAATATATTTTCGTTTGAACATTTTGAAGTAGGTACATAGTGATGACGTCATAGACGTCGCAATACATAGGAAATACGAAATACGTCTGATTTAGTCACCCGATGGCAAATTGCTTGTCTGGATTATACAAAAAAGGAAAACACCACAGGCTAACTTCCTTTAGCGGTTTTTCTAAGAATGATAGTCTAAATCTAAACTTATTACATATAAACCTTGACACTAACTCACATAAGCAGTTGGCGGAGCTTACCAGTGGGCAGCGGGGTTTTTTTGTATTATAAATATGGTAGCAACATATATGTATATACGTGTATATATTGTGTATGTTGCTAACACAAACATGTATGCACTTCCTTCAGCATACATCAATAACCTTTATAAAACAACCATTATACGCCCAGTAATCCATAAAGCTCCATAATTGCCCAGGAAAAACTGCAGATAAAAATAGCCGAAAAGTTCCTAAAAATTCACTGCAGAAACCTGTGTCTGTGTCGTGTCTCCCTTTTTCCTATTTTCCCTTTACGACAGCTAATGTTATGTCACCTGGATTACTGACAGCGACAGACCTCGCTCCGTCTAGCCAAATATCTTCATTTTTCAGTAAAGTTATACAGTATATACAATATATACATGGAAAACTTTATTATAATATTATCTGTGTTATTATTGCATGAAAAGGCATGTGCATTTTAAGTCTTTCTGAGTACTATATTGTATTGCTTGAATTATACCTCCCCCCTTTCTCTACTTTCATCCTGTCCTATATCCTTACCTCCAGCTGTACTGTACCTCCTGCCTTTATATTCAATTATATGTTCATATTGTAGTAATATAGTTGTGCTTTCATACCAATAAAAAAAAATTCTAATCAACAGGTAGATGCCGTCACCATGTACGTGAAGAATAGTGGAGTGACGTAAAACAAATCAATTAATCAATCAATCAATCAATCAATCAATCCATGTAGAGAACAATATAGTCAATACGATAATCGTTCGACGTTGATGTCCATTACTATAGGGTTATGTCTTACAGGCTTGAATGCTGAGACATCAAAAAGAGGTTAACTCACGATTTTGCAGCTCTGAATATATCATACATTCAACATCTGCTTCCATGATTTAAACGGTATTCAGTAAAACACAAAATGTATTGTAAGTTAGTCTATGTTTAAGATATTACTACACATGCGAATATCCAGAAGGGTGAACCGGGGGGTGGGGGGGGGGGGTGGGGGGGGGGGTCGAGACTCAACCTGGGATTCGACGAAAATAACCTTTCTTGATACGTTTAGATCACAGGGGCAAAGCTCGCCTGAACCCGGGATCAAATTTCATATGTATATGGAGAAGGGATTGAACTCTCTCGAAGGTCGATCAGCAGTTATTTAACACTATATTCAGTTGACACCCAACTTTTGACTTATATGCCTCCATAGATAAATAAATTTCCTATAATCTCAGCAAGTTTCAGATCTGTACCTCCCGTAAAAGCGGAGATACACCACCTCAGATATGATCATCTGGTAAATTCACTGGTCGGACAAAAGCCCGTCCATGCGTCGACGGCGTGATTACAGGACAATAACGTACGAACTAGAGCATTAGGCAAGTCTTTCCTCCCAAAGTTATCCCAAACATGTAAAAGTATATGCACTTACCCCATTCAGCGTCTAATTAAATCCCTATTTCTTTCTTTATTCACGATAATTCGAGAGAGTTCAATCCCTTCTCCATATACCGTGCATGTACCGTGGACATTGGATTTGGGCGTGTAAAGCCGCGGACACGCGTGGACACTGTCCCTGTATATCGGCCATATTGACCGCGTATATAGGTGGTCATTTACCTGTGTCCGCGCCGTCAGACGGTCAAACGTGGACACGAAATATGTCCCGGTAAATGGGTATGATAGTGCTAAAAAGGCAGCGATCTTATGATGATGCGTATTGTGTTTGTTCAGTGAAGCATGAAAAATAACGAAATTAGACTTAAAGATATCTTGATTAACTTAAAGATATCTTGATTAATAATCATTTAACATCTTTTTAAATCTCCTCTGCTTGATTACACAATGAACGTTTGAAATGTATCTTAAGATATTCTGCTATTCTAAATATTTTAAAACTAGAACGCATTTTTTATATAAAAATTGAAAATATAGTGCGCACCTGGAGCACGGACGTATATAATGTTTTAGATATATACGTCCCTGTTTGGACGTATAACTACGTTCTTTATACCCGTATATCTACTTGTCGTAAAAGTGCATCAATGGTATTTGAATGAAATCGGTAAAGACAAGCTGATTGGTTATTGTACAGATACGTGTATAAGTGTGATTTAAAAGAGAAAACTGAAGACATCTGACAAAGCTGTATGACAAAAGTCACCAAGGACATGCACACAAAAAATGATTTATTATTCCGAGAGTGTGCCGAGTTTCTTTGTAATACCTATTTCGGACTCTTAATTAAAGAAGGCAACGATCCAAATTGAAGAGCGCAATTACTACTTGTGGGGTCAGTTCAGTAAAGCCGACTTTTAAATCAAATAAATTCATATTATATGTGATATGATATTCATTATTGATTGCTCTGATAAACATATTCAGATTTTGAAATATTACATGCGATTACGATGAAATACACGATTGATTAATTCTGGTAAATATTAATACATATGGACATTGATCTTCATTCTATTTTATTCATTATTATTTTCTTTGGTCGGGTTTCTTCATTTTTATGTATTCTTTTATCTTCCTGGTGAAGTGCAGGCAAACTTTTGAAAAATATTTATAATCTTAGAACAAAAGACAAAGCATGCGCACTGGAGTCGCAAGGGCAACTAGAGTGTCGGTCGTTTTCTTACCTAAACAGGAAAGAAAAGTATCTTTCAGAAATACCCCCCCCCCCCCCTCCCTTTAAATTTCTTAGATTCTTACATATTCCTGCCAGATATAGGGCCGTATGTATCTTATGATTTCATCGGATACGATCGTCTAATTCCGTGTATTAATCAGTGTCATAAGTCAAACCCTTATTCGCTACCAGGATGAAGTAGAACAATAGACTTCACAAAACACGCGTGCACCAGTCGTAAGGTTACCTGGACTAAGTGCCGTTTGACCTAAACAGAGAGGAACCCCCCCCCCCCCCCTTTTTTTTTTTATTGTTTTGTCTCGTTACATATTCTTTCCCAATACGATCGTATCTATTTTTTTTTATTAATTTCACGGATACGATCATGCAATATATATAAAAGATGATGACCCGACTGAACACTGATCCTTGCATGTTTTACATTAATACATACACAAATATATATTTTGGTCGTATTGAAAAAAGTTAAAATACGTTTGCAAACGATATCTCGTGCACAGCAGAGAGAGAGAAGGGGGGGGGGGGGGGGGGTGTTGACGTGTCGTTACTTTAACTCGGTCGTTAGGTGGCGTCGATCTTTCACTTAAATTTTTTGCCCTGTAGGCTTACAGCACAATGCTTGGACTTGCAATAGGAAAATCGCCCATTGTATTGGCGAATTAAGATATTTGACTGAAACATCGTTACAATTCTTCATACTCAACAAGTACAAATAAAAGAAGAGGGGGGTTATTCATTTTTGGGTTTTCTCCCCTTTGCCGGAGATATGGTTCTTAGATTTTGCTGTTGAGGGGGAGTAATAAATCACAAGAAATCTGATAATAATTAATTTTCAAATATAAAATAGTAATGCTAGTACACAATTTATTAATACACACCCATATCTCGCTCTTTAAGAGTTACCGGTACTTGAAAGAAGTCTTTAGCGACACTTAATTGTAAAAACATAATTTAACAGGTATTTTATAATGATTTTAATTAACCTTTCATGCAATGATTAAGATCATTACTTTTGCTTAAAATAGTTAATTACTTAATCAGAACACAAAAGAATTTCTTTGAAATTTTTTACGCGGAAATAAATAATCACGTAGTCAACAATGAAATATTAAACAGTATTTCAATTTATTATGAATATTATGAACCTTTATTCAAATGATAACATTATTTAATAAAGATCGGTAGATTGGTTTTATTTGATAAGGCATTTATATTTTTAAAACCACATTTATTTGTCCTTAATATTGCCATCATGCATTATTATAAATGAATTACTTTGAATATAATAAGAGTGTAAATCATGTGAGCAATTTGCATTTCTTTAACTTCAGATAGATTCTTCTAAATTCGTCTGTTAAATGAAGAATTACCTGCATGTGGAAAAAAACTTAACAGGCAAACATGTTACTTTTTCGGTTGACTGAACAAATACAATAAAACAACTCAAACAACGTAAAGGCTATTATCAGTGCCGTATGTAGTTCAACTCTGAAACCGGTCTTGTCTCAATATGAAGCTATCTACTGGCGTGGTCATTGAAAAACGGTCATTTTTTTTTCTTTCCTTTTGTATTATTTAACGAAATATTTCATGATACATTTGCAAAATACCGGCCCATCTATGGATGGACACCCTCTCGGAAATTTCAGTGGGGTGGACATCCTATCGACAAAATTTCTGGATTCGCGCCTGTTACTGCTTATGATTTAAAAAAAATGGGTTTGTGATACTAGTGGGATCAGCTCGTCCTTTTCCGTTGAAAACTTGAAAATATTTATTATACATGTACACCTCACCTGGTGTAAATCCTAGAACTGGATCCGGTCGTTCGTACCAGAAACGGTCTCCCTGTTTATAGTTTCTGAATTGGGCAGCTAAAATACAACCAAACGTTGGACCGACCAGAGCTCCAGGAAGACGCTTTTCCGTCAGACCTCCAGCGAACAAGTCGATATCACCAACATGCCTATGTTAATGAATATAACACCATAGCTTTTAATTTCATACTTGTATACAGACTATATCAATAGATTTACAAGTATAAAAGAATGATCTAATTCATTTTAAAATAAGTTACACCTGGAAAACGGATTAAATTCACCAAGAAGTACAGAGTCTGTTGTGTAATACGGACTGGTGGCAAGTTTTTAAAAATTACCGAAACTCAATGGGTTCGCCGTCATTTTCTGCAGTCCTATTTTAAAGGCAAGGGAAAAACTTTTCCCCACAAAGATGACGTCAAGAACAATAAAACATTACTGTGACGTCATAGGCCATCACTCTGATAACCTTTAATTTCTGTCTTTTGAAATAGGACTGCAGCAAACGACGTCGAACCCCATTCATGATTAAGTTGACGCATAACCATTTTTTATTTTCAATTTTCTGTGCTAAAAATAAGCACACCTTCGGTATTCATGAAAGTATGATGATGATATTTAGCTAAGGTCAAAATCACAAACTTCATGTCGATGATAAATACATGAGGGTTGAAAGCGTCTTCAATTTTGTCTGAGACGACATGTCCAGGTAACTTTTATTTTAGTAATTGTTCTTACATCTTTTGAAAACGAGAATTCTTGCAAGAAAATCGACGATTTTTGAATTAAATTAAAGTATAGTGAAAAAAAAAAGACTTTTTACCGAGTTTTCATTATGGTGTTAATGTTAGAACCTTGAAGTTAGTGTTGAATTATGCATATCTGAACCGTAAAACATTATATATCGGGCATGCATGGAATATTAAGACTGAAATGAGATTGTCTATTAAACAGGCCATTTCCGAGTTTTGTTTATCATAAAATCATTTAAAGCGGAATATTTTGTCCGTAGGTTCGGGATTTGAACGGTATTGTTTACGATCTATTATTAAAGCAAAAGTATTACAAGTGAACAAAACAAAGTGGAAACAGTGATATCTACTCAATACTTAAAAACAAATTTGCACTTCGTTTTGTCATAATTGAAATTCTAAAATTGATACGTCATTATTTGTCCGTAGTCATATGGGTTGTTTTTTTTCTGATTTTTATGGTAATAATCAAGAATTTGAAAGCGTAATCGAAAACACGGAACTAGTCTATTTATTTATAAGATGACGAATGTAATATACCTGTATGTATTTCTCAAGATATTGGCATCATATGGACTGTGATCGCTGAGTCCAAGCGCATTGGGAGTGAAGATTAATGTCCGTTTTCCTGTGCAATGATACCTCCACACAATGTAGGGTGGAAGACCATGGTCCCTCCCTCTTTGAATATTCAAAGCAGCCAAGTCCAGTGCTTCTGTAGCTCGACCTCCAATAAGGCATTTTGGACCAAATGGACCAGGACCATTAGGGTCTGGGGATTCATTACATCTGAATAAGTTATTACGAAGCCCGTCCACAATTACTCCATCGTATTTCGATTTGGGAGCTATGGACATCCAGCGAGCGAATGCTTCGGTCGACCCTCCTGGAAATGGTCGAAGTATTGACATGGGAATTTCGAAATGATCCTGAATATCTAGATGTCTAACAGGGCGACCTTTAGGTCCTATCTGGTCGTGAATGTTACGCACAAGGGAGTGACCAAATCTGTAGGCGGCTACGGAAAAACTGCTCGTGGTCCTGGGGTCTACGTTTGGATTATACGGATCGTCAAACAAATTTTCCGAAGGAAAGAGTTTGTAAGCTAACATTGTCTCTTGTCCTAGAACCCGAGGTAGGAATTCATTATACAGAATATGCTGAAGTTCAGCTATAACAATTTTCTTCGCTTCCTGGAACAGCAATTCTGGTGACCACGTAGGATCTAATTTCATAAGGGCAGAAACGATCATATTGTGGCGTCGAACAAAGGCTATGTGTATGACGGTGAGTATTGGGGTTTCCATACTCCGGTGATCACCTTTATAAAAAGATAGTGTAGTATGATTTTTATTTCAAAACATGATTCTCCCCCTTCCAAAACACCCAAAACAAACTAACAAAAACAAAAGCGCCAAAAACAACCCCCCCCCCCAAAAAAAAAATATCCCATCCCCCAAATCCCTCCAAAAACCCTAAACAACAACAACCACAACAACAACAACAACAACAATAATATTAATAATAATAATAATAATAAAACTCAACAAAACAACCACCCCCAATAAAAAACATCCTCTCCCCCAAAAGAAAAATAAATAAATAAATAAAATCAATTAATAAAATTGTCGAGAACTTTTGCGATTGTTCACAAGTATATTTACCAGGAATATATGTACATAAATTTTCATTTGGAAATACAAATGTATATATAAATCTCGGTAAGAAAAGCCTTTGTATTGTAGTACGCCTCTGCTGGGTTTGTTTGGTTTTGAATAATGCATCAGTAAAATTAAATTTAGAGATACGTTAAAATAATTTCACTTCAAAACACCGTACAAAAATGCAAGATATGTTTTATTTATTTTCTCTTCCCCCTTTTTTTCTAATTCACAACTCATCACATTTTATATACATTAATGCTAATAGGGCTTATAGAAGGGACCGTATAGACCAATCCAGTATTATTTGTACGAGTTATCTACCGTGCGTGACGATTGACGCGCCACGGTTAAACGTTACTTCCGGTGTAAACAAAGCGTCATTGGTAACTGTCGATAGATGAAAGTTAACACACCACAGCGGTTGATTATATACATAGAAGTGCCGATTTTTTTTATGATGTTCTCTTTGCCAACTTTTTGTATCTATTTAAGTATAAACTTTTTGTAAAAATACACTGTACATAGCTTTGATTACTTTTCATGTATTTTATTATGGCCTGGCCCTGGATAAAAATATCGATGATCGCCCACGTTGGATTTTCTTCTCTCTCGGAAAATTGATGAACTGCGTTCTTTCCTAGAAAAAAGGGGTCTAAGTCGCGATGGAAGCAAAACTGAACTCGCCGCTTTATGTTTTACAGCATCAAAAATGAAAGTTCCAATTGTCACTTCTTTTTAAAATGCATTGAAAGAAGACATCCGTCAATATTACAGAATTTTGACACTGGAGGATCGAACAGTAACGCTTTTATATGTATATTGTTATCTGTTTGGGCATTCTGAGAATTGTGTGATAAATGTGCTGTATGAAGTGATGCAACAGTAGATTTATTTTGAGAAGATGGATTATTCATTGAAGTTTCATCATTTATAACAGTTTTTGATTTTTTGTTTGTAGTAGGTAGATGAAGTATTTCCCTTTCTTAAAGGGAGTGTGTGGGGGGGCTCTAGGAGTTGTAACAGACTAACTATGGCCTAAATGTTACGTGGGATAAGGATTAGTATTGGTTGGTAACTATCTATAAAATGTAAAGAACATATTCTAGAGTCAGGTTTGGGTGTCCATATCTTTGTTGGGTCATTTCAATGTCTATGATTAACTGTTTTCACCAATACTTAACTGTTCCAATGCATTATCCTTTGATGGAAAAGTAAATAACTTGAAAGGCGGCAGGGTTACATGTACAAGAAAAATTGCCATAATTTGTATTGTGAATAACAGAGATGTAGAAAAGTTCTTTAAACACGGCAGGCATTTTAGTGATTTTGGAAAATTTTTGTCAGTCAGGACTATGAAATATATAGAAAAAATTCAGCATATTGTCAGCCTTAATAAAATTTTGGCAGTCAAAACCTTCGGACTGACACTTTTCAACATCACTGCTAATTGAATAAGACATATCTTACTCTTCCAAAGTTTCAGTCTATATCCACTGTTAGAACATCCTGTTAAGCAACATATTCTATTTGACATTACTGTCAAATTAATGGTAAATACAAAAACAGATGAAAACAGCTAGTAGGATATATGAACTGAATGCAAGCATGTGTATTGTAAGACATTGTGGATATACAAATGTTGTTTCAGTCTGAAACTGACAGTTTGTAATAATGCAAAGGATACACAAGCACTAGTATTTACATATGAATAATGTATTTACCGTTATCAGTGGGTTTTTTTTTCAAGATGCCTGTACCATGTACCTTCATTTGGGAATTTTTGTCCCATTTGTATACTGCTAAAAGATCAGTGTTTAGGAAAAATATAGAGAAATTCGGGGGAAAATCAATAAAATTTCCATTGGGAAGGGTCCTTATGACGGATCTGATTTGAAAAAAAAAATTGTTTATATTAATTAGAACAATAAATTCAGAAATTTCATTTGCACCAAAACTCAAAAATAAAATTATTGAGCAATTGGTTTCATATAAAATATCAATATGTTCAGTGCATGCTCCATAATGTGGAATTGAAGCTAGCTGATGTAACAACAGACTTTGAGTTTACAGAATTTTGAAAAGCAAATTGTATGATTATTTCATTGTTAATTAATTAATACAGCATGCTAGAATATAAGCACCATGCAGATAGTTTTAAATAATATAAAGCACAACAGTAAAGTACAAGGCTGTTAGGTAGGGTGAATATTCAAAATCACAAGCAAATGTTGCACTACTAGATGCCAAAAAAAAAAATGACAACATCTAAAGCATAGGATATTCTAGAATATAAGCACCATGCAGATAGTTTGAAATAATATAATGCAAGACATCAAAGTACAGGGTGGTTAGGCAGGGTTAATGTTCAAATCAATGGCACATAATTGTTGCAGTATAATAGATGCAGAAAAAATCACAACATAAAAGCACATGTATAGTTCTGGTATGGTGTAACACATAACATTCAAAATGATGACAGGTAAATATTGCATGGCGTATAAGATATGGCAATCTCTTTAATCAGTAAATTAGTAATCTATCAAAGATCTGTAATGAAAATGTACATCCTCAATTTGCTTACAATAAACTAATTATAAATTGTTGGTATTTTATATTGGTATTTTCATATTTGAATATGTATATATATATATATATACATATGCATGTGCACAATAAAATTCTTTGGTTCAGATTTTTAAATATTACATAAAAGTATAGCAATCACATGTAATATTTTGTCAAATTTTAATTGATAAATGTAATTACATTTATAAATTCTCACATGCAGTATTTATTTGAACATTTATGGTGGTATGAATCATCATTACAGCTGGTGCATTTACCTTAAATAATGTGCAAATGAAGATTGTAAAAAAGCTTCATACCCATTGTAGATTCACAAAATGTAACATTTATTCTCTAAAGCTAATTAATTTCTATATGTGCTTCTTATTTTAAAAGAACCAACTAGTTCAATTGATCCCTTAATTATTCAAATAATTTTTTACCACATTGCTAGGCAAATCTGGTCATAGCATCCTTGAGGGTTTCTTGTTATTATATGTATTTAACATAAAGTTGTTGCTATTATTTATATTTGAAGAGATGGACAGGGGTTAATTATCACCCGTCACCTACACCTTCACTCCCTCTCTCCTTACAACTAATTTTTCCCTCATCCGCCTTTAACCCTGTCCAACACCTCACCTCATATTAGTTGTTTTATTTGCTCTGCCCTTAATTTATGAATAAATATTGAAGCAGTCTTAAATTAATATAATTTGCTCATTTCACAATTAATGTGAAAAATTATGTGTGCAACTTGAAGTGAAACAAAGGGCTTACAATGGAAAACGGAGATTGTACATATGTATATACCCTTCATACTATTCAGTATTGTGAAACAATGAGGGAGAGGGTGCTGATCTCCAACCAGCAATCTCTAAGTTACTATTAAGATGACACAAATACCAGAGAGCTAAGGAGTCCACCCAAGTTGTATATTATGTCACAATTTTTGTCATATTGGTTTCAACACTGCTCTTCAAATATTTATACATTATGAGAATTCCAATCATTCTGCAAAGTGCATCACTGAAGAGACCTAAGTTGTTGAAATGTGCATGGTCTGGTGCACAAATAAAAGGCATATATGTGTTCTATATATGTTTATTAAACCTAGTAAAGCCGGCTTGGCCTAGTGGTATCGCGCTGGACTACTAATCGGGAGGCCAGGGTTCGATTCCCGCTCTGGTCATGCTGGTGTCCTGTCTTTCGGATGAGA
Organism: Pteria penguin; assembly: GCA_035048485.1. Classification (NCBI taxonomy): domain Eukaryota; kingdom Metazoa; phylum Mollusca; class Bivalvia; order Pterioida; family Pteriidae; genus Pteria; species Pteria penguin. The sequence continues at coordinate 17,805,688 of CM068590.1, forward strand.
CAGTAAAAACCGAGGCCCTGTCGTGGTATGCATGGCACATTAAAGATCCCTCACTGCTTTGGGTGGGTCCGTTGCAAACGTCAAAATTTGTATGCCCGCATCAGGCAGATGCCGTCACCATGTACGTGAAATATTCGTGGTGTGACGTTTAACATAAATCAATCAATAAACGTAGTAACACTACATGTGTAACTTGATCAATACTCTGCGATAAGGGGTACAACCTCTAATATGAGAGAATGATTCATAATTATGAGTACTTGTCTGTCAAGCCATCAAATGCAAAAAATTCCCCATCCTGTCAGTACCATTGCCATTGCCTTGGTCATGATGACAGTTTACTGAGGATTACGGGGATTTAATCACATTATTTTTCAAACATCTATGAACAAATAAACATGACATTGTAATTACTGTAGCTGTAGCTACCTTTTTAATCCCCCATAAGTGTTAAATGTTAGTGGAACAATCATACATTCGCGTTTTGACGTTGTTTTGGAAGGTGTATAGGTATTTTAAAGGCATGGAAATCTAAACCGGAAGTAGCGTTTAACCGATCAAGAAAGGTAACTCTTGTGAAAAAAATGGCGGTCGTAATACTGGATTGGTCTATAGAAGTACGCGAGGCCGCGATCGCACGGCCGGAGGGCATCGCAGCAGGTGTCAGTGTTTTTCAGGGTTTTTCAGAGTTTTTCAGTGCCGTCAGAGTTTTGCAGAGTTTTTCAGGGTCGTCAGTGTTTTTCAGAGTTTTTCAGGGTAGACTTCAGAGTTTTTCAGTGTTTATCAGGGCTGTCAGAGTGTTTCAGTGTTTTTCAGGCAGACTTCAGTGTTTTTCAGAGTTTTTCAGGGTGTTGCAGAGTTTTGCAGTGAAAAACGGGATTCTCAGGGGTTTTTGGACCCAGTAATGGTATAGAAATACCAAAACGTTACCCAAGATCAATAACTAAATCATGATACAGTTGAAACTCGAAGCTGCTTAAATCGAATTTCCTTTTATGTTTACATTCAGTTTCTTTACAATTTTATTTCGGTCATATCAAAATCAAGTTAATCGAACTTCCGCTTATCGAACTTCCGCTTAAGTCTAAGTCTTTTTGCATTCCAAAATACGGGGGGGTTTGTACATTTTTACCTCTATTTTCAAAGTCATTGTTGCACAAAATGGTCAATGCACCAGGCATAGGAAAAAATGCAGACAGTTAATTGTCCCAGCGGAGTAGTGGTAACGGATTAATGTTAGACTGTAAAAAAGATACCCGCGTTTGGTATTAAAAATTCCCTACGAAGGGCTTGACTTAAGTGTTATTATACCTTTTTCCTGATGTTATGTGGCTTTGACACTTTCTATACAGTGTTTGCTCACATTCATTTATATATACAGTATTAAATTATTGTTGTTTCGTCTGTGTGTAAGGACATTCGCGGCGGGTGTGGCTAGCCAAACAGGGGACGCTCACTCCTCCCGGGCACCTGGTCTCACCTCTGAATTTCAGGGGTCCGTGAATGTCCACGGTGGTACATTGTTGTTAGTGCCATAGTCATGTGACACCAGTTACTTTCGTATTTTGCATGAATGTCACACTTATTCCCTTTGCAGTGTGGAGCTCGTTAAAAAGTTCCCCGCGAAGGGTTTGACTTAAGTGTTATTATACCTTTTTCCTGATGTTATGTGGCTTTGACACTTTCTATACAGTGTTTGCTCACATTCATTTATATATACAGTATTAAATTATTGTTGTTTCGTCTGTGTGTAAGGACATTCGCGGCGGGTGTGGCTAGCCAAACAGGGGACGCTCACTCCACCCGGGCACCTGTTCTCACCTCTGAATTTCAGGGGTCCGTGAATGTCCACGGTGGTACATTGTTGTTAGTGCCATAGTCATGTGACACCAGTTACTTTCGTATTTTGCATGAATGTCACACTTATTCCCTTTGCAGTGTGGAGCTCGTTAAAAAGTTCCCCGCGAAGGGTTTGACTTAAGTGTTATTATACCTTTTTCCTGATGTTATGTGGCTTTGACACTTTCTATACAGTGTTTGCTCACATTCATTTATATATACAGTATTAAATTATTGTTGTTTCGTCTGTGTGTAAGGACATTCGCGGCGGGTGTGGCTAGCCAAACAGGGGACGCTCACTCCTCCCGGGCTCCTGGTCTCACCTCTGAATTTCAGGGGTCCGTGAATGTCCACGGTGGTACATTGTTGTTAGTGCCATAGTCATGTGACACCAGTTACTTTCGTATTTTGCTTGATTAGACCATTGAACTAAATTGGTGCCCTTTATTTTTAAATTAGTTCATCTCATCAGCTCAAACATGTATTAGAGCCTTTAAAATGACGAATAGCTTTTCGCAAAATTAGATGTTAATGAAGTTCCGAAAAACTTCCTCAAGTGTATATAACAACTGCGAAGTTTTTGAAAAATAATCCCTTGAAATGAATATTCGTATCACCTGCATCGAAACATTTTGGTTCAGAGAATGGAAAACAAGGTACGTCGTCGCTGTTTTCTGTAAGTTTCAGCTGATTATCATTGTCCGATATAAGGTATCCTACAAATAGGAAAATATTGCACAAGGGACCCTTTCACTAATATTGTGGGACAGACGTTTTGGTTGGCAAATAATAACGTATCTCGTAAGGTTTTTTTGGACGTCATAAATTTCATTGTGTATGACGTTATTTTGCGGGGAAAAACGTCAGTCCTGTAGTAATAGTGAAGGGGTCTATTGTTAAACTTAGTAATAAGATAAACAGATCAAATGAACCTCGTTCATTTTATATCTCACAATCACATAGATATTTAGACATAGATATTTTGCTGAAGTGGTGTCAACCAGTCACGTACAAAATTCCAAAGTACATTTGGTGCACAAAATTATTACGTATATATTCTGATATTACCGATGTAAACATAAATTTTCATTACGATATTGATGTTAAAATGGCTGATTTTACTGCACAGCAGTATTAATCTTTATTTGTAGATTAGAATAAAGATTTCTATAATTCTGTATAATAATCAGAACACGTTTTATATTAGAATAGCTGCTCGATCTGTTCTCCTACACCAAATCAGCCAATGATAGACCTTGTCCTGAGCAACAAGATTAAACTATACGAAGGTAAATTGAAACATAAGGTACGATGGAGTTATGTTCCACAGTTCAATTAATATCTCCTGCTGGATAGCAAATTTCGCCTAAATGAGAACTTATGTGAAAAAGGATCTGAACTATTTCACTGATTAAAACCGATAAAAATAAATTTCGTACCTCTTTAAATCAACAGGCTATTAATAATTTTATTTTGATATTATTAAGAAGAATGTGACTGTCTGCGCAAAAAGATATTGGGATATTAGGATATACATTAATGAGGACAGACATTCATCAACAATCTTGTTCCGATACAAATAAAAGCGTTAACTCCAGAGAACCTGCACATCCAGTTAAGATATGTAAACATTCTTTAGTATAAATCTTTTTTAAACCAATTTCGTCAAAATTCGATACAATATTTTATGTAGGCTGATCTCAAATCTCATCTGTATATAAAAATGGTAATGAAATAAAATTTTCATTGATTATCCTTAGTAGGCACTGGGATTGCTGTATCATCCAACACTTCTTTGGCATCCCATTTGTACCTTGTTTTCATTTTTATTTTTGCTACGCTTGATCTGCGATATATTTATATCTTAGTAAACATTGCTTGAAACAGTTCAAATGTTTGAAAAACAAAATGTCCATTGAAACATACATGCTGACCTTAAAGGAATTTTGATCTTGTAATTGCAATTTACATAAAAAGAAAAAATACAACCTGTGCCTTTCAATCTCAAGGCATTCTCTTTCTCAGTGTCAAAGCCATAGATCATAGATCCGTCAACGAATGAAGATCGTTGATTTATCTGCTTCCGGGGAAGACCTGATATTAACAATGTATCAAATGATAGACATTTATAAAATTTGTATAGAGAATTACATGTTCATTCTTCATTAAATTCATTGTTGAAACGATGCTGGTAATAATCAAATATAACACATTAATTTATAATCCCATAGCGTCAAACATCCGGGTTCTGTGATCTCCAAAACGAATAATCAAATGATGTAATAATCAAGGTGTTCTGGTAAGACATATTGCACTTCTGATATATACAAACAGCATCTGGTACAACCTGGCACCCCTGTTATGGCATTAGTTAGACTCGTCGTGTTTTTCTTATATATCAATTAAACTAATTTTATGACCATCCTCGAACACCAAAGGAAAAATACTATGGTTTCAGAGTTCAGATAAGCATTTTTGAATTGGTTTTTAACATCTTTCGTCGAATTACCTTACGATTTCTATTTCCAGATTATGGTAAATTCCAATTTCAGAAATAAAAAGAAAATGTTACAAACCACTTACTTTTGCTCAAATTTTTGATTTGGCAACATTACAGTGTTAACAGTTTATTCAATGGAATGACAAAGTCGATGGCATATTTCACCGCAACTTTTTAATAATCTACTTAGCCATTGATGTCTCAAGGAAAAATGAATAAGAAAAAGAAAAAACAACATAAAAGATGCAGTAATGATAAAAATAATTACCTGGTTCGCAGAAGAAATCTGGGCCTATATCAGCACGTGGAAATGGAATACAAGATCCTCCTAGTATACGATCATGCTTAAAATTGATGTTGAAACATTCTCTTCTGTAACACATACATAACTGTGACTTTATATGTTTTCATATTGATGCATTTCGTTATAGTATATAATTAAAAGCAGTGACGGAACTGAGTCCGAAAATGTGTAGGAGACTTAACTTGATATAAGCTCATACTTTTATGTAAATATTCTGCAAAATGCGGGAATCTACCTGTGTCTACTGTTTAAAGCTGGAAGAAGGGGGTTCCTTTTTTCGTTTCCTACAGTCTTGAATATGATGAAAAATAAACCTGTACATTTTCGATTTTATACTTAAGTAGATATTGATAAAAGACTTACGTATTGGGCTCTGCACAACAATGACTGTCATTATAGCGGAAGTCTAAAAAGTAACAATAAGTGATTATGTTATATTATGTTACATCATATATTTCATATATGGAAAAGATACATTGATATGTACATGTTTTATATTCTCAGAAATTGGTAAGTTATGTCTGCACTATTTCTTAAGGTAGCGATTGCAAGGGGCACTAGAAAAAAAATGGCCCGTTCATCTTTTTTTGTTTTTTAATATGACATTTCTGGATATCATGTGAGATTCTGATTAAAATATGAATACACCATTGAGGGTTGGTTTGTCAGCCAGAGTTATCTTCCTTTCTATATCTTTACATATCAAGTAATGAGAACAATAAGAAAATTTGGACAGGCATAATTTTTTATCAAAAATAATTAATTGAAAGCCAAAGGCTCATATCACAGAAACGTTATATTTAATACAGACAATCACATTAGTACCATATCTAGTCAGAAATAAACTGTTGCAGCAAGGTATTTAATATTTTTTCCAAAATATTTTTATTATATAAAGTTTCCCCCAAATAAAATAATCTGACCTTTGAAATTTTTATTTTATTGTTTTAATGTCAAGGGCATTTCGTAACCCTTTATTGAATAAAAAAATCAATATATCATTCAAGGTATCTAAGGGGAGGAATGACCTCAATCTTACTCTACTCCTGGAACATTAAATTTTAAACAACAAGAAAAGTTAAAAGTTTTATTAACCTTGATCTTTGAAATATGACCTCGGTTTGAAGTCAAAACACAGGTTGGTTTGAGATTATTATTGATACCGCTTAATCTTAGTCAAAGTTGTCAAGAATATAATAAAGTAAACAAGATGTGATGGTGAAACATGGATGTACTCAAATTCAGAAACAAATTCTGTAAAAAATGATAAGTCCTAGTTTTTTACCTTTGACCCTCTACCTTGTTCATCTAAGGTGAACCTTGAAAGATGTTTTAGTGCAGTAGATATGTAAAGTATGAAGCCTTATCATTTTATACTTCAAAAGTATAAGCATCAGTACATCCCCCCTTTAAAAAAGAAGATAAAGTTCTAGTTGTTGACCCCAGTTTTCTACTCTACCTATCATTTGCTCTATTTTTGTTCTACTATACTGCTTTTTGTACTGCTTTTGCGATTAATTAGAATGTTGGCCCAGTTAACCACACAAACTGAGTACTGTTTGTTGCTCATTTGACTTTCCTAAGTCTGCCAGGAGCCAGTTTCATCAAATGTCGTAACTCCTGGCGTAGGCTTGGTTTAAACCTGGCGTAAATATTCGACTAGACTAAATTTCCAACTAATGTTACTTTGTGTTTCATCAAACGATGTTACTCCTGACGTGGGCATTGTTTGGGGTAAATACCCGTCTACACTAAATTTCCAACTATTTTGCGTTTGAAGAGCATATCTCTACGTTTAGCGTAGATTTAATCGAAACTCTACGCCAACCTCTTACATCTACTTAGTACTGGCGTGAATTAATACAAGTACTTCTAGTCTTTTTTAATGTGTTTACTATTTCCAAGTGTAAATAGTACAAGATACCATCTACATTTAACCGGAAACATTTGCCATACATAAATTTGCTAATTTTGTGTCCGGATTCTTGTGTAAATCTCATGCCGTATTCATTATACTTATATAGGCCTACATATTTTAAAAGGAAATTCGTTTTCTAGGTAATACGACTACGTGTAACAAAATAAATAACTCAAATAGAAAAAAAAAACAAAACAAAACTAATCAAACACTGGAAATGTAACAGTGGTCTATAGATCTTATCTAATATTTGGTTATTATTCTGTTTTTATTCTATCTATTACGTTTAAGGGGAAATTGAAGAGGATATTAGTCGTCTTACACATGATTATTTATTAAATCATTATACACTAGATTGGAAAACGGGGAGGAAGGATTCTCTTTTTCTACTTCGTAACCTGCTTGACTGTATAGTTCTATGCGGACACATATGTACTTATTGTGTTAGTTGACCTCTTTCATTTGATAACGTATTTTCAGGTATTATATACGATTCCATGACGTCATTACAAGCGCATCGTGTGTAGATGTAAGCGCGTGTCACAAAATATAACTATTTTAAGTACAAATATTGTAAGAAGTACCTTTGGACTTAGGAAAAGTAAAAATTTTAAACCAATCAAAACGCATGTTACATTTTAAATTAAATGATTACGGAATAACGTGCCGTGGAAGAGTAATCGCTCCGTTTTCATTGACAAGAATAGATGCGCTATCAGGCATACTAATTTATTAAGCATATAACCTCTGTGTGATCATTACAAACATATGGTGGGGAATACAAAGTTAAACCTACCAGGTTCTACAGTGGGCGTAGACACGACATCATGATCAATAAACTGACCAAAGTGTGTGAGGAATGGAGTATGTTTATCTGATAAAAGGTCATTTCCGGAGTGAACTCTGATACTGACGAATCGAGCATTTGGTAACAAATCACCTGAAACAGCACTCCGAATTCGAGGAATCGATATGCCTGAAATAGATTTATTAAATAGATAAAATATTATACAAATAGTTACTTAAGTACTTTATTCAGAGAATTTGCGCCAAATTGAGTAAGCATCTTACGTCTGGCTAGATGTAACCATCATGGATAGAAAGAAAAAAACATTGCCCACAATACCGATTGATTTAATTGAACATTTGAAGACAAATGGTTGCTATATACCAGTGTAATTATTTTGTTTATTACCGTCATCATAATCTGGCTCAAGAAATCTGCCTTGAGCGGTAAATGCTGCTCCCAACTTTAATCCTTGTGACGGTTCTGACCTGAATTTCAAATTGTTGCACTCCCCATTGGTCACTCGGTACCTTTGTTTTGGATTACATATTTCATTTGGTAAATCGTCACATAAATCGCCTGAATGGGCCTTAAAAATAGCGGAACTCTGAGGAGACATACCACTTCTGTTAAAGACAAAATGAATACATTCACTTATTTTTCAATTTTTGAATTGGTTGGAAGGATTTCAGAGTATTGCATTTTTATATATAAATCCATACCAGCATATATTACTGTAATGCTAACGAAAGTAGGGGAGGAAATGGAAATTAACAGAGAAGCCACCAGATTTTGTCAGGTAGATTGTATGCAAACATTGTTGTGACGGAGATTCTACAACAGAAATTGAGAGTCACAATAATTCCAGTGCGCTGGTCTAGTCCAATTTAATCAAGAGCAAGTACCCGCTGACTTGCGTCAGGGAAACGTTACTGACAGACATAATATTTTTCCATCATATTAAAGCATACGGAATAATAGAATAAAGCACGTATAGTAACGATAATAAAATGCATCTACAGAAATAAAAATACCCCATATAAACACACACAAACAAATAAACTAATAGATACAATAAAAACAAACTGTGAAGCAACCACAGTTAAATATGTGTAGTTGTCATGAGTTTTGTGGAGTATTGCAATCTAAGTTGACACGTCAACATCATACAATGTTCAGTAGGGTACTAATTACATACGTTATTTATTATAACGCAAATTATACATGATGTGTTGCTTCTTGCTAGCCTTTTTCGAATTCCAATTAATATAGTGTTGGAAAAGAATAGAATTTTTATAAATACCTTTCGCCAATTCCTACTGTTCCCAGGGGTCTTCTGCTGTAAAATAAAATTAATAAATTAATTTTGATTAATTCTATTTCATAGTATTTCTCACTAAAATCTTCTATCAAATACTAAAATACCAATAAAAGATATTTTCTTCGCCTATCGGTTTCTTTTATATATATATATATGTATCTTTTCATTATGAATGTTAAATAATTGGTTTGGAATCAAGAGGCCTCAGATTCGAGTCTGGTTGGAGTCTTGTTTCTTCCTTGAAGAAAACCACCAAGTTAAACTTTGGCACATAAAAACCTCCTCAATGCTTCGGATGAATCGTTTTCGTGCATCACATAAAACTGCAACTCTTATATATTGTTCGGTTCGTGTTCCAAATGCCGTTTTTGCAACTTTGTTCCTTTTTTCTCTCATTTTGTTTGTTTGTTTGGTCTTTTATTATTGTTTTTTATTGTAACAGTGACATTGTATGAATTACACACATGTTAATGATTATTTTCATATACTGAATTCGTATAAAGTTTCCCTATGGAGGGATTGACTTGGTATTATCATACCCTTGTTCTAATATGATAAGTATGTGACAGTTTCTATAGAATGCTATACTATATTCATTTCATATCACGTGTGCAACCTTGAAATTTGTTTATATCTCTTTGAGACATTTATATCGGATTTGGCCAGCCAAACAAGAGACAATTTCTCTTCTCGAGCACCTTGTTTCGTATTGGTACACAGGTTCCGTAAACATCCATATATCGTGCATATCGTGAGATTCATAGTGGCATAGCAAAAGTTGCCTCCATCTTTGTTTTAAACTAATTTGTAACTCATAGATTCAATTATCAGAGTTTCTAAGAATTATGTGCAAATCTTTTTACCTGCCCCTAAGTGTTTGAAAAGCTGTTTCGAGAACAGCAGCTCCATTGGAAAGTCTTCTATTCATAGAAGGATGGTTTCTTTTTGTAAACACTCTATGACCTGTCAATGCTGATCTTCCTATAACAATACATGGAAAATACATAAAAATAGGTGCAAAATTATAGACAAGTGAAAAATACACATATCTGATTATACCTGAATCACTAAACGGTGTAAAAAGTATAAAAAGGTCATAACGTATTACGCTATCATAAAATAGAGTATAATCAGAGTATCTGTGCAATTTTTCGGGTATGCAGCCGTTCTATCTAACTAAATTTATAAGATGTTTTATATTTTGAATTTACTATACCGTTAACGAGTTTTGATAGGATTTTAAGAAAGACATGTGTATATTCATATGATTATTTAGGGATGCTATCTAAAAATATACTTACCATCTTGTGGTCTTGTAAAAGGAAAACCTCTGCCGACTGAAACGTCAAGAATAAGTACATATACCGTAAAGACACCGAGTAATAGTCAGTAAGAAAAAAGAGGAGTTACTGGCTCAGTAATGTGGCAGAAGTCACCATAGAGGTATACAATAAGGAACTTTAATTATACATCACCAAGTAGAAATATTGGTTTTTACTGGAAAAGTATAAAAGGGTCATAACGTATTACGCCATCATAAAACAGAGTATAAGCAGAGTATCTGTACAATTTTTCGGGTATGCAGCCGTTCTATCTATCTAAATGTATAAGATGTTTCATATTTTAAATTTAATATACCGTTAACGACTTTTGATAGGATGTGAAGGTAAAAAACGAAGAAGTACCGAAGGGTAAACCATATCTCATAGTCCATGGAATAAAGGGGACAATTTCGTGTTTAGTGTATATTCAGACAAATGGGAACCCCAATAAAACTGAGGTGAGACCAGGTGCCCAGGAGGAGTAAGCGTCCCCTGGTTGCATCCAACACCCGTCGCCTGCAACAATCTTTCAAGTCGAGGAGGTAAATATATAGATATACACGCATGAACATACGAAGGAGACAGGAACACAAAGTCAAATTTCCCATTCCAGGCAAGAAATGCTGCCTGCCTGAAATTCCAGTGTCGGAAAAGCAGGTGGACAAATATCTGTATATACATGTATATACGTATTATGTCAAATCAAGTATAGTCAAAAAGGTAAGATGGTTATTTTGTATGGTCAGGTCCTAAAATATCGCTTAACATTCTTGAAAGAGTAATCTTAAATTGAAATAGATCCCTATAACGACCATAGATCTTCCTCAGTGACAATTTCTAATTTCCTCAATATATCCTTGTGAGAGTAGTTTCGTGACAAGAAGCCTCGCTCTCGGGGCGAAATTTTCGTATTTAGAGCATACCCTGGCATAGAAAAACATGTATATATTCATATGATTATTGAGGGATGATATCTAGAAATATACGTACCTTCTTGTGGACTTGCAAAAGGAAAACCTCCACCTATTGAAACGTAAACAATGAGTATAATGTTAGAAAATCTAGCAGTAGTCAGTAAGGAACTTTAATTATACATCACAAAATACAGATATTGGCTTTTACTGACCCCCTGAAAGAAAAAAACCCGTAAAAATCCACCGGTTTATTAGAACACATATTCTACCTTTCAAGCACATGACTAGTAAATATACATAATGCATAAGACGAAATAGAGATATCGGCTATCACTGGCCCATGGAGAAAGCAGGGGTGGTATCAGATAACATGGAGGAGTAAGCATTCCCTGCTGATCTATCACACCCGCCGTAATGCAACAGGATTATGAAAGCTAGTATAACTCGTAGACACATGCACTGGTAACGGTAATACTGTAGTAGCTGGGAAAAGTCCTGATAAGTAAAAATATCTGATAATGTATTATCCCAGTACAAACGGTTTAGCAAGGATTTCCATCAAATTATATCTTGGGTTTCTTTTTTTCATTTCGAACTCTTCAGGATATATTGTGTGTACATATGTATCAAAGATTTGATTATTTATAGTATTAATAGATAGTAGGATTACCAGTTTCTGTATTTATTCCGAAATTCCTCTGAAAGGCATTATAATAGTAAGCCTTCCATAAACATACAATATTGTGTGAGGCTTTTTATGCCAGCACTTATACGTGATCGTTGTGTATTTTATCTAGGGCTGCTATTACATCTAGTTCATCAAATGCAGAAGGATGGCGAATGGGGGATGTACTTATATGTGATTTCATCAACCAACCAACACATTTATGCCATTTCGACAATGTTTTCATTTCCACGTCTTCATGCCTACCCCATGTTCTGGCATAATCCTCTATGGAATGTATTACAACATTGAATTGTTATGCAAATTAAATAATTTGGGCTCTCAAGATATATGGCCTCTTGTAATTAATTGGCGGAGTTACATTTTGGCATCTCCTTAAAATAAAATAATGAAGGAACATGCTATTTGACGTCAACTCTTTAGATTTCTCATTACAACGTTTGGGGGTATATAGGAATCACCCTGTCTATCCGTCTGTCTGTCTGTCTGTCCGTCTGTCCATCAACCTTTGTCCGGGGCATAACTTTTTTAAGGTGATCATACTTCATACATTTGTTCTTTTGGAGATGCCGGTGTGTCATGACCCTGAACCAAGATCGTGGGTCAAAGGTCAAGGTCACTATGCCCTATTTTGAATTTTGATGTCGCGGGGGGTATTTGTCCCGTTAGGACAGTTCTAGTTTAATACTGGAAAAATACTAAATATATCCAAAGAAAAAAAATCCAAACAAACAAACAAACAAAAAAAACCCAAAACTCCAATATAATCAAATGTAAAACAAAGTATGATTAGGGTTAACATATTTTGTGTAGTTTTAGTATTTGACACTCCTTGCAGTTGCAGTTAGCAAAGAAAAACACACTCCTTTCAGACGCGCTGATTCACCAAAGAATATTAATGGTTTCATGGTAAAAATGTCCCTTGTTTTAACTGCCATAAATACCCAGCAGCAGTTTCTTTCGCATTTGTGACTTTCAAATAATAATCATACATTCACGGATTACCTTAGCTTTATCTGTCTAACGAACTGAAAATTTATGAGGACACAGAGAGTAACAGCTCTAATACGTATCTAGATATCATGTTACCTTACGACACTTACAACAGTCATTTGGACACATTACAATTTTAATTTAAGCGTCATAAACGTTTTCTTACCTGACAATATCCCATCATTGCCAGCCTGTGGCTTATTCATATCTCAGTTATGTCATAGCAAGTTAAGATTACGATGAGTTTGTTCTGACCAAAAAGCGATTTTCAAAAAAAGAAAAATCAGAGTGATATATGAATGAGGTGGAATTACAACAACATTGAAGAAACCTAAGGTCTATACGAGGTTTTATCATAGAATATGGCACACTGTACATCGAATGAATATAAGAACATATATCTATATTAATATATTGCACAATATGTGCAATTCCACAACTTACTTACTTCAATTATATGATCACGACGAAACAGTAGAAATATATAATATATAAAGAATACACTAACACGGGACACGAGACCCTGGGGTTTTACTGCCTCATCTTAAAGACAGGGTACCGACGAGTCACCGGCGGGAATCGAACCCGGGACCCCTCGGTCGATATCGAGGAGTCCCCGGTAGGATTTGAACACGGAATCTCACGAGTCAAGCACCTAAATGATTGAAGAATGCCGGCTCTTATGAGATATGATTTATTGTAAGAGTGGATTCACCCATCCACTTAACGCAAGAAGTTACCATTAATGTCTCTGCTTGAAAAACTGGGTAATTGTTGTCCTCGAACCATATGTTTTGCCTGCTCTATAGCCCTTACAATCTCCTGGGAAGAATAATCTTGTCCTTGGCATTGTGTTCCGATGATAAAAACAACCCACAACGCCATACAAGTCTTTATGAAATCCATGTCCAAGATATGCTAAACAAAAAGATAAAATGTTTAATACTATGATGTCATAATCGATATTTCTTTACTCTAAATCTGAAGTACATACTGAGGAAGGCAAATTGAAAACAATTAGCACAGTCAGTCCTTGTTGAGGCGAACTTCTCACAGAGTCAGTTGATGTGACAGCATTCTATATTTACAGATATCTTTTTTTTTCTCCAAAATGATGCCTCTGATCCATCGGATTCATTGTTGACTACTGGAATCGCCAAATTCGTGTATACTTTATTTGGCTTTGAGGTCGTTATTGCGGAATTGTTACCTGCGACATCTGTCAATAATGCTAATTATATCGGTTATTCTAAATGCGTTATATATTTTTGAAATTTTACGACCCTTGCAGTGAAGAGCATTCTATATTCACAGATATCTAGATATCTACAAGTCAAGCAGTTTCTAAAATTGTGGGTTTTTATACACCATATGGACTATCCCAACCTATAATTCCTAATGCCTGATTTATTACTTGTTAATGCATTTACTAAATTGATTAATACTTGATTTACATTTTATTCTTATTCCTTTTGCAGTGTGGAGCTCGTAAAAACGTTCCCCGCGGAGGGTTTGACTTAAGTGTAAGTATATAATTTTGGTTCTGAGGGCCAGACGACTAACTATAAAATATTCACACAGTCTACGAAATTGAACACATGACATCGTCACTGAGGAAGTTCTGTGGTATATCTAGATATTATTGGACAGTATGAAGTTTTCCTTCCGAGAATATTATTTGATATTCTGGAACACGACCAAATACAGAAAGGGCTAGTGACACCAGAATTATAATTAAAAATGAAAGTAATGGTTGATGATGACGTGAACGTGCGACTGGACCGAGTGCTCGCGGGACGATATGACGATATTTTAGGTGATTTGATTGGATTCATGTTTTCGCTTCATCCGCAAAACGACATAGAAAGAATTAAGCATGAGAACGTGAGACTGAACCGAACACACGCGGGAATGAATCGCGTTTACGTGAATTTCCCCCAGCGTTTTACGCGAAGAGTGCATGCGCATTCCGTCGAGTAGTTCTGACACACTTGTGCAGTAACTAAAACATCTACTGCCCTTACTTTACAGGGAAAGTGTTTGACGCCAAGCATGTATTGAAAACGTTTCTAAGAACACTGTTAAAGGACAAGGAATGTGCAATGTCACAAAATTCCCTCAAAGTCTTAGGCATGAAAATTATTTAATTGTAGTTTAGAAAGCTAGGTCTAAGCGGACGGACGGACGGAAGGACAGATAGATAGTTAGTTAGATAGATAGATAGACATGATTATATTTGACAAGAAGACGTTTAATTTATTCTACGCCTAGGTCAACGTTGTACATTCAATGCAAAAGTTATTATGTATGATGATATACATATTACCTTTTTAAAATATTATTTATTGAATATTTTTAGCACGACAAAGATGTGGGTTAGAATACATACGACACTGTAGCCTTGCTAGAAAAATGGAAAGATAGAATTTTTAAAGCATATCTCGTCTCGTGATGAAACATTAGAAATTGTCTAAGCAAAAATATTCTCAGTGCAAGTTAATTTCCTTTGTTGAATGCCTGTTTAATTTTTACGTTTTTTAATATGAACTCGAATTAGTCCCAATCAAATGACGTGCAGGTATTAATTAATCAGGAGCGATGACTTCGTTGATGGTCAGGGACAATACGCTGTTACAGGGCATTTTCTCAAAATGACGACCGCCAATACAGTATGTCGCAATTCTTGTCAACATCTGGATTCATGGGCTATTCATTCATGGGCACTTTTAATTTCAAAATGTGACACCAAATGAGGGACCGTCAAATGCCTGACATCGCACCATTTGGTGCAATTTTTCAGTATGATGTCATAAATAAATGGCCTATCAAACATGAATTTAACTGTGACGTCACAGTGAAACTAGGCAATAGTCGTGGTTAAATGTGGATCAAGCGATCCCTCAATTCCAACAGCGTAAATAAATAGTAGTGCGGGACCCACATCTTCCACTCGCGGCGTTCGTATGATATTTTGTTTACATCAACGAATATTCAATTCTGGCGCGGGATTTAATTTTTCAAATTAGATAATTTTGATCAAATGCATTATTTTCTTGAAAATGCTAACAAACTCCTGAAATTTATCTTGAAACTGTTTATGTGTATAATAGAAATTCAGCATTATCGAAATGAAACTGTAAATTTTTTATATTACAGTGAATTATGTTTACCCTCCCCAGGTAGGCAGAATGCACACAGACCTACACGCAGTCTCAAGATCTGTCACTTTCACTCCATTCAAAGAAAATTCGAGAAATTTTTCAGAAATATTTATTATCAAAATGTCGTTAAAATGAAGACGCTCTTTTTATGTGTGTAATCGCTACCTTCCGAAATAACCCTCGATAATGTAGGGTCATTCAAACAGCTGGTAGGGAAATACGTCGATTCAATTTTTTTAATAATTAAACCTTTCTCAAGTTCTCAAGAATATTCTGTTCCAACAACGCAAATAAACCGGTAACAACAAAGCTACGCGTGTTATATGATCTTCGAACATTTTATTTTTTTCACTTTTGCATTGAAACAATTTTTTTATACTGAAAATGACATTAACAATCGTTTTGTAACATACTGGCGATATTTACTAGAATTTTTATGCGTCGGTGCGACATAGATGGCCCCTGGCAGCTAAGGTACTGAAATATAATTGCCAGAGAACTAATATTTGAAAATTTAAAAAATTCTAAAGTTCAAGGGCAATTACCGGACCACACCCATATTCAGATTTGACCTGCATCTTCCCTTGATATATCTATATGTCTAATATCAATTTAATTCATCAAACCTTCAGAGAGAAAATGAGCAGAAACTGTCAGTTTTAAGAAATTTTCTAAGTTCAAGGGCAATAACTCGGTCACAAATAATTGGACCACCCCCATATTCGAACTTGAACTGTATCTTCCCTTGATACATCTATATACCCAATATCTATTCAAACTATTAAACCTTCACAGAGAAAATAAGCGGAAACTGTCATTTTAAAGAAATTATCTATGTTCAAGTGCAATAACTTTGTCAAAAATTACCGGATAACACCCATATTCAAACTTGACCTACATCTTCCCTTGATACATCTATATACGCAATATCAATTTAACCCATCAAATCTTCAAAAGCAAATGAGCGGAAAATGTCATTTTTTGAAAAAAATTTCCATGTTCAAAGGCAATAACTCTATCAAAAATAATCGGACCACACCAATATTCGAACTTGAACTGCATCTTCCCTTGATACATCTATATACCAAATATCAATTAATTCATCAAACCTTCATGGAAAAAAATGAGCGGAAACTGAATAATGACGGAATGGCGGAATGACAGAATGACGTAATGACGGAACAGGGTAACACTATATACTCCCGATCATTTCATGGCGGGGCATAAAAAAGGTTTGTATATTACGTAATTATTAAACTGAGATAGCGTAGAAGAGGTAGAATTGTAAAGATGATGGATGAATCCAAACCGTAAGTCCGAAAATCATGAAACCAGAGACATACAAAATCAGTGAAAATGAAAACCAAATAGAAAACGACGAAAAATGTCTACTTGTAGAACCCTCTTGATGGAGTGAGATCAGGTGCCCGGAGAGAGTGAGCATCTACATAATTGTTACTTTACATATTCCATCGTGTGAAACCCACGGGGTAGTTGGTTCCCCCAAATCACCGTGGGACAATTCAAACAAAAACCATCGGAACTCATTAATATGCATGTCATCAGAAATCACCCCCACAACCAATCAAATCAATCCTACTTACGAAAGGAAGTGTATGAACTCCTGTTTTGACATATATGAAGACATCATGTCTCTCTATAACCAAAGCTTGCAAAGCATGTTGCTGAAAATCTTGTAATCTTTGAAATCTTGCAGCACCTTAAGCTTGGTCGATATGAGTATAACCATATCTTTATTCCGCTTCTCTATTTGTTCCATTGCGTATAAAGATCTGGTGAAACCCCGCAAGGGTTCATGTTCTGGTGACCTCTGATGACGTCTCAGTCACCGAAACCATTATTTCCCATAGCCAATCAGTGACTCGGCTAGGCACGTGATAATGACGCAATATGTAACACACATCGTTCAAAAACTACCTTGTGGGCTGTGGATGTTAATTCCATCCCTAAGATTTTGTAGCCGATCCACTGATTGGCTGAAAATCAGAGGTCACCAGAACGTGAACACTTACGGGGTTTCACCAGATCTTTGTACACAATGGAACAAATAGAGAAGCGGAATAAAGATATGGTTTTAATCAGATTGAAGCTTGGTATAATTTTAATTACAATGACATTGTTTTGAGGGCTAGGCTACTTTCAGATAAGCTACTCAACCAAGGTTATATATGTGCTAGACTAGCAACGTCACTGAGGAAGTTCTATGGTCGTTACGAGTCTCTTATTACTCCATATCACATCTCGTTATCCAGACTTTTAAATGATATTCTGGACTGAGATCGATTCCGATCATTTTACACATATTTGACACCTTCTATACTAGAAGATTACATACTTTGACTTCTCCATTTATATGGAGTATGGAATATATATATATATATATATGGAATTTACATATTTTGACTATTTCTACTGGGTATATGTGACGGGTGTTGCTAGCAAGCAGGAGATGCTCACTTTCCTCGGGAACCTGATCTCACTCCATCATAGGGGTTCACATATCCTCTTCAAGTAGACATATTTTATTTTCCACTTGGTTTTCATTTTCACTAATTTTATATGTTATCTGGCTTCATGATTTTCAGACCTATGGTTTGGATTTATCCATCATCTTTACATTACATCTTCAAACTCCGCAATGTTACGACATTAGTAACCTAATCCCGTATTACCGATATTAGCTGGCGTTTCATTGGACCAACACAATGTCGTGGTGGATCAATGAGATCGCAGGATTTCAGACACACCTTTCGAATGTTCGAACATTTTTGATTGTATTGTCCCATGGGGTTTATGAAGTACGATCTACCCCGTGGGTTTCACACGATGTACTTATTCGAGACTTCACTTATAAAACATGACAGCGGAAAAAGGGCGTAGCATAAAGAATAAACCCCGTATGCAAGAGAATTTGAAAGGTAAATTTTGGTACAATTTATGAGACGGTTGGCTTTAAATTGAGAGCCAACAATAGAGAAATGAAATTTGCAAGGAACGCCATTTCTTATTCATCAGATAAAAGGTCTTCCGGTGGAATCAAATTTCTAAGATTTAATTTCAAACACTTACCTAAATAATATAATTTATTTTCATTACATTGTTTATATTATATCTATTCAAATGTATGCATTTCTAAATACATGTTTATCTAGCAAAGAAATGCTTAAACGGGGACATCCTAATAAAATACTCATTACAATTTCAGTATATCGATTCTACAGTTCTAATTTATAAAAATCACAATTAAATGTAAGGGCGCTCAATTCCATTCCATATTCTCATTTATTGAAGAAAATGAAACGTTTTATTTTATTTATCTATTTATTTATTTACCCCCTTTTTATTAAAGTTTGAAAGGATAATATTGAGAATAAACGAAATCATATTCAACCATAGAAGAGTAACCAGAGCGAATAATGAAAATGAGTCCATACAAAAGAATAAATTTTAAAACCAGATTTAATTGTAACATTACCATACTGACGATAAAATTAAATGACACAACAATATTTCTTATATCATTCAATATGTTAATGTTTAGTTACATGAAAAACATATTAACATCATTATTGATATCAGTAAAACAAACACAAAGTTAAAGTATTAAAGAATTTTCGTTGTCCTTAGAATTTACTTGTAACTTACCTGCGCGCTCTTTGACATTAAATGAAACTGTGACAAAACTACGTCATTGCATTTTAGAATGGTAATTTCATGCCGAATGGAGTATGAATAAACAATACCACATATTCATCATTAAGTAAATATTCTTGGAAACTATTATATCATCTCATTTCATTTCTTCTCAATTTGGCGTATCATCTTCGTAAATTAGATGTTTTTCCATAGCAGTATCCCTCATGTAAAACTATACATCAGAAGGAATGACATCGATCATTTTATGTGTAATACCGACGATTACATAAATCTACAGTTTGATTGAACAGCTCAAGGTCAAGAGCCCTTCTCTCTCTCTCTCTCTCTCTCTCTCTCTCTCTCTTTAAGAATACCTATCAAGTGTATGAAGGTCTCAACTGAAAATGCTCCACCTTCATCAATGTTATAAATGTAAACGGAATCTTATCTTTGTCATTTGTTTAAAATCTAAAATAGTACACAGCTGAATTTGATGATGTAATTAATGATGTATACATAGACATAGTAATTACTGGGTGTGAATTTTATATCAGCAAGTATGCGTAAACAACGAAGAATTACAGAAGGGATAACTATACCTCGGAGTCCATGAAACAAACGGACAATATCGTGTATAGTGTCATATTTAGATAAATGCCAACCTCAGTTTAAATTGAGGTAAAATCAGGTGCCCGGGAGGAGTAAACGTCTACTGTTTCAATGCAACACCCGTAGTAAAAGTCCTGTAACAACTTTTCAAGTCCAGGCAGTAAATACATATGTTTATATATATGAGCTCAAGAAGGAGACAAGGACACTTAGTCGCATTGTCGGATAATTTTCTTCACTTTGATCTTAAATCACGAAATTTGGAAACTGAAAAGGAATTCTGGAATACAAATTTTACAATTTTATTTAGTTTTCAAGCGACATATATATCGATGTAAAGTTGGTACATTTACGCCAAACGTACTCATGAGTGAATATTACTTCTAGTGCTTGAGGAAAAACATCGAATTTGACAAAATGAAGATGGAAAATCCGCTATATCCTGCTCGTGAATACGCATCGTCATAAGTATGGCTATAGACACCTGCATTTTTAAGATTTTAAGTAGAACATAATGATTCATTTTCATTATTGCCTTCGGTACTAGTACGATGTATAATCATCAAAATTTATTGAGATAAAAATGTCTGCAAAATTATCAAAGACCTTCTTGTCTTCTTAATAAATCATTTCTGAAACTGCTTTGGATTTCCAAATTGTTGCGAGAAAAATACTTTTTCTAACTTATTTTATATTTCAAACGTGGCAATCATTCAGAAGACGCGAATGCTTCATTTACAATTGTAAATTAAATCTTGTATATAATATAGCTTTAATTACCATTCGGTTGATACCGCTGCTGGTGGACCGTCAATACCCGAGGATATTACCAATGTTTCAACAATGACATGAAATGAATACTTAATTCACCTTAAAACTAAAGCGTATGGGTAGTTTTCCAGTTAGGTTTTACATTTCGACTTTCCCTACAATTTTGTCTGGCGTCTGGATTTTCAGAGGTCATTGAATTGATGTCCAGCGATACTTTTATTAAAGCCGCTATATACCTTTTTCTAACAGACTTAATTGTATACAACTGCAGTCAAATTTCGCAAAGATAATATTGGAAGTATTTCGTTATCAGTATCCCAGAACTTAAAACGAGAAAGGACTTGAAAGTTATACACATCGTTTAGAGATTCTAGACGACACTTTACGCGACAAAATATACTGCCATCTTTGATTTGGTCTCTTGCCATCAGCATCGTGCCAATCTGCTAACATCGTCATAGAACTAAACCATTGGTTGTAAATAATGGATGTTTAATGAAAAATTATTTGTTCTGTAGCCATACTAAGCATTTATATCCATTATTTTCACATTAATATGCACTCAAGCGACACCGTTCGTCGAAACGAAGGAGAAGTTCGAGACATGTCCCTCATTGTGCAACAGTTTTTAATATCGATCTTGAAATTACCAATCGAAAAATTATAATATTGCAAAGATGATACCCTGATGTATTGTTTGCTATGTACATCTTGACAATTGGAAATGAATAATTATTAGTATCTGTATATTCCCTTTAAAAAGGACTTAGTCGTTATCTCTCGACAAACAATCGGACCTTGCCATCCCAAACACTGATCATTTGACATGAAATGAGGATTTAACTCGGTTACAGCACACACCTGGCCGAGGAGATAAAAGTGTGCGTTGCTAATTTTTGTTGGTCAGCTGACTTTAAAAGTACTGCTACATGGGAAGAGATGGATTATCGCGAGGACTAGGGATTCTTCTCTCTAAATTCTATGTTGTTATGTGATCTCTTATTTTTCAAATTAAATGATTATCTACTGGAAAATGAAAATTTATTATAATAAACTCGTAAGATGTAACTGAGAGAGAGAGAGAGAGAGAAATAAAGTATCATATAGACCGAATGCTAAATGAATATATAAATCGGACGGCAATTATCCTTGCTATAGTGTCAATTCATTTATTTTGTTGGATAATAAAGCATGCACCTACTGAAAGCCAATCATCACTTAAAGTATTCATAACAATTTTCAAATAATCGGAATATAGATTAAATTTCAAAGCATATTTTAATAGAAAATAATAATAATAATAATAATAATAATAATAATAATAATAATAATAACAATAACAACATTAATGAAGATGATGATGATCATCATCATCATCATCATCACAACAGTAATAATAACAATAATGATAATGATAAAATTCGGTATCCTGAAGAATAATTTTTTTCAATCGTTAAATTTGCGTTTACCTTGATGAATATTCACTTCTAAATCTAGAAAGGCAATGAAATAAAATTCATTATCCGATTATATATATATTTATCATAAGATTTGCCTTGCTTTTGATGACGTTCATGAACGATTAAGTTATGATATGCGATATTTCTAGAATTAGATGACAAATGGGTTCTTAAAAACTTTACTTATCATAGGTATTAGAGCTGTTAATTTAATGTAATTTCTGTAGCAATATGAATATTATACTTAACGACCTCCGCGTAGCAATGTACATAAATGAGTTATACGACAATATAAAGCATGAACTTACTTTTCTGGTAAATTTTACTCATCTATTAAACTAAAGCTCGATTGCACATCCCAGGTTTATTAGACTTGTATTCGAAACTACGTACAAATTACATAAGACTTTGATTTAATCTGCAGATAATGTTATATTCATCAAAGAGACATTGTGAGATCGTTGAAATTTTTAAAATTTAAAAGAAAATTGTAAATTTGACGAGTATATAGTAATATTTGCTGATCTTATATGGTCTGAAAGGTATACTTCCTACAATGTATATACTATCCATGGTAAGATGGTATTGTCCCTAGACTCCCACCATATGGTATATATTTATCTCACTTAAGCTGATTTTTTAGAGCCTGTACAAACGTTTTACATTCCGTACAAAAACCCCACAAATTACTTTCAATCTTCCGACTCAGGCTTACATATGCCATACACTTATTCAGATTTATTATCTAAATTCGGAAATTTTACCTTTTATCAGTATGTGCCCACCGGAATCTTTCATCTCCATTTTAACGGTGATATATTATATAAACTAAGGAGAGTCAAAACCGGGAGATAAACACCTTCAATATTTGCAATATATATGACCCTTAGATCATCACAAAGAAAATCTTAACATCCTTATATCGACATTTCCTTGAGCGTATCAGTGAATATCAGGGCTGTGGGATCTCTGTCATTGACCTTGTCTAAACCTTCTTTTGAGGAGATAGGTTCCGAGCCTCCCCCTCTCTGACTGTTAGGAGGGTCTTACACAGAGAAGATCTTAGATCATTAAGGCAAGGCACATGTCACGTAAGATCATATCCTTGGTATTTAAATTTATTCAATAATATTCGTCTTCATATTTTCATGACACCTCAACTTTAGTGACCTTATTATCCTTTATCTCTATAGAAAAAAAATATAGATTTTAAAATGTGGGGGTTTTTAATGTACTGTCGCGGTGATTGGAAAAGTTAGTCCGTAAAGCGTTTAGATGCACCAAATAAGAGCCGATTGTCAGTTCAACTGACCGTTGTCAGTCAGCACTACAAATGCATTAGAATCGAATATTGTGATTTAAATGTTTATACAGCAGGGTCAGATTTCGTTTTCCATTTCTTTTTAAAATGATAAGATAAAACTGATCTTAACTGAAATGAGTTTAATGGACATAGAAAATGAAGAAATATTTCACACGTTCCTACGGTTTCGACATAACACCTGTTAATATTGCAACAAGTCAGGGAATATATGCTTATATTTAGTGAAACCTCACTTTTTCACCACTAACATTTTATTTGTAAGAAGCTGTCAAAAATATGTAATACTTAACCTTCTCTTCTCTTCTTATTAAACATTTAGAATTTTCGCGCGAAACATCAAGACTATCAATATGTCAGAATCTACTGAGGACGCCTGCATATAATCCTTATAATCCGGATATTAACTCTACTTTGACAATGTTACCATTGGCAGACATTTTATATTTTGTTTTTTATCTATTAAAAGAGATTGCATCAGATTCGTTGTTTTTTCATAGTGACGTCATAACGCATGACATAGATTTATTATAACGTCACTATGAAAAACAACGCCAAAACGTATTAGCTCGGACAAAAAGTCGTCATTTATCAAAACCGGAATATGGTCTATCCAGATGGATCGTCATCATCATCGTAGCTGTTATTGTTTTATTATACATTTACTTGTAAGAAATATTACTTTGACAGCCTAGTGAAAGAATTAGGATTAAATTCAGCTCCAGGAAATCCTACTTATACTCTCACGAACTTTTCGGTTTCGGAAGTACTCGAGAATCATAAATCTGTCCTCAATACGTTTGGTATTGACTCAAATAAATTGAATTTAGAACTTCCATATTTGTACTGTATTCCAAAAATGCACAAAACTCCGTACAAACAACGCTTTATCGCTGATTCCTCGAAGTGTTCCACAAAATCTGAATCGATGCTACTCACAAAAATATTATCAGAAATTAAATCTGGCCTTCATAGATATTGCGAAACAGTATATTCCAGAAGTGGAATTAATCAAATGTGGATCCTTAAAAATTCAAAAGAGTTGTTAGAACATCTAAAATCAAAAAGTTTTACTAAAATTCACTCCATCAAGTCTTTTGACTTTTCGACTCTGTACACAACGATCCCTCATCAGAAATTAAAAGACAGATTAGCGGAAATTATTCAAAATGCATTTACTATTTAAACGGAAGCCGCAAATTCAAATATATAGTAATAGGCCAAGATAAAACTTACTTTGTTAGGGAAAATTCTGATTCCAAAAATAAATACACTGAAACAGCTGTCATTCAAATGTTGAACTTTCTTATCGATAACATTTTTGTGGTGTTTGGAGGTAAGGTTTTTCAACAAATTGTCGGCATTCCAATGGGCACTAACTGTGCTCCGCTTCTGGCTGACATATTCCTTTATTCATACGAAGCTGAGTTCATTCAGTCTTTGCTTTCGCAAGGAAAAAAACAATTGGCTCTTGGCTTCAATTTTACTTACAGATATATAGATGACTTGCTTTCAATTAATAATCCTTCATTCGCGGATTACCTTAGCATCATCTATCCAAGTGAACTGGAGGTCAAAGAAACCACAGAAACTAGTAATTCTACTTCGTATTTAGATATTATGTTGTCTTTCGACATTAATGGTCAATTGAACACCTCACTCTATGACAAACGTGACGATTTCAATTTCGCTATCACAAACTTTCCTTTCATAAGTAGCAAAATTCCATCATCGCCCGCATACGGCGTATTCATATCTCAGTTAATACGTTATTCCAGAGCATGTTCAAATTACAATGACTTTGTTCTGAGGGCTAGGCGACTTTCAGTTAAGCTGCTCAACCAGGGTTATATATGTGCTAGACTAGCATCGTCACTGAGGAAGTTCTACGGTCGTTACGAGACTCTTATTACTCCATATGATGTCTCGTTATCCAGACTTTTAAATGATATTCTGGACTGAGACCGATTCCGATCACTTCACACAGATTTGACACCTTCTATACTAGAAGGTTACCTACTTCGACTTCTCCATATATAGATACATATGGAATTCACACGATTTGACTCTTTCTACGGGTTATATGTGACGGGTGTTGCTAGCAAGCAGGAGATGCTCACTCTCCCCGGGCACCTGATCTCACTCCATCACAGGGATTCACATATGCTCTTCAAGTAGACATATTTTGTTATTTTCCATTTGTTTTTCATTTTCACTGATTTTGTATGTCCTATGGTTTCATGATTTTTGGACTTGTGGTTTGGATTTATCCATCATCTTTACATTTATACCCAATATATAATCATTTAACATCATAATAGTCCTCCGAAAGAAAGAGACATAAAACAAAGAACAATTAACTCAGTATTCACAATATTTCGGTCTCCTGACCTTCTTCTTGTGAATTTTATTGGTACTGGTGGCTTAAGTTATGTAATATCCATCATATAGACCCTTTCACCTTAACTGCGGGACTGATGTTTTGAGTGGCAACAGTTACGTTTCCCGTAAGATTTTTGACGTCATAATAAAATATTGATTGTGTCTTACGTCATTACGTAATGATTTTGCCGCTCAAGACATCAGTCCCGCAGTTAACGTGAAAGGTTCTTTTTCATAACCGATATATGAAAAATTACAATAAACAAAGAATTACGTCATAGCGTATACACATGTATAACATTTAGCGCGGTTCCGCTAAAATAACACATTCAATACAGCGTTATTACATATGTAGCTATAAGATATTTAAGATAATAACTATAAAATACATATATAAAACAAGATAATATTGTGAATACTGAGTTAATTGTTCTTTGTTTTGTAACTATTTACATTTCATTGGATAATGTATTGATCCCGTTAGTAAAAGCATGATTTACCTATCTAAACCAATAAAACTGAAAGAAGCTGGATATCCGGATTTCATGTCAATTAAATCCTCCATAATAAAGATTTCAGCGCAAAGTCTACTTTTGTACATTTCCAGAAAAAGGAGGCAAACTAATGCAAACTGAGCACAGAAAAAAGGAAAATGGGCAAAGCAAGTGCTCTTATTTTAATCCATATGCGAGACTGAACGGCATCTCTGACATAGCCGATTCAATTTTAGCGGTTTTGTCACCAAAGCCTTCAGCTTGACGCGTCAAGACTTTCCTCCCAGCGTTACGTCACAAACGTCATTGAAAGATCAGACTGTGTTTTTGACTTTGTTTTGAGCGATGTTTTGCTAATCGTTCAACGTCGTTTGAATCTCCTTTTTCCACAGCGATGCGTTACGCTACGTGCACTGAACGCAACCTATCATAATCGCATTTCAGAGGAATTTCGAAAGATACAGGAAACTCGGAATATTACTCCACATTCTTTAAGGACAAAAAATCCTGAAAACCATAACTCGGCATTTAGTGACCATAATATATATATACTAAACACAGTGAGTTCGTGTTACCTTACTTATATTGCATTCTTAAACTTTTTCATAAAACTTCATGGTAAGATATATTGCAGGATCTAATAAATACTCCACCAAAACTCAGCCTCTTTTTTTATTAAAAATACCATCTGCATTATAGAAGAAGCTTCAGAAGTTCTCAGATATCAACTGTTCTAGAAGAGGTATCAATCACTTTTGGATATTGAAAAATTCAAAAGACCATTTAGAAAACTTAATGTCTCAAAATCTGTCATCTGTGAAAAGTATTTAAATTTTAAGACTTTTTTTATACTTTACGCTTCTATTCCTCATGGTAAACTAAAAGATAGACTCTTTAGCATCATTGATAACGCCTTTTAACTTAGAAAGGGTTTCGCAGACATACACACATTGCGTTGGGCTATTCAGAAACATATTTTGTTAAAAATGACAGTGATTGGAAGTTTTAAGTTCTATAAGAAAGAAAATAATGAGTTTTGTGATTGAAAATATACATAAATGTTATTCGGTGACCAAGTATTCCAACAATCCATTTATATTCCCTTGAGCACTAATTGCGCACCTTCAATGTCTGATATTTTCCTGTATTCGTACGAAATTAAATTTACACAAAATCCTCTGTGTCGCCATAACAGGCAACTGGCAAAAACATTTAATTAAACATTCAGATATATTGATGATGCATTGTCCATAAATAATGAAATCTGTGATATATATGTACATACAGCATACCCTAACGGCCTGTTCTTCGTACTTACATCTTTTACTGAAGATGGACTAAGACGGTTACCTTGCTACTTCACATTATAAACATAACGACTTCCGTTAACTTTCTATATACATGTAGTTCTATCACCTGCGTATGGTATCTATTTAACTTAATTGATCCAATTCAATATGCTATAGCTTTTTGGTCTATGGTTCTTTCTCTCACCTTTGAATTTCAGGGGTCCGTGAGCATCCGCTGTGGTACGTTGTTTTTAGTGCCAAAGTCAAATGACAACAGTTACTTCGTATTTTTCATTTACCGAGGCAAGCTTCTCAGTGAAAAGTTATTATCGCAAAGATAGGTTTGAAGTCGCCTGAATTCCACACAATTGACGATCGCTATAGACCTTCTTTGCGCTCATCAGAAATGATTGTCAGACATGTTGACTTCCTTATTTGATTGCAGTCCTTGATAAACCGTTTGTACTGTTATAATACAATATCTCACACTTAACATTTTATCGATGGTGACTTCCCTAATACCATTGCCACTACGAGATATACTAGCTCAAATAGCCTTTTAAAATCACGGCTGATGTGACCTGTCAGCAGGGGATGCTTACTCCTCTTTGGCACCTGATCTTAACTCTGGTGGTTCTTTCAGGGTTTCTTGATAGTATTTATCTCTATTTTGTGTCTAGTATAATGGATGTTCCTTGTAAACTACTGCTCCGTATCTTGCTTGTAAAGTCTATTATAGTTTGAGTTATTTCTTTAGTTGCTTATATCGTTTCTATTTCTCAACCTGTTACGGTTTCATTTGAATTTATTTCAATATACCGAACTTCATGGTTCAAGAGTCGCACTACATCAGTGATTAATTATTATCACAAGTACATAATATCTTCACTACGCATGGTGATGGATTACGGTGCTATTTATATCTATATCAGATATATATAAAGTGAACCCACATAGAAAGTATAACTTATGAACGCCGATTCTTTTTATTCAAATACATCTGTGATTTTATTACTTTTATTAGATTGCACCAAAAAAAAAATCCCATAAAACATCGTTGGTAATAAAACTCATGAGATTTTTATCACATGATATTCGGAGTGGAAGCTGCCTTCTATTTTATAATGTGGATGAAATCGGTTTGCTTATCTTTTTGGAAACTCGGGGTTTATGTAACCTCTGTGTGCATGTCCTTAAAGCCGGTGTGTTTCAGTGCATGATGTGCTCTGCTCATGACCGAGAGGTCCGGGGTTCGACTGTCGCCGTAGGCACTACGGTGTTCGGTCTTTCGGGTGAAACATTTAAACCCCAGGTCTCATGTCGAGGTAGATGAAGCACGTATAAGATCTCTCACTGCTTTGGAAGGGTCCGTTCCAGAGGTATAAATTTCTATACAACGCATCAGGAAGCCATATATATGAAATGATCGTAGAGTGACGTAAAACAATAATCAATCAATCAATTAACTATTTATATGTACTTCTTAGTGTTATGACATTTCGATAAAAGTCATTTCAGTGCTACTTTCCATAACTACCCAGTCGCTGTTAAGGAAAGTCTAAATGCACATATGTCGTAAAAATATATGACATTGTATTTCTCGATAACTTTGCATCATGTATTGAAAATATCTACGTGACAGAAATTTATTAAGTCCACCTTCCATTGTTTAAAGATTTGGATTAATACAGATCTGTAATAGCAAAATTCACAAGTATGTGTCGTGTTTCATTGTGGGTTTTTTTTATAAATCATTACAATCATCAGACCTTCTGAGACCTTGTGTATGCCACTTGCGCCTCTGTTCTGTCCGTAGCCATCTTGTTTGTGATGTCATACATAACAACAGGAAACAGATAACAGATTCTAAACGGTGGTAAAAGCTTAAAGCTCTTCAGTGGCGGATTTAGAGGTTGGTGGGGGGGGGGGGGCAAGGGAATCCCGCCCCCTCCCCTTTTCGCCACATATTTATTACTAAAAATCCAGATTTGGCACCAAAAATGGCTGAGTAGTTTGGATAATACAGATGTGCCCTCCCCCTTTCCCTTTCGGAAATCCTGTATCCGCAACTGCTCTTGATTTTATGATTTATTGTACAACAGATCCAGGTCAGGGTCCCTGATTGATAGAGAATAAGGGGACCTTTTGATCAAAACAATATATTTCTTCCGAAATTGAACCTATATACGCTGACTTCTGTACAAAAAATGTAACGAACTTAATACTCAACAAGACTGTAGTCATTCATTTATTCATTCATGCATGTATTCATTTATTTATTCATTTAATGCATGCATTCATTAATTTTTTGTAACAGTATGAATATATCATAATAATGTAGGGAGACTCAAATGTACCATTAGAATTACGGGTAGAATATACCCTTTTTCAGCTGTTTTTAATTAGTCATTTTACCTCATCGAGAGACAAAAAGGTGACGTTGTGATGAAAACGAGTCAACAATCCTTTGACTTCAGGAATGAATCATATATACATTTATAAGCTTTTTGTTACCACCACCTGAATCAAAGAGTCATTAGTTCATTAGTTAACAAGAGCAACGCCTAGCGTGGCATAATACGCCCGTCGCTTAATTCGGACGGGATCAATTCGCATTTGGCATGATTTTCATGAAAAACATCTGACGTTTACTAAAGTTAATTGCGTTTCATAGCATTTTATCATAGGAATAAGTCCAAGGGCAATAACTCCTGCAGAAATAGTCCTATCCAACCCATCTTGGAACTTGACCTGCAAAAAAAAACCTTGAAATTTTTTAGTACAAGCCCACCAACACCCCCCCTCCTAAAATTATAAATTTCTCAAAAATGAAGAAAAAGATATCAATACCTGTAAAATATATGGAAGTTGGTACATTTTACTTGTTTCATGATAAATTTCATAATGTTTCTACAAAAATTAGATTTTTAATGAATTTTCAAAACAAAATCTTGAAATTTATAATTCCAAGGGCCATACATCTGTCAAAAGTAATCAATCGTAACAAAACTCGAACTGGTACTGATGCTGCTTGATATAAAGCTATATACCAAATTTCAATTCAAGATCTTGAAAGACGGCAAAAAAAGTCCGGAAAACATGACCTAGGACATATTGTCACCCCCCCCCCCCCCAAAAATTATAAATTTCTCAAAAATGAAGAAAAAGATATTAAAACCCATAATATATGTGAATGTTGGTACATTTTACTTGTTTCATGATAAATTTCATAATGTTTTGACCAAAAAAAAAAATAGATTTTTGATGAATTTCTGAAAAAATCTTAAAATTTATAAGTCCAAGGGCCATAAATCCGACAAAAGTAGTTCAATCGTAACAAAACTCGAACTGGTACTGACGCCGCTTGAAATAAAGCTATATACCAAATTTCAACTCAAGATCTCTAAAGACGGCAAAACAAAGTCCGGAAAATGACCTAGGGCATATGGTCAACCCCCCCCCCCCTAAAATTATAAATTTCTGTAAAATAAAGAAAAAGATTTTAAAACCCATAAAATATGTGATAGTTGGTACATTTTATTTGTTTCATGAAAAATTTCATAATGTTTTGACAAAAAATAGATTTTTAATGAATTTCTGAAAAAATCTTGAAATTTATAAGTCCAAGGGCCATAAATCCGTCAAAAGTAGGTCAATCGTAACAAAACTCGAAATGGTACAGACACCGCTTGAAATAAAGCTATATACCAAATTTTAACGCAAAAGTCCGGAAAACATGACCTAGGGCATATGGTCACCCTCTCCTCCTGAAATTATCAATTTCTCAAAAATGAAAAAAAAAAAATATTAAAACCCATAATATATGTGATAGTTGGTACATTTTACCTGTTTCATGATAGATTTCATAACGTTTTGACAAAAAAATATATTTTTAATGAATTTCTGAAAAAAAAACTTGAAATTTATAAGTCCAAGGGCCATAAATCCGTCAAAAGTAGTTCAATCGTAACAAAACTCGAAATGGTACTGACGCCTCTTGAAATAAAGCTATATACCAAATTTCAACTCAATATCTTGAAAGGCGGCAAAATAGTACGGAAAACATGATCCCGGACGGACGGACGGACGTACGGACAGCGCCATAATATAATACTTCCCGTCTAATGACGTGCGTATAAAAACCATATTTGAGTAATCCCTTACAGTAAATGTCATACATATTTTAGTACGAGTTTTACAAACCATCTGTCTTTTAAAAGTGATCCTTTTTCCTTTGCTTTCAAGTGACACACTCAATTATGAAACATACATTAATTTTTGTTACGTAATATCGTTGAAATTTATTGAAACACCAGTAGCCCGTTTCACTAACAAGCATAACTGAGTCCGTACGCGTAGTTGAAACCGTAATTGTAACTTGCAATCAAAATAACGTTTAACTAATATTCGTTGAAGTAAATTACGTTGAAAATTCATCGTAAGTTACAGTAAATGTAAAAACTCTGCAATTGAAACCGTAAATATGGCGACATTTGTTCATCCATCCCCAAGGTTTACTGTTGTATCCTTGCATATAAAAATTCAGTTGTATGTAATGACCGTACACAGAACAAACTCTTACATGTCGGATCAATTTAGAAATAAAGATATCATACACAGATTGTTCTGGAATATAATAACAGTATGTGGCAACTTGGCAATTGCAAATAATGTTACCCATAAAGTGTATCAATATTACCATCTTCATATTAAACTTATCACTCACTAAATGTTCCACATATCATTCTTTCATTCTATAGTGAAGTCACAATCTAAGCATTAACGTCATAATGAAAGTCTCGAAAAAAAAAAAGCCGTTTGTCGTTCATTCGGTCCATTCTGTCATGTAAAATTTGAAATTCGCCTAATTTGGTGTGTCAGTAATAAACGAAACTCATACCTAACATAATATACAGGATCGTATGTCTGACAAATTGTTTGGGTTTTTTTTTTCATAATGACGTAAATGCTTGGATTGTTATGCGAAAATTGAATGGCACAACTTCGAGCGACAAACCCTCACTCATTAAATGAGTTATGAAATTAACATAAAAAAGGAAGACTTTGAAGAGATATATTGCAGGTCCATAAGAATCAGAAAATGAACACCTTCAATTGTTTTATATCCTTTAATCAATTTCACATCTACAGTATATGGGACTTTTTTCATGATGGACGGGGTGTTTTTGATCTTCTTGCTGGAGTTCCGACTTGTAGAATATGGGACGTTGTCTTTCGATTTAGATTGCGCATAACCATTCCCCGGAGTTCTGTTTGGGTAAGCGGTCGTAATTCAGCATCATCTTGTATATCACTTACAGACATATCATCACGGTCGTCGTCCCTGAAGTGAGGCATATAAAGGGAAGGATCTGGAGGCCAGTTTTGCACTGATTTTGTTCTTATATCATATACACACATGCGTATGTCTATTAAACATGGCACATAATAAAGTATTTCTTTTATTTAGTCGCTTGGAGTTTTCGTTATGTCTTTTTGATTGTTTTTACAAATGATACGAAACAATAACGGTTTAATCGTTTCTTATTAAAATAAGGCAAAAAAATTTAAAGTCGGTACCAAAAATAAGAAAAGTTCGGGAGAACCTTTTTAACAATAAAAATAGTCATACGAAACGGCAGTCATCGCCTTATATATGTCTTTACTACAGAATTTGGTTTAATGTAACATTGTACTGCACTTTGATAATCATGTACATTGAATGAAGGAAAATACCTACCCTAGGTTTGGAGGTACAATGCTGATAGGTGATGGCAAGTCAATTTTCTGAGACTGTTGAGTTGCGGGTGGAGTTGGCTCCCCTTTCTTCTCTTTCTTCTCTGGTTTTGGAGGATTTCTCTGTTGAACATTCAAAGAACAAGAACAAGTTTTCATCATTTCAACTTGTACACTTGCAGAGAAGTCATCTATGTAGCTTTATGCTTGCGAGTGCTGAACGAAGTAGATTCGTCATTTGAAGGTCAAAGGATAGAATTTTATCTTATCAGGTAGATATTCATTGACGAAAACGAAAAGGGGAAATAAGATACAGCTGACGTAAGTACACATTGAAGTATCTATCAATGGTGAACGTCCATTGCAGTGACGGATTTAGAAGGGGAAGGGGGGGGGGGCAGTAAAGTAAAACTCCAAATTTTGCACCCAAACTGGCTGAGTAGTTGACTTGACCTTCACATGTGCCCCCTTTCCTTTTCGGAAATCTTGGATCCGCCACTGCATTGGTAGGCATTTAAAAAAATAAATTTCGTGGAAATATTTCAGATGATTTCTGCATGTTTTCAAAGTGAGATAGAGCACATATACAAATGAACTGTGCGTGGGACATTGATGACGAATTTCTCGTGTAGTGCGTACCTTCATTTGTAAATACTGTTGTGCCTGTATCATCTCCATTGTCTTCTGTTCAATGATTCCCATGTACTGGAGTATGTTATTGTTGGTGACCTTGTCCTCGCTGCCCAGCATGTCTTTGATGACAGAGGAGTCGCACTGCAAGGAATTGAACAACGAACCCACCCCGCTTCGCAACTCGTCCAGGACCTTGCTTATCTCCACTGTCCTCTTTTCGGTTAATTCTTTCTCTTTCGTGATACGTTCAATGCGTGCCTATACGATATAATGAAATAAATATATAACATATATATCTTTAAATTTTGTGCACCAAATGCGCATTTCGACCATTTATGTCTCTTCAGTGATGCTCGTGGCCGAATGATTGGAATTCTCATAATATCTAAATAATGAAGAGCAGTAGTGAGACCAAAATGATCGAAAAAAAAATGGACCAAAGAATCAATCTAAGGACAGAGCTATGCAAGAGGAAGATACTCCTTAGTTTTGGAGTGATTTACAAAATTTCTGACTGAAAATTTTAAGTATATATTTACAAATATAAGTATTTGAGTATTCAGGGAAAATTCCAAGGACAGACATAACGTATATCCACGTCATAAAGGCAAGCCTTGCAATGTATCAATGAGGTTATATGCAAGAAACAGACATATTTTAGCCATTAGATTGCAGAGCTTTTCTCATCCTCACTTGCTTAACTTCAAATCTCTAATCTCTAATACTACTAAAGAAAACAAAACCGTATCTACCTCGAGATCTTTCATGGTCTGTTGACGCTCCTCTTCATTCCGAACGTCCTCTGACTCAAACAAATTAATTTCGTTCTGCATGCTGGTTATCTCCTCTTGGAGGTGTTCAACTTCATCATTTAACTCGTTAACGTAATTAAAAAGCGCGAAGTTTTCGTCCTCTTTTTGGATGAAGTTGTTGACTATGACATCGATGTCGTCCTCGCCCGTGGCCTCCATGATGAGCTCGAATGCCTCCTCATATGTGGCAATTTGTTGCTTCTCTGCGTCTTTGTCTTTATCACCACCACTGCCTGTGGAGGTTATGAAACGAAACATTTCATGAATAGCTGCTTCTATTTTCTATGATAAAATGTTTTTGTTTTATAATCAATACATTTCATTAATCGGCGCTTTCATTTTTATAATAAAAATTGTGTTTTCCCTTTTCATAGTCATTACCTATGTCTTCACAAAGATGTACAATGTACAAAGTCCTACAATACTGAATTTAGACTCCATTATTAAAATAAAATTATCATTATACAACGAAATAAATAATATTTTGTGCCTGCTTCTCTCCAAAGATGGAAATTGAAAACTCTCTATACAACAACAAAGTCACAAAATAAAATAATTTCCTTTCATTTCAAATAGTTTTCATACAGGGCTTAAATCAATTTTACTCATTGCCAAAAGCTTCTAATCAGTTTTATACTATTTAGAATATCTATGTAAATAATATTTACGACATTTCAAACGGTGTACTGTAACATTTTTCATCGACATATACCTTAAAGCTGTTATTCAATCCGTTCCATATCTCTACGAATATTGAACCTACTTTTCTTCTTTTTAGCATCCTCTTCGTCCTTGAACTCTGCTCTGTCAGCAGACTTGTACATCATGAACTGCTTTAGTTTGTTGTCGTGATCTATCACACGTTTGAGCTCTTTCATTTCGACCTCGTGTTGAGACATGTCCTTCTCACTCCTCTCCTTAAGCGCAATCATCTTCGTCTGAGCTTCATCTCTGATCAATGTATAATATTGAAATACTGATGATGTTGGGAAAATGAATTTTGATTGGTCGATTTCACTATCATGAATTTTTGTGAAATACTTCATATAGATTCCTAATTTTGGTTGCTATGACAATGTACATATCTTTTTCTTTTCAATTCATTATAATAGACCATATTCCGGTTTTGATGAATGACGACTTTTTGTCCGAGCTAATATCTTTTGGCGTTGTTTTACATAGTAACGTCATAATGAATCGATGTCATGTGTTATGACGTCACTATTAAAAACAACGCCAAAATGTATTAGCTCGGACAAAAAGACAACAATTATCGAAACCGGAATATGGTATATTGACAATATAAGAACCGCTAGACCCAGCTTTAACTACGCCTATGATGTAGTTTTTATGTGACGTCATAATTAAATTCATGTACATCTATCATAATGAAAATGTGTGCCAATAAGTGCGATGTCGAACAATACGGGGTATTGCAACTACTAAAATCCTTCACGGTTTGCATTTAGTCACATACCAAATCCATTGTTCTCGATGTGGGCACAATGTGAGCAACGTACGTCATAATTATATGACGTCATAACAGTCACAAAGTGCGCGTGTATGTTGACGTTATTGTTGTTGTGATATTCCGTACTGGCGGTAAGGTAATCCACCCTTTCACTAAACGTCATTTTACACTGAAACGTCCGACACACCTCCGACAAATGTCTGAAAT